>CM068321.1:19371525-19379025 GCA_034766995.1 Acanthacorydalis orientalis | reverse complement strand
TTATAGTAATTAAGAACTTTTCGTCTTTTATTGCATATTAAATTTTCAAATATGATTTATCTGATAAAATGTTAAACCTTTTATTATTTTATTTCACTTTTCTAAAATATATATATATATATATGAAATCATCTTTTATAAATAATAATACATTTTCAGAGTATTCGGAGTCTTGACTAGCTTGTATATTATATTCATTTTTTTTTTGGTTTTATTCTCTAAAATATTTAATAATTCTCTTTATTTATCTTGTAAATAAATAAAAAAGTAGGTGCGTTATTTGATGTAATTTGAAAACCTTCATTTCAAAACGAAGAAGATTAATTAAATAATATTTATTTTTCGAATTAATGTCTTCAGAAAGAAATAAAATCGAGCGAATAAATATGGACATTTATCCAAATGTTTTATAAATATAACTAGTATATACCTCGTCAAAATCGATGGGAAAATAGAAACAAAGAAATGATTATTTGTTTCTACAACATAATATATTTAAACATAAAAAATACCTTAGAACGAAACTTAATGAATTAAACTTGGAACCTATGAACGGACAAAGCAAATATTTCTTGTCATCATAATTACTTTTTCTGCGGATAAGGTGACGAGAAATGTAAGTTTTTATTATATAGAGTATATTTTAACTAGTGGAAAAGATATTTACATAAACTTATAGTTCATTTAATTTTAATTTTCTTCATTTTACGTGACAAATACGTTATAAGGTTTAATCATTCACTGACTTTGTAGTTTTGATTTAATTTTTCAATATATCTGTAAATGATTCAATAATTTATATTCTTTAAATCATATATATATATATATATATATATATATATATATATATATATTCCATTTTTGTAAGGATATTGTAAAATTTTCATTGTCAAGATTAAATATAATTAGTAATAAATATAAATGACCTTGTTTGCATCGTGAAACTTCAAAACAGGTCATTTCGTATCAAAAGCTGTACGCTAGCTATAAGTTATAAAAAGGACAAAAATTCTGTGAAAATCATACCTTTGACAATCGTAACAAAGACAGATATGTATTTTTATTTATATACTTTCCTGTATTGTAATAATTCTTTTAGGTTATTTATATTATTCTATTTTTAAAATGTTTACAAAACCTTCACTTTGAATATCAAAGACATTTAGAATTTAATTGCATATTTATAGATTTGAAATTTTCTATAGTTGTAATTTTGTTTATTGGATATATATATATATATATATATATGTATGGATATATATATATATATATATATATATATATATATATAATGTCTGAAAATATATCTAAACAAATAATAAATGACTAAGTCTATGAACACCCGCTGGGCATTTCAGAATATTATAAAATGTCAACTCCAGCTTACATTTGAATATTGTATTAATTTAAATAATACATCCATTTAATTAATAAACATATAATAAAAGCCATTATTTTTCAAGGTTAAGCATACACTATAACTGAAATATTTTTGAGATCGATTTTTCTTCAAGCTACATTCCCTTATATATAATAAAGCAAATCTTAATGCCTATTTTACATATAACATTTATATGAAACAATCAAATGTCTACATTAATTTAACATATAACTAAATTATTATTATTAATATTAATGAACGTAACTTATAATTCAGTAATTATATATATATATATATATATATATATATATATATATATATATATATATAAATATAATATAAATTGAAAGAATATTTGGTTTTAGTTTATTAAATATTTTCCTTGTTCTAAATTAATTGAATAATGAATATCTGAACTGTTTTTTTTCTTTATTTAAATAAGTAGTCAAAAAAATCTATGAAAAAACCTATAATGATAAATAATCCATTACGGAAGAAGCAACAGTTGATTAGGAGAAATGTGAAAAGCTTGAGTAGAGATTATATTAGATGATTTTTAGATAAGAAGTAGCAAAATGAAAAGAGGTGGTATGATTAAACTATAAAAATAATTCTAAATTATATATATATACATATATATATATATATATATATATATATATATATATATATATATATATATATATATATATATATTAAATAGTTAAATGTATTTAAAGTTTCAATTGTCTGTTATTATATATGTGTTTTGTAGGTTTCGTATTAAGTTCATTGTGCTGTCTCTTGTGTATTTGTTGTTCATTATTCAATACGACTCTTCCAGGCCACGGGCAAATTTCTTTATTCTATGATCGATTTATATTTATGTGATCCTCGCGTAGAGTTTAAATTAAGTTCAAGTGATCTAAAGTTCAATATAAATTTGAGGAAGACATAAACCGAAATCGTTCGTATAAGAAAACAACTTGTACGTCGTATGCAAAACTCAGAGAATGATGAATACTGGAAAACAATACACTAAGGATTTGGATTGTCTATTTTTACATCAGTGATTCTATTAGTGTATTGTTCTAATGCTCTTTGTCCCGGTAAATTTTTCAGATATTATGTCACAGTAAGTTAGGTAACTTGTTGATAACCTGAAGTTTATCAAAACAAGTTATTTGAAGAAGGCTGAAGAACCAAAACGAATTGTGGGAAATAAACAATTAAGACCGTGAGTATAAGGAGAACTAACAATATTTGTGTTTATTACATTTTCACTATTAATTGCAATGTTTTTTTTTTGTTTCTTTTCTTATCCATTAAGTCACCGGTTGAATTAGTCATTATAACAGATTTTGGATTAGAAAATTTATCAGTTTTCATAAAAAGAATGATCAGATTTTAGCGAACAGATTAAAAAATGATTCAAAAATAAAAAATATGTGCATAAATAAGTTTAAAAAGATTAAAAACTGTTTTTATTTAGAAACAAAAAAAAATATTTCTTATTTAAATATATGTATATACTTCAAAATACAAAAATGAGTAATTAAATTGAAGTGGTTATTTTGTTCATTATATTAAAGGTATAATATTGTATAAATGATTGTATATTTTTTAAATGTATGAAACAGAAAAGATAACACTTATTATCTCATAACAGACACAAGAGTATTTAAGTTTAAATTTGTACCTGTATGTAAATATACAACTGTATATAAACAAATGTGCAAATATGAGTTTCTTTTATTTTGATAAAGATGTGATTTAGACTGATGTTTTTTATTGTAAATGTATTTTAATAATTATATTGTCAAATGTAAGATTTGAAAATTAGATTATTTGAAAGAGATAATAATTGGATTAAAAAAAATGAAAGTTTCTAATAAATAATCAAAGAATCGATGGTACATAATTAAATAAAAATCTAAATGTTTGAGTTAATTATAAGAAAATTAACTAATTGAAAGTAGAACATCGATTAATTTTCTACCCAATTTAAACAGATACATATACACGTTCCGTAATAAAATAGATCGATACGGTTATTGTCTGAGGGTGTATGCATATGCTTTGGTTAGTTGATAGCATAAAGTAGATGAACCAAAACAAGACAAGTAAAAGCATCATTGGTACGTAAGTTCGGGGTAAACACGAGTAGGTGGTAGCGATCGTTGGCGCGTCGACGGCGCAAGATAAACGACACAGGCGCACCGACAGCAGTGCGAATGGAGAAATAATAATAGCGGACGCGTGGGGTCGCGTGCTGGAATCTCACCCGAGGGCACGTAACACACGCCGAGACAATGAACCCCTCCTGCCTCCGCCGCAGACCACCAACAGTGGCGAGAGTCGCCGCGCGCGGCCAAATGAAAAATTATTTCTCAATAAACAAAAATTTACGAACGCTCCGAGATGATTTATAGTGAATAGGTGTGCATCCAATTGTTTTTATAAATAAATATATATTGACTTTTCCGCTGTGAATATTTGACATGTTTGTTAAAACTTTATATGCGACTCTGATATATATATATATATATATATATATATATATATATATATATGTACATGGTGTTCACTCTATTCTCAGTATCATTATGAAAGCAGCAAGGTGAAAAATAAAATATGTTCTTTCAGGTATACACAACTTACAATATAAATACTTTATACGTTAAATTCCATAAATATCAGTTTGCTTTCTAGGTGACAAGCGTTATGAGAATAAATAAACTGTATAAGAATGTTTTAACAAAAAAAAAAAAATAGAGGTCAAAAATATTATTTTGTTATTCAGCTAGATATTTTTCTAAAAAAGTACATTTTTAAGAATGAAAAAACAGTTTTTTTAAATACATCTTAATTAAAACAATAATATAAAATGAGTGCTATTTTTTACGAATGGTTTAAAATATGATCAACATTCAATAGTATGTGACGGTGCTATATGACTATTAAGAGAATTCATATTAATTCAAAAAGGAATTAGTCAAAAAAAGTGCTATTAAAGAGAGTACAATGAAACATTATTTATAATGGAACATGAAAATTATATATAAGAATTAGTATTTAATAAGTATATATATATATATATGTGTGTGTGTGTTGTATAAATTGAATGAATTGATAAACAGAAAAAATATATAATTTATTTACTAAAAAAAAGTGAAATAATTTATTGCTATTATCAATTAAATTCTGTTCTTTCTTATAATCCTCACAAATATCTATACAGAAATTAACAGTTTATGCAGTTTCATTCGTTTTTAATAAGTGAAATTATTTTTGAAAATATTACTTTGTGTATTTAGTTTCATTATTAATAACCGAAAAATTTTAATATCATTATTTCAGGTTTCTCTAAATCTAAGTATTTAAAAGTTTATTTAACTTCATTTCTGCGTATGTGAGATTGAAATTACATCATTCATAAAATAATAATAGTTTCATAGATATTAAGAAAGTTATATTTTAAAATATTACTTATCTGCAGTCAAAAATAATATATATATATATATATATATATATATATATATATATATATATATATATATATATATGACAGTTTAAATACAGGTACGGTCGTTATATACAGTTAGTAAGAAACTGTTAATTTTAAGTCGAGAAGGATGGACAGGTAATGATCACCTAACTTTTTTATTTAATTAACATTTTAAAATAATTTAAGAATAAATAAATTAAAAAAAAACGTAAATGAATGTTAAGCGGTGTAATTAAAATGATACGTAACTATCGATCCGTTTCAAACGTTTCGCAAAGTGTTCGAAAGTGTAACAAAATTTTACTTGATTAACAATTCCTTTTTGTATACATAATAAGTTTGCAAAGATTTTAATTAAAAAAGTTAACATCATACAAACAACCGAAACTAATTTTGAATGAGTACAGCGAAACATGAATTGTAACACGAGATCGGTATGTTCTGTTACCGAGCGAAGGTATTTCGTACAAAGATTATCCCCGAGCAACTCAATTTGATTGACGCGCGCGCCGCGCGGGCTACCAAACCGCCGCGACGCGTCTAAGGAGCGTCGCGTCGCGTCAGAGTGTTTAACATTCAAAGCGAGTAGCCCGAGACCACATGCCACCAGCTGCATACTCATGAGTCCGCGATCACTATCCCACATTAAAGTAAGATTGTGTTATTCGTGCGTCCTCGATAGATGTTGTTGGCGTGCTCTCGCTCCGGTTTCCGTTTTCTTAAGAGCATAAGTCAATCTTAATGTAGTTGTGTACAGGGGAATGTTTTGCATGCTTTTATGTTGACTGTGATACGTGATCGTCTTTTATATTCTCATTTTAAGATTGGATTTAAATCGTTCGATCGGATTCCATGCAACGAGTCATTATCTCATTTCGTTTACAATGTATGTTCGATTCACGTGGATCGATATCAAATTAGAATTGGTCACAATTTATTTCTTTTATATATTAAATATTTATTTCTATTCTATATCAATATTCTTAAAAAAATCCAATGCATTTTGTTATCGTTATTAAAAGAATAGTGATCAAAAAATGAGAATTCAATTTTGTTTTACATATTATAATTTAAATTTTTCAGTATTTTTTTAAAATTATATGCAATATTTAGCTACACGATCCGTTTTTAGATCAAATTCATGAAAGGTCTGTTTATTTTCTACAAATTTCCAATTTAGTTTTTGATAACCCTCTTTATTGATCTTTTTTTATACTTATTGATTTCTAATTACTACCAGTGACTATTTCAATAGCTAAAGATAGCATAAAAATATTGAAACCATCTCTTATATAAAATGTATAAGGTTGGTAGAAAAGAAGTTGCAGTTTAAGACTTTAAAATTCATATACACTTTTTAATGTAAGTGGTCCAGAATTACTGGATGACTAATACCTAATTTTCGTGCAATCTCTCGAATTGTTGCACGTGGTTCTGATTCAAATAACGTCTTCAGTTGGTCGTTATGAAATGAAGAACGACGCCCGCGACCTTCTTCATCTTCAAGGCTCTCCTCTCCAGTACGAAATTTTTGGAACCACCATTGCACCGTACGTTCCTTAACAGTACCCACACCAAAAGTATCGTTTAGTTTACGACCAGTTTCTATTGCTTTACCATCCGTTTTGAATTCGTACAAAAAATTGCTAGTATTTTTCTTTTCCATCTTTAATTCAATAGCCTGATTTGAAGTAAAATTAATAATAAAACCAAAGTCGATGTTATCAAAATACAGACCGGAAAACACACTTTAAAATGATATTAACATGAACACGATGAAATGACACTTTCATTGAGAAAAATTAAGATTAGAATTCAGAAAACAAAAACCGCAATTATTTTCTTACCAACCTAATAAATGAATTGAGCAATTCTTTCGTTTTAATGTAGATTATAATGTCGAAGATAATAATGTTTTATTCTTTTGTACTATATTTTTATTTCAGCTGTTTTCATCGAGTGATTTGAATATTTTCTCAAAGGTAATTGTAAAACATTTAGATAAAATTTCTTATTCACTTAAGCTTATTTTTTTACCTATTTTACAAAACACATTATTTTCATTTTTGTTTCACTGCATTTTCACTGATTCCTTTAAATATTTTTTAAAAGTTAATGTATACCTTATATATATATATATATATATATATATATATATATATATATAATATTATCGTAGTAGTTTATAATACTCAATAAATAAAACAATTAAGAAAATACTATACATTTTTGTTGTTCATAATATTCTGTACTTGAAATGATTTAAAAATGATGTTGCCTATATTAGCATATTAGGACTAAAAAATATATAAGTAAAATAGATAAATCTCAAGTGTATATAATTTTATAAACTACCCTTAACTTCTAATTTCATCATATTAAAAGAATAACACAAATAGACTAAGGACATGCATAAGCAATAGTTTGCTTAAACTACATACTGACAAATAAACTGGTATGCAGATATTCATGTCATGAACTAAGGTAATAAATTGTTGGGATTCACATATCCACGCCACGCCGTCTCAGGCAGTTAATTGATAGCATGCATATATCTATGACATGGAGTTCAGGGTATTAATTAATTCTGAGACTGTTATTATCTATATTAGCAGTCTATATTTTTTGATCA
>CM068321.1:19229025-19366525 GCA_034766995.1 Acanthacorydalis orientalis | reverse complement strand
TATTTCATAAAATCTAATTTTAGATTTATAACAACTATATACAACGTTTGTTCAAATGTAATGAGAACAAATTGTACACATTTCAAGATAGAACGAAAAAAAAACCTCAAGTGCTTGTGGATTGGGATAATCCGATCTAAAAGAAGATGCAAGAGGGGGATGATAGAGTCATCTCAACGAAATAAGTGGCGAAGACGATATAGCTGACAGCTTCATGTCACTTGATAAGGAGGAAACTCGTGTCGTGTAAAATGTTATCATATGGAATACTACATATATATATATATATATATATATATATATATAAACAGCTGCTATATAATGTGACTATCTGAAGTGTTCATGTTTAACAACGTCGAGAGTTTGAAATATGTTTGATCGTTAACATAAATCAAAATCATATTATTTAAATACGATTTAAATATATTTAATAATCTGTTGCAAATAAATCATTATTGTGTATATTTAAAAGTATTTGATATAAAATATTCAATTTCTTTAATGTGATTCAGTGTAGTATTTTAGAATGTATTAATAGGTAATTTTTAATATTCGTTTTGTGTTTTAAAATCTGATAATACTAGTGGCCAAGAATTAAAATCAACAAGAAAAAATATTTTCATCAAAATATTAATTTATAGAGGCTGTTTCACCCTTCGTTATTCAAATACAATACACCCTATTGTCATTTGTCTCTACATACAACAGCGATTAATAATAATAAAACAACAATATAACATCACCGTTAACTATTTATTAATAATCAGACAATAATAAATGGTTGAAAACTAATATTAATTATTAATAATTAATCAATCATTAATTATTTGATTGTATGGAAAACGATCATTGGATATAAATATTAATTGAATATTTCTACTTTTATGCAGTATTGATATGAATATCATTTTATTATCTAATTCAAAAAATAAGTAAAATCAATATGGTATACTCTACTTCAATAGTAGATATTATAATTGAAAACTATAACTCCACTTATATTCAGATAAAAATAATTCGCTATACAACTAAGAAATTTAATGATAAAAACTTTGGTTAGAAAGATAATTAAATTTATTCAAACAAAAATACAGAATGCAACTAGAATGTAATGTACGAATCGTTAAATAAAATAAACGTTATGCTTCTTAAATGATTATTATCTGTAACCGTTACAATAAAAAGGAATTCATATTAAAAATATTTTTCATTGAAAACAAATAGAAATCAGGGGTTGTCAAAGAAATAATTGAACGAATAAGAGAAGAATGATTGAAGAAAATAAAAATGAAACAATCGATTTCTTAGTGAACGAAACGTATGTGATACAAATCCATTTGAATAAAATGTTATATTATTAATAAGATATATATATATATATATATATATATATATACACAGATAAGATATATATATATACACAGAGAGAGAAAGTACAGAGAGAGAAAGAGAGTATATATATAATCTTTACTACAAAAATGGAGCTTTAAAAGCTTCAGTAAGTGAATGCATTCAATTCATATTTATAAGAAAAAGGAATAAATACAGTTAATTTTTCTTTTTAAAGTCTTATGTCTGAGAATGTATAAGTAACATTACTCAAAAGCTTAGATACATATGAAATATATATATATATATATATATATATATATATATATATATATATATATATATATACATATATATTATCAAATGTTATAAGTAATACGAAACATAATAGTTCGACTGTATTGAGACAAACATATTTCAAATTGAATATATGCAATTTATAAGTCGACAATTTCTTACTCCTTGTGTTATTTTCTTTAAAAAATATTTGATTCACATTGTTTAACAAATTAGTCCTAAACAAATTTGAAATTTTTACTGTCAAACTTGAAATAATTGAATGAATATTAACAGTATTTTATTATTAAGAAATCAATTACCTTATTTTGATACTTAATTATGTAAGATTTTTTTTAATCCTTTAAACTGAAAACAGTACTGAGTATAATTGAAAATAATATCATCTACTCTTTCAAAATTATCAAAACATTTTAATTAAAAAAAAAACAAATTTGTAAGAAATGTTTAATCAATAAAACCGTAAATACTCTACATTACATAACGTTTTATATCATGGATTTAGTTAGTAGAATATAAAGATTTAATCTTTATATATATATATATATATATATATATATATATATATATATATATATATATAGGTTTATTGGATAGATTATATACGTGGGCACCGATATAACTAATAACATTTTTATGCTTTATAGTTTTCTATAGAAAAAAGACGTTTACAAATTTTATGATACTTTGACATGTGATAACGAAGATGTATACATAAAATGCATAAAAAACCCTTTACATAGAAAAATATATAAAACCGATAATGTCGAATACACTTTTAAAACTTGGTAATGTCTCATAGAGGCAATAGTTATAAATAAAGATATAGTGATATATAGAACTGTGTGATAAAAATAGAATTGTTAAATGGTTAATGTTAATATATAAGTTGGTATACTCGTAATTGTTATGAATTCAATATGTTTTTATTAAAGACAAAATTAAAATTATGTCGTTATGTTACAAAGAAACAGTGCTCTGTGTAGTTTTATCAGTTAAATTTTTGATTCCTTTAGACAAAAGTGATTTAAGTCAAAAATTTAAATACGATTTATTATTATAGTAAATAAAGTGTCGATCTTTCAATCTATTTCAATTTTGTGTATTAAAATCTGTATTTTTATACTTTTGTTTATCACGAAGCCTAGAAAAGAATTATAGTGGTCATCGATATTCGTTAATAAATCACTTTGAATTTTCATATCTTTAATATATCTGTTTTTATAATTGTGATTCCTTTGGAATATTATCTGGCTGGGATGGGTTCACTTGAATTGGTTGAATCACTTGAATAGTACTCTTATAATAACAGAATGGGATCAAAACCAGTAGAAAAAATATTTTTAAATAAATAAATATTGTTATTACTTGTTATTTTTCTTAAATGTATATTATATCATAGGCATGCAGTACTATTTTTTTCTAATATTACAAGAATTTAAGTGTTCAAATAGTTAGTAATCATTTTTTTAAATAAAAGTATGAAAATTATTTTTATTATATTGCACAGAGTATGAAGACTATTTAAGTTTTATGAATATTATATGAGTGGTATGAAGTTGTAATATTATGAGTCGTACGTCGTATTATTTTTATTATATTTTATGAAGACTATTTTTATTATATTGCATTTTTATTTAAAATTAATGTACTGAAAACCAGTTTCAAATATGAAACAGTTGATATATTGGATAAAATTTTGTGATAGTTCACCAAGAAAATATATCAATAAAAATATAACAAATCGGTTTAGTTTGAATAAATATAGTTTTCAACATTTTAAATTCTATTTTTAGTTATATTCATTCAAAGTTTATTTAATATTCTATAATTTTGTTAAAATTGTCTAGAAATATATTAATATATAATTTGATATTCAAGTCAAACATTGTGTTAGTTGTATTTATTGAACAAATGTTCTGGTTAATATAAAAAATAAATGTAAGTAACAAGTAAATACTATAGAGAAAATAAATTTAATACAAACAGGTAACTTAAGTTTATTATTTTATTGAATGATTGTACTTACTGAATGATATAAATATTTCAGTTTGTGTGAAAATTTGAACACTCACCTGAAATAAAAAAGAATAGATATTAACATTGGAAAAAAATCGAAAAAATAATATTTTTATAAATAACATAATGAAAGTGGGTAAATATTTTAAAACAAAAACAACAAGCCCTTCACTAATACTAGCACCGCGATTCTTGTAATTAGACATTTTAATTTCCATATGGAATGTAATGTCAATTCTCTCGAGAGTCCACATTAGACAGTTCGAATATTTTTATCATATAATATTCGATGACTGTAAATCCGTCAGGTATCGTCACAGTCTGAATTCGAACGCAGAAGCATTTGTTTGTTATTCCCTAAAGTGCAAAGCAAGCGGGAAGGATTGAAGTATATTCCCGCGCTTTTGTTGATGACGTCGATTGTAAATGAAACTCGAAGAGAACAGTGAAGGTATAGTCGAAACGTTCTGAATACTCCGACGCGAGTTTGTCTTTGTTTGACCTTTACTATTCATATACGTTCGATGATAGAGAAACTTGAGTTGTACAACTGAAAGTAGGATACCGAACAGCACAAGAAATGGTTGTCGTAAAAAGCATCCTTCGGGAGTATGCCTTGCGATTTCACAATGTCTGTCAGAGAAGACGTGAAGAGGTTTTTGACTTAGTAAAAGGATGTATTTAAGTTCTTATCTCGATTTGAATAATTTTTGTATAATTAATTGAATACAATAAATTCATTATCTAGTAGAGATTAATTGTGAGTATACGGAAATATTTCTTTTATTTAATATTCTCTATTTGTTTTAATAAACACAATGCAGGGAAATACATACTGAGAAAATAACGAGTAGGAGTAACGAGTTTAATTTAATAATAAATATTCTTGATTCATTAGTTACCAAAATAGATTTCTATTTTTTAAATGTCGAAAACATTCTTCTAAAGTAATCAATAATTAATAGATTATAAAATTCTTTTAATGTATTTTTATTTTTAAATGTTTTGTTATAATGAGAAATCTTATTAAAGTTTATGGTTCATAATCTGAGCTTACAGAAAATAAATTAACTCAAAAGAATAAACTAATATAATTTAATATTTAGTATTTTATTTTTACTATTAACTAATATTAAACTTGATAACATATTATGTAAAAATAATTATGGATTATAAATAAATAAAAGTTTAAAAATATTTTTAAATGTCTGAATTTTATAAATGTTTTTATATTCCTAAACTCTGTAAAATCATTTTTCTTCTCTATTTCTCTTTCTTACGTATATATGAACATTATATATATATATATATATATAGAAAAACGACATGAAAATAAATCATTTTCAAAGAAGTAACTGAATAACAAATTATCAAACACATTAAATTTGATATATTTTCAATAAGAAGTATGATGCCAAATGTCGAATATTTTGCAACTAATATTTTTATAATGCACATTAGAGCGAATATTCGTCAATCATATAAACAAAATACAAATGAGAAAAATAAACATAAATGACATGTAAGCGCATATGAAGTACATTTAACGAACGTATGAATATTTCATTTTATATAAACTAGACATGTTCGTCTGAGTGGTCAGTAATGCACCTTTCCTGTTTTCAATTTGTGTATTTTCATTTGACATTTTAAAACCATTGCAACGTCAAATTGTACTATCGTATCACGTTTAAAATAAGCTTTATATAAAAAAAATAGTGAAGGAATCATGACATTTTGACAGTGCTTTTAAGGTTCATTTTCATATTGTTTCATATGTTAAAATAAATATAAAAGCATTCATTTTTCATATACTTTTTTTAGTATATATTTTCATAATGTAATATATATATATATATATATATATATATATATATATATATATATATCAATATGTATATGTATGTATGTGTGTGTATGTATGTATATAAATTCAAATTATAAATGCAAGAGTTTAAAATAATTAAAAATATTTGACTAATTACATAGTAGATTACTTGAAGATTATTTTTTTATACCTGTAGTAAAACATTTTTTAGTTCTGAATATTGTAAAATCGATCCGATAAATAAATTGTGTTAATTAATAAGAAACCGTGCGTTCACGAGTGAAAGCACATAGCTAGACTGCGTCGAAGTTGTCACTTGAAACTTGAGAAATTTAGTTCAGCAAACTATTTCAGACGTCAGTTTCTGCACAGCGAGCACAATTCATTAAAAGAAGCAACACATTTATAAAACAATGTCGTATGTGACATACATCAGATGTTCTCATAATACATAATTAATTTATAAGTCAGTCAAGAATGCTCTATAGAAAGTCTGTGTCTGTCAGTTTGTAAATTGTTTGATGTTAAAAATAATTTAGTTGCCTAAGTGGACATATCGTTAATTACTACATATAGCGAGCTACAGCCTTCAAACAAAAATAAATTCTGTAAATTTCAAAATATTTTCTATTAACTTATATTCACGTTTCTAAAAAAATCTATTAACGTTCTTCACAACAAAGTTTGTAATGTAAAATATGTTTAGACTCTATTAACTAGAAATATTATTTCTTAAAAATATTCCCTTTCTCATATCCTTTTAATTATTTACATTTTAAATCATTTGAATGGCTTAACATAAAATGTAATTTAAATATTGACGGAATTAAAAATCCAATTTTATTTTTTTTCATGCTACAGAGATGACATGAAAAGACAGCTCAAAATTCAATTAAGGTATTTTTTTCCACATTTCATTTTTCAATCGATTCAATTAATTTTTATTTATTAATAACTTCATAAAAGTATTATAATTTACAATTACCATAAGTATTACAACACATTAATAATCATATAATTAAATACAGACGTATCTCTATTTCCGACTTTTCAGAAAATAAAAAATAAACATTTATGAATATTTGATAAACTAATTGTTGTAGTTAGATTCATGTTATTTTCATTGGAATTAAATAAAAAAAAATATTGGAAATAATGGTGTATATATTTAAAAAGAATCTTATTTAAAACATGTTTCCTTTTTGAGTAATTTTTTTACAACCTATGTAAATAATAGATTCTAAATGAAATAATGGGCTTATTAACATATCTTATGAAAAAAGTATTGAAATAACGAACAATTAATTACAAAATTATATCAAAAAATCCAACATTAATATGAACAGTAATTTAAAGATATTAGTAAATTGGTATTCAACTGTATTCGTACAAAAATTAAATTAATATTAGATATTTTTTAATTAAAACAGTGCGGAATAAAAAGGATGGAATTTCTATATATTAATTTAAAGAAGATGCAATTATCAGAAACTATTAGATAATTTGTACCTCTTTTGAAAATACATTTCATAACAGAAAATCGCCATTCTATTGAAATTTGTCAAATGTTAATAATTGAAAACGTTTCCATACTATATATGTTTATATTTATTTTAGAGAAC
This sequence comes from Acanthacorydalis orientalis, assembly GCA_034766995.1. Classification (NCBI taxonomy): domain Eukaryota; kingdom Metazoa; phylum Arthropoda; class Insecta; order Megaloptera; family Corydalidae; genus Acanthacorydalis; species Acanthacorydalis orientalis. Next base: position 19,359,430 of record CM068321.1, on the reverse strand, counting down.
AAAGGAAGTGTTACTTTATAATAATAATAGTTTATATAACAAGTTAATATAATTGGAAAGCAATTTAATTTCATAAAAAAAGAAATGATTTACTTGGACCACTTTTCCTTGCACACCTTAAATATATAGTTTATAATTACACACTGGCATGTTTAATAAATATTTTAATTGATGTAATTAAAAATAACATTTATTAAATGAAAAATAATTTTAATTAACTTTGGTATACAAGAGCTCAGATTTCGAACTCATGACCTCATCGGAAGTAATAATTTCAAATTATTATAAATAAAACTATATAATTAAACTCATAAAAGAATATTTAAGAAAATCTTTAATCAACGAACTTTTGTCAGAGATTAATGACTTCGTTGATTAAATGCTAATATTTTTAATGATCTTACTCTATTGTTAATTAATAATAGCATAAATTTTATCAAAGCTCTATAAAAAGAGTACTTAACGTAATAACGGTATCGTTCAAAAAAAAACTTGGTCCCTTATAGAGAACTGCTTTTAAAATCATATTAGAGTGTAATAAAATTTTAAATATAATTTCATTACTACATTTTTATTAATCTATAACATGCTTTAAACATACTAAATTTAGTAAGAATAAATAATTTAATCCAGATATTTACTCGCATCTAATATATATATATATATATATATATATATATATATATACAAACATAGGCGATTCAATTTAGGCTTCCATATGATAGCATTGAAAAATCAGTAAGATTATTCATTAATTCATTTCAGTCATCATTTTATTTTTTATTTAGTATATTATTCCAATTTAATATTAAAAAATAATTGAACTAAAGTACTTAATTAAAAATAACTTGCTTTTTTAATTTTTTCGATTTTTTTAATAATTTCATATGGAAACCTAAATTGAATCACCCTAATTATATAAACTATATATATATATATATATATATATATATATATATATATATATATATATATATGTAATCAATAAGGTTTCTTATCATTTACATATGAGGAATGTTATTCTAATATATTATTTCTCTTTATTGAAGAAATTTTGAATATTTACTCTGTCTTTTTTTTTAAAAAGTATACAAAAACCATATAACAGACACTATATTCTTGAACGAACAAACGTGAATATTCAACACATATTGTTAGTTCTTTAAAAACCCTATAATATTGGTGGCTTGTTTTGGATTAAAAAAATTATAGGAATTTAATCTTGCAATATTTATGTCTATTTAATTTTTTTTACATATTTGTATGTGTGAATTTAATATTTATTAATGATAATAATTCATTTCTATACTGTTTATTGAATATATATATATATATATATATATATATATATATATATATATATATACATATATATATATATGTCCGAACAAGTAACCTCAACTATCAAAAAAAATAGTAAATAGTAAAGGTAGTGATTCTGAAAAAAACGATGAAAAATATCTTAAGTTGTTAATGTCTATCTTTTAATATTGAAAAATGAAGTTTATTAAATAATTGTTTTTGTAAAAAGTGACAAGTTTTTTTTAACAACGTACTAGTAAATGAAATGTGTCATTGCTTTATACAAGCTGTGAGTATTTATCATAGAAAATTAATCATTTATTCATTTAAAATAAGTGATTTATTAAAAAATGTATTACCATATTTGCATATTTATAACTAAAAAATATATAACGCTGATATATATATATATATATATATATATATATATATATATATATATATATATATATATATACATGCATATTACTGATAATGTATGTATATACTCACTTTATATATTTCTATATAGGTAAATTTGATGTTTGCCTAAAAAGCTTTTCATTTTATAAAAGGAGGTTACTAAATTGTATTGTATATGCTATGCATGTATACTATCACTAATGAATATAATGTTGGCTTGACTCTGATGCACGTTAAAGTCATTTGTCATTTAATGCCACCTGCTCTGTATATATATATATATATATATGAATACATATATGTATGTGTAATATTTCCATTTATCAATAATGTGCCTTTAATGTTACATTGAAAACGTTTTCACCCTTGTTGTTAAAAGACATTTTACTTTAGTTTCCAAAATTACTGTCAATGTTTTGATCCCATGTTTATTGACTTTTTATTCTGTTGTTTATTGATATTAATGGATAGTATATGGTATTTAAAATATGATAAATAATTACTTTCATATATATATACACATAGATAAAAAGAGAGAAAAGAAAAGTGAAATACTAATGACTACAGACAAGAATAGATTTATTTTTTTTATATATATATATATATATTTTATATAATTCAAACCAAATCTACATTCCATTCTAATTATCCACTGAGAAAAGGTAACATAACAAAAAATCTACATGTCGAATTTGTACTTTATATATACATCTATTAACATTAAATTAATTTTTAATTTCTGATAATTTTTCCAATAAGAGGTTTGGGACTAATTTGGGAATATAGTTGCTTAGAATTTGATTACTGTGGGTTTACAGAAACCACGAAGTTAAATATTGTTTTCTAATCTTACTTTTCATTATTTCAAGTAAAAAAAATACATGCAATTAATAATAGTGTACGAAAACAATTTTATAACTAGCATTTAAAAATTAATAATCATCAAATCAAATTTAATTCTGTGTAGAAATTAGTAAGAAAGTATTTTAAAAATGTTTAAAAATGCTATGATGAGTGAAAAACTTTAGAAACACTACATTAAATTTGTTACTAGGTATATATTGCAATTCATAATTGAAAAATTTTTTTTTCATTAATTTCAGCAAAAATAATCACACTTCATTAATTTAATATTCATTCTAATACGTAAATGAATTTAGATATTGTAAAAAATAAGTTTTTAGGATTTTTCATTTAATGGGCTTTTTTTAAAACATTCATATTAATTGCTTTAAAATTATTTGCATAGTAGACTGTAACTTTAAAAAAAAAGTACAATTTCATTAAAAATTAAAGTGATTTGGTACCATTTAACATGTCTTTCAAGAATGTTAATTTGAAACGTTGTACCTTTGGGGTTGAATAAATATAAATCAAAGCATAGTAGTAATTAATCGACCACGGAACATCGAATAAATGTAAACTTGAGAAAACATACTTTCCATATATATATATATATATATATATATATATATATATATATATATATATATATATATATATATATATATGAAAATAAGCGTGGGCATTATGTGGGTGTAGTACATGCATACAAACACATCCTATACTCAAATATATACAGAGAGCCATGTGGGAATACGAACGTAGAAAATGTATATTCATATCGATATGCTATTTGTTAAAAGCATCAAACATACATTTATATGAGTTTCATTCTGACTGAAACGTTTATAAATATTTATTATTCATTACTTAAAGATTATCAAAACCAAAATAAGCTTAAGACAAGTCTTTTTTAGAATATATTTGTATTTAAATTTCTAATTATTTTTAATTGATTTTTGTAGAAACATGGTTTGGTCAAAAAAAATGTTACATATATATATATATATATATACATACACATATATATATATATATACCCACATATATATATATAAAGAATATACATTATATAATCGAATACTTGACACTTATGATTAGAGATATACTGAAAAGACCACAATGCAAAAGTAGTAAACAGTTCGTTGATATTCAGATATGTGTACATTATTATGTATTGACATGGTTTCTACCTGATATTCTGCATAGGAATTGCATATTATAAAGACGTAGATTATTTTAGACGATACGTGTTTAGAATTAATCCTGCGAAATTAAATATAATAACATTTCATTGATACTTATCCTCAATTTAAACCAATTAATTTAGATATAAGACTTGGATGAATTGTTAGAAGTGAAAAGTTATCATATTAAACAAGTCATTCATGTTTTGAATGTGGTTAAATAATCTGTAACATTTTTTTAATAATAAATTTGTTTAATTTATCTTAAAAATATATTGATCATGTATAATACTGTACAACATACATGAATTTATTTGTAAATAAAAAAGATATAATTAAAAAAAATCTACATTTAAAATATCCACTACAAACTGGAATATACGACCGAAAGTATAATAAATCATAAAAATCGTGTTTGAACTTATTAGATGATATTCTGTAGAACAAATCCTTTCAACGATAAGATTTATTTTTCTAACGATTATGGTTAATCCCCTTACGAACTTTATGCTCGGAAGTCTACTTTTTGCAACTTGTTTGTTTATTTTTGCTCGCTGGTAGAGAAACGTCGAACATTACTTATTTTCTTTCATAATATTTTGTGTTCGTAAAACTTGTATTAAAATATAAATTGAATTACACAAATTAAAATGTTAAAAATATTTTTTAAGAAAAAGGTTTTTACTTTATATATATATATATATATATACAGAACGAAAAAACGTGTGTATGTAAACAAAATAAAGACGTGTTTTTGTGCGAAGAAAATATGTGCACCGATGTAATATGCCAGTCGTGTACTACAATGTGTGCGTTTAAAAACATTAATTTTCATTCTGTGTCTAGACGGTCCAATAATTGAGTTGGATAAAATATCGCCCCTGTATAAAAGCGTTTGGTTCAATTTATGATTTAATTCTTCTATTTTCTATTTATTACTGTTGTTTTCGATTTTCTTACAAAGTCATTTATTGAACTTGAAAGAAAAAACTACTTTGAACGAAAATAGATTCTAATTAGTTTTGTGTCAAATTAAAACGTCTCGTTCAACATTATACCTATTTATTAACTAGCATATAGCCTATCAAAATTGACAGGAAAATAGAAACAAGCATAGGAAGAAAAATATCTTTATGGAAAGTTGTCTATATAGGTAAATCTTTAAATACAAGATAATATTATAAGAAAGAAATCGCTATAACAGCTAGATTATATACACTTAATAATTAACTATAAAATATATAAAGATGACATTAGAAAACTTAAATGATAAGTTAATTTTAAAAGAACTATGATAATATATCTCGTATATATATATACTAAGTTTTAAACAGTTTGAAAATATTGGCTGAAATTGCATTGTTATCAGATTGAAATAATTGTAGACTTTTTCTTTGAAAATGAAATTAAATTACAGAAGAAGCTTTTAAAAAAAGTTTTAATGTTTTGCATAATGTTTGTCTAGGACAGGGGTTCCCAATTTTTTTTTTCATACATTGACCCCTTACAAAAAATGATTTTTTTATCGACACCCCTTAAAATTGGAACTCCTATTAAGCCTCCTATGCGACATTAAAATATTTCATGTCAATTTTTGAAGAAATATTTGTAGTTTTGAAAATGATAAAAAAATAGTGAAAAATGCTTTTAACAATTATAAAATGACTGTACTCAATAAATTATTATTATTAACCGTGTTAATAATACACAGGCGTATATTGAAAACAAAAATACAGTTGAATAATATTAACAATAAAATTTAATAAATGATTTTTTAAAAACAGTAAATATACAATACATATATATATATATATATATATATATATATATATATATATATATATATATATATATATATATATATGCGCTCGGGGGCAGCATACCCAATCTGAATTCAATTTGTTTATGGACCCCCAATTAATTTTTTGGTGTTCAGAGACCCCCTATAAACATTTATTGACGCCTAAGAGGTCTATATTCCGTTGTAAAGCTCTGGTTTAGGGTATTAAAATATATTTCTATGATATAAAAAAGGAAAGAAAATAAATTTTGATTAATTGCTTTGTAGCAGTTTGAGGTATTTATTTCAGAAAATGTCTCTATCATCAGAAAATATATGTAAATAAAATCAAAGAATTGATATTAGTAGATATGTAATTTGTCAAATTTTAAATAAAGAAATGTTTATGATTTCTGGACTTTTAACTTCTTTTTTAAAATGAATTTGTTCCCAAACTACATTGTGGTTAATTATAAATATTATTTTTTTCAAATCATCAAATAATAAAAATTGGAACATAAAATTGACAATCTTTAAGGGTTCATTTTTGAATATTAGTATAGATTAATGCAAAATACAAAAAGGTCGAATAAACCGATAATGTTTTAAAATGTTTAATAGTTTGTTAATCCTGTTTAAATTAAATGTTTTGTGACTTGAATAAGATACAATAAATATTATTTGACATTCACATAGTATCTTTGTTGTTGAAATGTCCTTGTTGTTGTTGTAATAGTAAAATAAAAACTTGTTAGAAATGAACGGGATACGTTACACACAAATTAGAATTAATAACAGAGTGCGCGTGAAACAAAAGTTTCTACAAAGCACGTAAATAATATAAATCCGAAGTGTGTCAAAAGCATTTTTTCGTCTAACAAATCAATAACTGACGTTTTTTTTCGAGCAGAACAAAGTAATGCGATTGATTCAGGTATGTGTGTGTATGGGACTAGGTGTAGAGTGTATAGTAGTGTGGTGATCCTATCCGACCCTACAACACCCACGAGACAACCTGCCGACGCTGATATTTGTTCACAGAGCGTCAGCCGTAATGGAACAATAGGCGATGCATCACAATGGAAAACAACGAATTACGGAAATTGGTTTTAGGAAAATTATCGCCGCCAGTGCGACGCTCGCGTCGCCTTTGTCGACTCCGCGTTTCGAACGAGAACCGGAAACGGTTAAAATTAATTTCCGACTTACACTAATTGTTGTTCGTGATGTGGCGGTGTACGGGAGGATTTCGTCCGTTTTGGAAATCGATACCGTATACATATACATTCTTTTAAATATTCCAATTTTCAAGAATATCCTCCACGGAATTGTTTATATTGTGTAGAGTGAAAGGTACATAAATTATATTCGAAATGATGTTATAATTAATGTCTGCCGCTTAGTACTAAATGCCTAAACCGTTCACTGTTTTCGATTTATGAAATAAATCTACTGAATAGTTTTTAAATTAAAAAAAAGATTGATAAATTTTATTTCAATATTACTCTAATTTCCTTAACATTATTTCCTAACATATATTATAGTTTTTAAGTCGATAGCTACAGAACTCAAAGCTTGTTATCTAATAAGTACATTCAGAGCAGTTTCTAAGACTTCTGAAAAATATTACAAACTAAAATAAAATTAATATGAAATTCTAAAAAACAAGATAAAAATATAGATCCATATCTTCTTAATGAACAGTTTGAAACCGAGCGTGGATCTAGGAATTTATAGATGGTTCTCAAAGAAATTATGGTTTCAGTGCGTTATTTTTTAGATGTTATATTTAAAAGTCACTAATCTCTTTCTAATGTGACTAAATTAATAACTCCTTCTTTCATTAAAAAAAAATACAGTCATCCAAAAATCACAAAAGTCGTGATTTTTTCATTTATAAACCTATAAAAATTGTGAACTTGAGAATTGTGTTCAATAAGATTCTTTTACAAAAGATTATCATTGGAAGAAAGCGTATAAAAAATTTCGAGATTCTACATCGTGGTACAAGATGTGACCGATATGAAACCGTTTTGTGCAAATTTGATTGTTTCAAAATTTTTCACACTTAACAGTAATGTTATTGATGCAAATTTTCAATTGTAATCAATTTTTCTGCTTCCAATTATATGCTTCCGATCAAAAGATTTACATTTTCCTGAATTTTATCAACGATTATTCACAATATATCAGAGAGATGTGAAATTTCTAATGGATAATCTGAATTAATATATTTTTTCTTGTAACCGATAAGTTTGGAATTTTTATTTTGTTCAATTAACTGAAAAATATTTGTTAAAACATTTTAGCACTCTTTTCCTTTCTACTTCTCCAAAGAGTTAAATATATTTAACTAAGTTCAAATTTATTACATATATATATATATATATATATATATACAATATAAATTTAATTCTATAAGATTTGAAAATGTTTTATAAAAAAATAATTGATGATTAAATATGAATAAAAATGAACAAATGTTGATTTTTATCAATTTTAATTTTGTTAATTTTATGATACTTTAAGATGGTTTAATATAACCAGAGCTATCGCTGGAATAAAGGTTTTAGTTAGTATCAAAAAAAATTCGAAAAGTAAATAGTTTCTAAGACAGTGAACAGTTCAAATGTCAAATAAATGTTTATTCCCAAATGTAATCAAAAAAATATTCAATATGTTTAGGTAAGAAGAAAATTAATAAAACTGGCGTGGATTAGTATTGGGATAAAATAATTATTTCGATCCATCGCTTATAATATCGACACGATTTCAATGCCTATATGCGCTTATAAGGTTCTCAAACGAACAATCATTGTACTCGTCATATAATATAACAATATTATTAGTTGAAATTTTATTTGTTTCATTAAAATCTTCTGTAGAAAAACCTACATCGATTTGTTAAAATTCTGAATTTAAAAACATGTCAATACTCAATGATCAATATTTTTGAAAATAAAACTGATATATGCTTAGTTTAAATTGAAATAAATTTATTTATTTTTATAAATGCACAATTTTTACAGTAATATGATTGACTTTCTTAGACATGTGTTATTTGAGTTTCTCAATTCGTATGTACAAAAAATGTAATCTAAATAATCTGATTTAAATAATAATCTCGTTATTAAAAGTGCTCCCAAATATGCATGTGAAGTAAATTTATCTAAAAATAAATACTATACGGGATTTGAATGTTCAAAAAAACTGTTTTACATATAATCAATCTATTTGTGTGTGTGTATATATATATATATATATATATATATATATATATATATATATATATATATATATATATGTAAACAGTCACGTAAAGCTTATGGCTGTATACGAAAAACTATAACAAATTATTATCCTGTAATCTACACGTCCATGAATAGAAGTTGAACTGAACTCTGTAGAGTGACATTTAACATCAAACAAAAAGGTAAGCTGCGTTGAAATGCAGATATGGCTCAGTTGCGACAATTTCAACCGGTTGAAGTATAATGTTCAGCAGGCAATCACACGACCTCAGTCTTAGATTATATACATGATTACTTCGGTCCGGTGTATTTGAATTTTTCTTCGGCTATAATGATTTCTGTGCGTGATTTACAGCACAAGGTTGCGCGATAATAACAATTAAACGTAAATGGAGGCAAATACTAAATGACACAGTTTTATATACTGTGTGTATAATAATTTTATTTCGAATAGTTGCGACCATTAAACTTTTATGAATAATAATTAAAAAAAATATATATGCTTAGAATATTTTAATATTGTACGTTTTAATTTACATAAATATGTTTAAAATAATTGAACTGATTATGTGGCTTGCTTAGAGAGAACTTTTCTGAAAAGAACACTTATTATTTTTCATATAATCTAAATTTGTATTATTCTATCTACTCGTTGGCCTCTGTAAGATTTTGTATATCTTTATTCCACAATTAATAACAAAAATACACACACTCATATACATACACACACACACACACACACATATATATATATATATATATAAACATGAAATAAAAAATTCAAATCCTTTGAGGAAAATTCTCATTAAAAACTGAACTAAAAAAATAAATTGCATTTTTTAAGCAGCATATATCTGCTCTTATAAACTAACTGAAGAGGCTTCATAGAAAAACCTACATATTCATAATTAAAATAAAAATGAAATGGATGGTGAATTCAATTCCAATTTTTTTAGTAATATTAAATATTATTTTGGTAGAATATTTAAAGATTTTCTTGAAATTAAAGTCAATATGAAGGAAAAAAAATATTTTTTAGGTTTATAGTCTTTGATTTCGAGTCCTAATTTCTGAAAATCTATCGATGCCTTCCTTAAAATTCCTTCGTTATATATTCATGCTCAATGGAGTGTAAGGCCAAAATGTTCTATCTTGTTTAACTCAATCGAGAAAAATATTATTTTAATTTATTTCAATTTAGAAAAACTGCTTTCATTTCAACTTTGATTTTGAAAACACACATTTCTTTCAAATAATTTAATTTCACACTAATATTTCCACCAGAGTAATCATCTATAATAATAATAATAAAATTTAGAATAAACCTCCAAAATGTCTTCTATGATTGGCCATATTGAAATCAAGTCGATCGAAGATGCCTTTTTCTTAGTATGGCAAATTTTTCATTTGGTTTAAAAATTCATACTGATATATTTTTTAAAGGTATTCCTCTTGTGCTCATTTTCAGAGGTGAAATAACTTACAAGCACCCCCGTCTGTTACTAACCCTCTATTGTAGAATGTAATATTTTATTTAAAAAAACGACATGTATAAAAAGAAATTTAACATTAGTTTTGAAAACCCTTATTACATTATGTTATATATATATATATATATATATATATATATATATATATATATATATATAAATGGGTGTGCGAGTATTTAACTAAGCACATATATTCCATAGATTCGCCTACTATGTGCATATATTCATACATATATGATTTAAGAAGACACCCACTAATGTATAAACACAGGTGTGTGTGTGTGTGTATATATATATATATATATATATTTGATGCAAAGACAAACTATATACACACACACACACATATATATATATATATATATATAATAGTTAATTTAAATTTATGATACAAATATACAGACAACCGGTGTCCGTTATCGTTAAACAAACAGGTCAAGATGCGTGTAAATTGGTACACATATCCCAATGAATGTTTCATTGCCATGTTCCGTCCTGTTTTCCTTAACTCCTGTTTTTCGTACATATGCCGTGACGTTGCGAGCGAACGCTTGCAACGATCAAGTGTGGGGGCGCAGAGGGTACGTATATATATATAGGGTCGTATTACGCGAGGTAAGATAGCGTGTATAACAGCGTTGGCATAGCAACCACCTGATGGCAGGGGGTACGAGAATGTTGGTATATTGCAGGTAACATGTTACAACCATATCATGTTGCTGCTGTAGTTAGTTTTATTGAAAAGTCGACGGTAAATTGTAAATAAATTTCATTCAATATCGCTGTACAGCGAAAGGTTAAACATGTTTTATTATATTTTTAGAGCAATAAAACAATAAAAATGGTCGTATCAAATAACCTATATCCTCAACTATAAATTGAATGCGATAGGAGATAGGTACTTGATAATTCAATATAGAACATTATTATTTACTTGAAAGTATACTGAGAACAGAGAGGTGTATTTGAATAACGAACGTAATATGACTGTTTAAATTATATGTGAGAATGTGTGTACGCACATTAGCTCACGCACAAGGATATATATATATATATATATATATATATATATATATATATATATATATATATATATATAAGACTAAAGAATCGCTAAAAATTAAAATATCCAAAATTTATAGATTTATAAGAGGAAAATAAAGAAAATTCTATATATGTACCATTGACAAAAAAAATAAATCTTATTAGCTTCTGTTTTACAATATGCATACAATTACAATACATACATACACTATATTCTTAATTTTTTCTTGGGTATCTGTTATTCATAGTTATTTTACCATAATCTTTACTACTACTACTAATGATTTTTATTGTTTTCTGTAATCAATTGCAACTCATGCCTTCTTCAGACTGTTTAACATCCACACAAGTTCAAACAATTTACCTGAAGATGATGCAAATCTAAGCGATTGATTAAAACAAGGACTTAAGTATTTCTCAAAGTTTTCCAGGAACGATATAAATATATGAATATGTGCCTGGGAATTTATGATTTCTATCGATTATTTTCCAAATTATGACAAAGGGATGGACATAAGACTACAATTAATCATATTAATGATCGATTTAATATTTTGATTTAATGTTGTACAGATAAAAGCGTAAATTATTATAAAAATATATGAAACGTTCTTCTACGTTGACAGAAACTTAGATATTTGGACTAAATTTCCATTGAAAAATATTAAATTTATTTTTATATAGCATATAAATAATATAAAATTTTATTTATGGCATAAGAAATGCGCAATAAGTTAAATTTGCTACGTTTAGGAAATTAAATTTTAGACATTATAAAGTCATGACCTATCGATTACCAACTTTAACTAGGCTAGTCGCAAACACGAACTATTTGATAAATTTATACTTAGTTCATTTCAAATTGAATAAATCGATATAAATATATATATATATGTATATATATATATATATATATATAAAGATACAAAGATTAGATCTTTAAAATTACTATTATTTGGATTTTGATATTTGTCTGGACTAAATTTTTAAAAAAGCAGGAAATTATAATTTACTTTACTACAGGTCATTAAAAAACCCAAACATTTCTAATAAAATATAGTTGGTTACCTAATCTTTTAGATTTGTATGGTATTCTAAATATATGATTGAAGTTTACAGCAAAAAAAAGAAAAATTTATCTGTAGATGAGTTCATTGCTAGTAGAATGTCATGATGTCATTAGATACATTTAGATACATTTTTTTACTTTCCGAAAAGAATATGCTTTGATACTAAATTTAAAATCATTTTGAATACATCTTGAAACAACTACATAATAACAATCATACAATTTTTTATTCAAAATGGAACACAATACATTGTAATTCTGAGTATTACGAAAAATGAGTTAAAAATAAACACATATAATGGATTCAAATGTATCATTGTATGGAAAAATTATTTAAAAAATTAGAAGAATACATATATATATATATATATATATATACATACATATAAGTATAAATATATATAAAATATTTAAATATATATATAAACATATACATACATATATATATATATATATATATATACATATGTATATATATATACATATATATATATATATATATATATATATATCAACTATCACAGTTGAAAACTTATATTCCTATACTAATGAATAATTTTATCATAATTAAACACATATTTTTTTTATTGACACTAGAAGTGAATTATAAAAATTAACCATATATCGAAATATAATTATAAACTTGTAATTTATTTTATACAAGAACACATGAATATTTTAAAATAAAAGAACAGCTACTGTCGAAAATAATTTAATTAATGTGGTATGATCTATGTTAAATATTGATCTAGCTTTATATTTGGTATAAACATTACACGCGTACCTTAATTTCATTTGTGTTAAGAGAATCAACTGCATGAAATATCGAAGGATGCACACACCATTATAAGTCTATGGTACAAAATAATTCACCAGGTATTCGGAAACCAAACTCTTATAAATCGTATTTAAAAATATGAACCGATATAATACACTAATTAATTAGATATATATTAATTACGTTATGAACATTTTACAATATATTGTCCATTTTCGTTTAAAAATATTCCACTAATATAAATTTTGTTGCACTGATCGTCCATACGTCAACCATGTTACGAAACTGATTTGATGGTTTAACAACTTGTACGGCATAGTAATAGAAAATTTGTACGATTTTTGATCAAGTAATCTATGCATTTTATGTATAGAAGCATAATACACAATGTAGAAATGCGTTTTATAAAGGTATACTTTATCTCTGTTACTCTTTAATGTAAAAAAGAATAGATAGAGAAACAGTCCATTTATAAATCTGTTAAGAAATATTATATTAGATGTGGCGACTATAAAACACTAATATATCTTTTCTAAAATTATTTTTTGTTAAAATTTCATCTTATTACTACTATCTAAATATTATATACATATATATATATATATATATATATATATATATATTATAATGTATATATGAATATAATTATATATATATATATACACATATTATATATATATATATATATATATATACATAAATTTATTTTTGGTTTGAATATTTTTTTTATTAATAGATGGTATTAATATAACTTAACCATTATTTCTATTAAAATCTGCTGTTGTTAAATTTGATAAAAAAATTTAACTGATTGAGATTTTTATATCTAATGAATATATATACATACACATATATATATATATATATATATATATATATATATATATATATATATATATAATGGATTCTTTGAGTGTGAGTATGAATATAGAGCGATTATTATGCAACACTAATTAGATACTTTATAAAATTAGGTTAGTTTCCATTACATTATATACGGGAGCATCAAAAAATCGATATCTAGCCAACGCTGCCGATAGCCATAGACACAAAAGGGGTTGTCCAGTGACCGATGAGCTAACAAAGACCGCTGACCTTCAGTGAAAACCACACACTGACTGCGAGTAGACGAACCTCGGCGACCGCATGTAATCGGGTAAGATCAGAGGGCGCTCACGACGCCTCCAATACCATACGTACATAGCTTACATACGCGCATGCATACCGTGCCGAATATCTGCATTGATGCGTATTCATTTATCTTAATCCGTCTACACACACTGACACACACATTCGAAGGCATGTTTCAATCCAAACATTAATAAAACAGAAAATTCAATTCAGTGTGTTTCGCCACAATCGTGGTTATATTTTAATTAAATTACTTATTTTTATTCTACTTTAAATTTTATCTGTGTTTTATGTTCACTTTTATATATGAAAATACATTACAAACACACACACACACTCATATATATATATATATATATATATATATATATATATATATATAAATCTCAAATATCCTATCAATAATAAATAAATTGCAACTTAATAAAAAAATCGTTAAAAATAACAATGTATTATTCTATAATAAAATTAACATTATAATTATTATACTTGTTCTATAAAACATTTCTCAAAATTAAATCACTATATGGATTGAGTAAATTTTTAGAAATGTTGATTTTTTAAATTTTTTTCTACAAGCGTGCACCTTTTAGTCGTTAACATTGTATTTTACTAGAACTAGTTTCAACATCTGTCTATCTTAATATTCATATGTGATTCTAACAGAATATTCATCTATCTGAAGATTGCACTAGTGACAAACAATGAAATATAGTATCAATGAATCACCGGCAAAAGAATACTTTTATTGAACTAAATCTATTCTTTATTTCATCATGATTTATGAAACGGTTCTAATTCGATTGAAAACAAAGTTTTCAACAACGAAACACTGATTTAATTCTTTCAATAATTTAAAAAAAAATTAGTAAATTGACGAGTTACATGTAATATAAAATATCCATAAATAATACCTAAAAATGTAATCATTGATAATTATTACACTAATATTGATTCAAATTTTCTGACTAAATGAAAATATCGACTTGATTCAAAGGCTATAATTTATTAATAATCAATTTAAGTACACTTTTTTAAAGACAAAATCAAATTTGACGAATGAATCATACCACACACCATAAAATTATTCTATTAAAATGATTCATTAATAAACCGATCATTAAGCAATTGCTGAACATTTTGACAAGAAAATTGTGTGGTGTGTGGTGAATGACTCATTAAATAAAGTGAATTTAGTCACAATACTAAAATTGGACTGACAAATTCAAGCTCATATTATTCCGCTAAGTGATGACTTTCAGATGATTTCTTTCTATAGAATAATGATTTACATACGTTTTTATCGTTGTAATTTGATTTAAAAAATAATTATAACAATGGATTATGAAAATTGTTTTATTCTGTTTTAGGCTGGATTTATTAATAAGATAAAATATGTGATAAAAATTTCATATATGAAAAATTTTCGAAATAATAATATATACTTTTAATAAAATATATTAAAAGGTTATTTCTATAATTGAAAAAAAATATTTACAACTAGATTAAAAAAAATAATAAAAAGATAAATATATAAATATTAAAGAAGATTATTTTCGAAAATTGTTAACATTAACTTTTTATTAAACTGTTTTCAGACCAAGCTTTTCTTTTTAAGTATTCTTATTGAAATGTTTTTATAAGATATAAGAAAGTTCATCATTACAATTCTTGTTAAGATTAAAATAATTAATTGACATTTTAGCTGAATAAATAGATGAAGTCATTAATATATATATATATATATATATATATATATATAAACGGAACTTCAATTCGAAAATGTATGTGGCAAAACAGAGTAATTATCCTTGATTTCATTTTACTTCTGTACCTTCTGTTTGCAGTAAAAACAATAAATGACAGCCGTTTCATTTATGAAATTTGAGATTGTTGTGAGTAGAGAGTTCGGAATTGTTTTATTTTAATACAACAGAAAATTATACTATCTTATCTAAATTGTATCAACATAATTTGTATATAGAATGTTCTGTACAATACTACGCATATAAATTATTACTAAACTAATTGTAAAAGTAAATTGATTAATTATTTAAATAAATATCAGTGATATTACTGTATATATTTATAAAATATAATCTTATTTTATGTATTTGCATTAAGATTTTGCAATACAAAGAATTTAAAAAGTTGAAGTGTAACCTTTAGATCATTTAATCGAAATTAGTGTATATGAAAATAAATTCGAAAGAACAATAATAACCAGTATGATAAAACTAATGAAAAATAATACAAGAAAATAAAGGGAGATAAAAATATACGTGCAACTAAATCAAACGCAAAAAAAGGTTTTCAAGCAACGTTTTATCGTGAATGCAATTGTGTGTATCACACGAAATGAAATTTTACTTGGGCATACAGAGATATATCTAAGTTAAGTATTCGTGACAGAATGTTTTCAAATTACGCTCGCTAACATTTCATGGTGCTCAGGAATGCGAGAGAAGAAAGCCGAGCCCTACTTAAAGAAAATTCATGAGCTCGGATATTCTTCAGTTGTTCAGCACTAAGCTACTTGACATGGCGTTCGTTACAGTTAATTTAATTAAGCATTTCTTCTATATCTATTAAAAATTCTCACTTTTGTACCAATGTATGTATATTTCTGTAGTACGATTAATTTTATATAATCTTATATATATATATATATATATATATATATATATATATATAGTGTGTGTGTGTGTATACCAGATGTGTGTTTTGTAGACTAATTTGTGTATTTGTTAATTTCAGATATTTTCTAATCTTGCTCTATCAAAAATATGACCTAAAAAATATTAAAGCTGATATAAATATAGACCTATTTCTTAATTCTTCTGTGCTATACCTTGAAAATAATCCCATTTCCATTTAAATTTGCAATCTAAATATATGCTAAATACTTGTAATTAGTAGATTTTTATAAGGAAAACATAATAATTCTTACGGTAATTATTTATTTATAAAAATATACTAATTTATATACTTAATAATGTATCTAAGTTTATATTATCTTAATATATATATATATATATATATATATATATATATATATATAAATAATCAAAAATTATAAAAAAATTCTAAGAAAAATAATAAAATTAATGGTAATTATGATTTTGTGATAATATAATTTTCAAACGGGGATTTTTACTATGGATCATGTAATTTGGATAAATTTTTTAGGTTGATACAAAAATAATTGAGGTTTATGAACTTCAAATTCATATACATTTATAGCTTTTTTGATTTTCCTAATTGTTTTAAATAGTCTAAAGAACTGTTGTATGACTAACGCTTAACTTTTGTGCAAGCTCTCGAATTGTTGTGCGTGATTTTGATTCAACTAACATCTTCAGTTGGTCGTTATGAACTGAAGAAAGACTTTCATCTTCAAGGCTCTTGTCCCCCGCACGAAATTTTTGGAACCACCATTGTACCGTACGTTCCTTAACAGTACCCACACTAAAAGTATCGTTTAGTTTATCAGCAGTTCTTATTGCTTTATTACCCGTTTTAATCTCGTTCAAAAAATTACTCTTATTTTCCTTTTTCCATCTTTAATTCAATAGCCCAGTTTGAAGTAAAATTAATAATAAAACCAAAATTAATGTTACCAAATTCCAGACCGAAAAATATACTTTAAAATGATATTAACATGAACACGATAATATAAAACTGATAAAAAAATAAAGCTTAGAATTCAGAAAACAAAAATCGCAATTATTTTCCAAAACAGTTCATTAAAGGACATTTTTCTTTTTTTTTAAATAAAAAAAACACCATTAAAA
The DNA here is from genome assembly GCA_034766995.1 of Acanthacorydalis orientalis. NCBI lineage: Eukaryota > Metazoa > Arthropoda > Insecta > Megaloptera > Corydalidae > Acanthacorydalis > Acanthacorydalis orientalis. The sequence continues at coordinate 19,341,359 of CM068321.1, read as the reverse complement.
TATAATAAATTCGAAACGAAACTTTTCATCAAAAATCAATACATAAGATTTATATAGAACACTGATTTTATATTTCAAATAAAGAAGTTGAACTAAACATGAAAACAAGTTCATACCGATGTTGAATTGTAAACTTTACAAATTCGATATTTAGTTGTAAAACATGGTAATGTAACGTTCTTTCTTGTTCATGGTTCCGTATTATTAAGTTCTTAAGACTTGATGAAAGTAATTAATAAGTGGAATGAGTAATAAAAGTGGACTGAATTCTTCAATAAACGTTCAAGTTACTCGAATATTTACAAAGTTGACACTTTGATGCAATCCGTTGAAGGATTTTAATGCAGTCTGATGATTATTTATATCTTTTTCAGAGACAAAGTTCGTTTATTAACTTGTTATAAATGGATTTTTCATTTATGCAATCTTAAAGTGGTCATAAAAAACAAGTGAAGAAATTTTAAGACTATTTTTAAAAGGGCTGTGTTCATTTTGTGACTTTAATTTGTTTTCATATTTTAAACGAAAACATAATTATATTCATTATTTATGTATTTGTTACATCTATGTTAAATTTAATTCAGTAAATACTTGTTTTATTTTTTTAAAAAAACGTTAATACATGAATATTATACATATATATATATATATATATATATATATATATATGTAATTTAGATAGAAAGCATCAATTACTTCAATACAGGCCTGCAGCGAAAGCCAATCAATATTCTGAATGATATGCGTAAAAACGAAACAGGGAACTCATCTGACAAATAAATTTCTTTGCTGGTTTGGAAAGTTATAAACGTTTATCGCATAAAACTTTTATATTCTTATATTAACGCAGTGAATAACCATTATTTATATCACGATATTGTCACAAACAATCGTTGATTGATTAACGTGATTTATTTTCCGATTTGAAAAAAGTTAAAATCAAACAGAAAATAAAATATGATAACAGTTAATGGTTTCTATATTCTGTTCGAATGTATTGAATTAGAAAAAAATATAGGATATGAATAAAGTTTATTAATGAATAATGAATAACATTTTTCAAATAGAAATTGTTCTGGTATTCATTTTAATATGCATAGAAAATGTATTTTATGAATACTTTTTTATTATTGGAATTCTTTATATTAGTAGTCATATTGTTAATAAATTTAAAAATCTGAAATGATTTAAATTCTGTTGGTCTTTTATAAAAATGAACAACTTATTAACGATGCATTTATTCAAATATCAGTAATTTAATTGTCTATTAAATTACAATAAAAAACACAAATTCTTTTAATATACTGGAAATACAAATGAAAACTCTTAATTCACACATTTTTTGTCAAGAAAACAATAATACTCTAAATAACGGATGACATATGATAAGACCGGATTTAAATTTATGACATATTGGTCAACAACCAACGTGTTAACCACTCGTCTGATTTCCCCTTACTATATTAGTCTTATTCAAGCTGCTATGTATTCAACATGTACCTTCTCTCTCCATTTATACGTAAACACAAAACCCATTAAAGGAGAAAGGGGAGTAAGATAGTGTGGCTACACAATACCATCAAAATTATTCACTGGGACACAAGAAGATTTATCTGAAACATTAAATTGAGACCTGAAGAGAATTTGTATAAACGGAGAACGATGGTTAATATCTTAGATGTATTTATAACGCTGTGTTTGGAAATGTTGACGGAATGAATAGAAAATATTGATTATAGATGAATTTAATTGAATATAAATTAGAGATATCATATTATTAATTTGATATTACAGATACGATTTTGATATAAGAATATGATTTAAGAAATGCAATGTTTATGAAACAGAATGATCTACACTTTTGTATTTAAAATGATAAATTTATCGAGAACGTATTGACTGATAACATAGTATAAGAAAAATCAGAAACTATAAAAAAGTAAATGAAATTATTTAGAAGGTAAGTGAATAAATGGACAGCATCTATTTGATAGAAAAAGATAGCAAAATATTCCGCAGTGAATCAATGAAAGGTGATAACGTGTGTTGTATATACATACATACATATATATATATATATATATATATATATATATATATATATATATATATATATATATATACTTTATAAACTTCAGTTTACTCTACGACTTTGGGATTTAAAGGGTTCGGAGAGGCAAAAATCCAGATATACATATATAATGTAATACATAGAAAACTAAACACAATAAATTTGAATTTATAAAGGTTCCATTTAAAAAAAATATTTCCATAGTTTCTTTACTTATCCACATCTGTAATGAAAAAATATATCAACAAATAAATTTTATTTATAAAACTACATAATTCTCTGTTAACTTAAATATATCATTCTTTTAGTGTATTCAAATAATTAGAAAAAAATTCTGTGTTATTGATTTCTTGCATTACAAATAAAAAAAATCATGATTAACTAAAAATGAATAAAGTATAGCTCATTTTTTTACTTTGTTTTTCATTAAGTTTTATCTTATGAGAGTTAACAACACACCGGTGTGTCACTATTACAGATCCTACACGCTTATATCCCAAAGGTGAGTCGCTTTTTTTCTATAAAGGTTAAAGTTTTAAGAATAATTGAAAAGTAATGGTTATAAAAGGATTTTAAATATTAAACCCATTACATAAATGTCTAGAGAATTTAGAGGATATTTTACACGTGGTGTAAATTAGAAGTATATAATATTTAAATAATTTCATTGTATGGAAAAATTTTACAAGTAATTTTAAAGAGTGAGTAATAAAAGATGTGTTCGATTTAGGTTCTATAAAATTATTATGTCTTATTTTCTATCAATTAAAATAATAAAATAGTCATTATTTGGTTGGACTGGGGACCAAAAAAATATTACAGATTGTCGAAATTAATGGAATTTCTATAAATACAGATTGGAGAATTTTACACACTCACTGTACGAAAAACAAGTTTTTAGCTAAACGAGTCATCAGTATTCATGCTTAAGGAAAGTACGACTTAAATACTAAGGACATATTTACATTGTAATATAATTGATATAAAAGTCATTTGTAGATGTATCTTTATAAAATGTTATTTATTAAAAAGAGTACTATTATTACTGTACTGTGAATTTAATTTTAGATGTGTATTGTAACAATTATAATTCTTGGCATTGAGAATAAATTCACTTTTAGAGATATTAATATGCCCCCACTTCCTGAAGATGACAGTATCAGTCTCAAAATGTATAGTATAACAATTCAAAATACAAATTAATTATTGAACATTTTGTACAGAAAAATTATTGGCTTGTACAGAGAGTGAAAATTAATTTGAGAATATGTGGAAGTCCTATCTTAGTATGAAAAATATTTGTCATTATATATATATATATACACATATATATGTGTGTGTAAGTATGTAATGAGACAGAAAATGTATTAAAAATTGATAGAAAATCCTTCAATTTTCCAATTTCCAATTGACATAAATTGTACATTTCCATAAAAGCTGTTTCATTCCATACAATAGATAGAAAAATTACCTATAACAGTGTATATATTATATGTGTCTATAAATTCACTGTATGTTACCCTAATAGTTCAGAGTTAAAAGCGTGCATCGTTTATACTCAGGAAAAGCAGCTATCAAAAATAATTTCCAATGTTGGTGGATAATAGCAGTGACATTGATGGATAACTCTACAGATTTGTAGCACGATCAAATATTCCGATAATAAATATTCATCTATCATATATTGATTTTTAAGTAAAAGCATTACAATTGAAATATAAATGATAATTAATTATAGTAAAAGTTTTACTGACATTTAAAATGTAGTTGTTTAAATTCTACTATAAATCAATTTACATAAATCACTTTATAAACTTTAATAAGGACTGTTCGACTTTTTAAATTCTTAAAACATATTTTAAGATTCTCGTTTATTAAAACATTAAATTATTTTATAAAAATTTGACATGTGATACAAGATGAATAAAAAAAAACGCTTCTTTATATTCAATTGAACACTTACAATATTTTGATTACAAATTAATAAACAATAAATAATTATAATTACATACTCCGATTTAAATTTGGCAAAGAAATGATACTAAAAAAAAATATCATAAAATAAAACTATATTTTATTCTCAAGTCTTTTTGTTTAGGCTATTTATAAAACTGTCGCGATTTAAATTTATTAAACATCTTATCAAGAAAAAGTTATTTTCTGAATTATTTTTGAAAATAATCTATAGTGACACATATCCTTTTTCCAAACAATTAATCACAAAATGAAAAGTTTTTCAAATAAATTTGATACTCTTCCTTGCGTTGTTTTTTTTGTTATTTTACCATTAATCATAGTAATTTTATTAGTATATTTAAGGATACTTTTGAGTCGTTTTTTGTAACTATTTCCAACTTGCATCCTCTTCAGTTAGATTGTTTTCACTCGTAAACTCAAGAGGTAAAACGATCTACCTGAAGATGGTGCATTTCTAGACCTGTCGTAGAAAACAAAAACTCAAGAATGACTCCAAGAACTACATTGAAATGATTAAATTTTATTGTTTTTGATAATAATATAATTTTTAAAATTGTATTGTTGGAGTACGTATCATTTTAAATTCGTATAAATTATGTTATTATTATTTTTTTATTTTATAAATATTAAATAATTTCTGAATGGATTTTTCTGTAAATAAAGGAGTTGATTGAAAATTTTATATATTTTTAATTAAAGATTATTGGAATCATTTATAATTAAATACTTGTAAACATTATGGAGGGTTTTTATCATAATTCTATTGAAATTTACTCTATTATAAATAGTGAAATTTAGAAATTAATAATTAAAATTCCAATTCAAAACCTATATGAATTCTAATCATATTTACTATTTCCATTGGTCAATTGAATTTGAATTTCTTTATAGAACCAGTGCATAAGTAATCAATAAATAAAACAATGGTTACTTTTGTCGCCTTTATAATGCATTAGTGAGACTATTCATCAAGACAATTCACAGGGTTTCAACCCTCCATAGGATGAGTTTCGAGCATTAAACTCACGATTCATGCATCAGTATAATGGCTCCAGCACAGTTGGTGGTCAAGAGTATGAGTGTTTTTGGAGAGTTAAAGCAGAGAGTTGAACTACGAAAGCTCCAGGGTGCAGGGTATTAATTTGAACCCACCTAAAAGTTTTTTTTAACTGGCTTATAGAGAATAAGATAGAATTAAATTTCAGGATCAACTGATTTTTTTTTATATTTATATAAATTTAATATAGTTAGGTCTACGTTGAGAATATGTATAATAATAAATTAAAATTTTTTGTAGATTAGTAAACCATCATGGAAAAGTTATGAAATAACTATGATATGTTATGATAAAAAAGTTTTGATAAAAAGAAAAACCCACTTGTTTAAGACAGTTAATTGAGCGTGAAAGAATTTTGTAAAAAAATATAAGAATTCTAGTTTCCGTTTAACATTCTTTTCAACATACGTTTTAAAATATTCTGGAAGGAATTATATAGTTTAATATAAAAAATATTTACAGTTGATTTCAAGTACGAACCTCTATATTAAATATTGAAATTATTAAATTGAGAGTTTTTTTTTACAAATTTATAATTTAATTACAGAGATGATCGTTTTTATAAAGAACAAAGCAAGTCATTCGCTTGTTGAGTGTTTCTTAGATATTTCGAATAAATTAATTAACATTTAAACTTTTTAACTAAGTAAATTCTTTCAAATACATTTAAAATGAATATAAATCTTTCGACAAAAATAATACTCAATATATAAAAATGATCGAATTTAACTTTTTATAAGTTATGTAAAATATAAGATATTATAATAATAAATATTCATTTAAAAATGAAAGATCATAGATTCAAAATTTCAGTAATAAATTTGAAATATATAAAATATATAATTTAAATTTAATAAATATTTAAATATACGAGCATTATATTGTTATTGAATCAATTAAATATATATATATATATATATATACATATATATATATATATATATATATATATATATATATATATATATATATATATAATTAAAAATGAAGAGAGAAAATTATGTGTTCAGCTGTGGCCATTCTTCCATTCTTAGTACAAACATTTGTCATCTACGAAGAAATACTAAAACACGATAATATTTGCGATATAAAAGTGAAATAACATACACCAATCAAAAGTTTTATTGGTTTAAGAAAAGTTTCTTATTGGTTTATTCCAAGAGGTTTATGATTCCACAAAATAATTAGATTTGTGCACAGGATGGTAGATCAGCAGGAGCCATGCTTCGACGGGACTTGTTAAACTTTTCGCCGATAGACGCCGCCGGTCGGGATGCTGAAGGGAGTGAGAGGAAACGTGTATCGGATGGTGTTGTCGTGATATAAATATCGCGATGAAAGATCGTCTCTCAAAACAAGGACACGGGATACGAGATGCCCCCCCTGAACGTGCAGCCAATGTGTTTTGTGTGCGGCGCTGAAAGTAATCTTTGCGTACACACAAGTATAAATATAATAGAATACGAATAGTTGTGCGAAGTTTGTTTTGCGCCGCGCCAAGTTTTTATTATTAAACTCGCGACCGTTATTCTAACTCTTACTGTTTTGTCATTAGCGATATCAGCAGATATAGTCTCGAAACAGGGCGTGCGGGACGTCACGCCTCCCTTTAAAGTTTTCTACAAAAGCTGCTTCACCGAACTCGCACGATTGTTCTACATGTGGTAAAGTTCGTGTCGAGATTTGGAGTGATAAATTAAACTGAAGTGAGAGAAATGTTCATTTCTCAACAACATCCCCTCAAGCTATGTGGTAGGCAATCACGCTCGTAGTATGCGCATTACAGAACGATACTTCCTCACGCCGCTCTTGTAATATGTATGTAGGTGTGCCTGTGTATGTATATTATAATACGCTGATTGTGTATTTATATACGTCTGAAGGGTAAAATTGAAATAGGATGACATTAAATCAAAGGACGGGTACACGTTATATGATATGCTTGCTAAAGATTTCAGAGATGAGAAAGAAACGATGAAAAAAGGAGTGTAACGGAGATACACACGGCGGATACATTACGACGGAACAATTTCGTATGCAGTGAAATAACAGATCGTTCTCGGATGAATGCGTGACGTTTTAATTTTCCAGAAAAAAAGATGTTTCTCTTGTTTTCTTCAGGATACAGACGCTGTATAGGTGGTGTATGTATTTAAGTCGATGTTCAAGTGTAGGAGTTTTCTTTTTCTTTTTTAATTTACTTACATACAAGAAAAAAATATTCTTTCATACGCATAACATGAAACACATTTACAAAATATTTATATAGTGACATGGCTTCAAAGCACCTGAGACATAAATAACATTCACTATTACAAATTGTGAAGTCTATTTTTGTCGGACATGTCTCATAGATTTTTAACAAAAGCATATAAAAATAACAACAGAGAAGTAAGTTGGAAATTTGTATCAACTTTATATACATAAATGTAAATATAACTTGTTTCATAATTAGTTCTAATAATTCCAGTAAATAAATCTCCTTTAAATATAAAATAATTGTGGTAAATAAAAGTGACATTAAAATACAAATTAATTATTAAAAAGCGTTACCACATTTGCTGAATAATTATAGTTTATTTGAATATCTGTTTGAATTACGCTTTGATGTATTCTATAAAATATTAAAAGAAACTATTCACGTTTATCACGACTACCATTTTACACGCATCGTACGCATTTGGATTGAGATATAAATGCAGGTAAACTTAATTAAAAAAACATTTAAATGCTACTGCCTCGCCTGTTGTTAGGGTGTGTAGACTTGTATATATATGATTATATTACAAACATAAACATATATATTCATACATGTACACACGTATATACCTGTGTATTTAAAGGGTAATATCTGTATAAAGTAAAAAAAAGTATGGAGTAGTTCCTTCGAATTTTTTTAAATGAATTATTTTCAATCTAATTCCATTGTTAACAGATTTTTCACTGTAAGTATTATTCAAATTTTATTCCTTTTTATATATAATTTTTATATATATATATATATATACATATATATTTTAAAAGGTAATATATAACATTGATAACATTTAGAATAAAAAATCATCGAGATATAATAGTTGTATTAATCGTTTGCGTACGACCGTACAGGAAAAAAGAAAACAATGAGCGTTAATTATGACGGAAGAGTTTAATATTTCAAATAAACAATAAATTATTCTCGTATTATTTGATTCTCCGTATTAAGTTCCGAAGTCTAGGCGGTACGCTTTTTAATTAATTGTGCGCAGAAAACCCACATTATAATTTGGATGAAATTTGATGTTTACAATGAAACCTTTGAAATGTTGTTGAAAGCAGCTCCGTTTCATCAAATCAAATAGGTATATAAATGGAAACCATTAATGTGTCATATTCATCATGAATATAATTTTAATATTTGTTTTATATTACAAAAACATGTTCAACTTAGTTAAAAAATTACGGACGAACTTGTCTGCTACATAAGCACATTATATTCTCGTGGGTGGTTGTATTTTTTTAAATTCTAGACCCCGGAAAATGTTATAAAAAGAAGGAATATATTTTTTTCGTAGACATTTAAGTGGATGTAAGGGTTGCTGACCTTTAAAAGGGAGATAAGAATTATGAAAGTATATTTATAAAAGTTCTTGGAATTATTATGAATTTATACTTTATCATTTATGTATTTATATATTTATATTTTTTTAAAAAACAAAAACATCAAAGGAAAACAAGATATATGTCTGTAATAATCTTGATAGAAGAATGAAATAATTGTACTTATTATAAAAGTAAAATTAGAATAATAAACATCACAATATTGTATTTATTATTAAAAGTAATAAATATTCAAAGTTAATGTCAGAATTATAACAGTAAGGGCTTTGTTTATCTCAGTGAAGAGGAATGCTTGATTTAAAATATTTATATATTAACGTATCAGTAAATTTGCTTTATTCTGAAACTTTAAATGTAATTTTTATATTTCTAAATATAAACTAGAACACACACTCGACTAATTTTATTTAAAAATTGAAAGTTTTTAGAAAAACTTGGTCTTGACCGTCATAGTAAGAATACTGAGAATACTTTAACGTTTACATCTTTATACCTTGAAAAAATGACCAAGTACGATAAATTAAAGGTCTATAAGAACATGTTACGCGTCATTCTTTAAAAATATTAATATTTACAGTCTGCTTATCATCAAGACACTTTTTATTCGAATGATTAGTTTTTCTAGTATGGACACTGATATGTGAATAATAATTATTATGTTAATCTGTTATAATTGTTCGAATTAAATAATTGTAATTAAAGATCTTATTTTTTAAATTATACACACACACACACATATATATATATATATATATATATATAATATACATACAATGATAATTCATAGTCATATACAAAATACAAATTAATGAAAAATAAACATTCCGTCTATTTACATCTCTGAATTTATATAGAAATTTATGGAAGCCTTTTATGAGACATCTCTGGATTTTACAGATTTAAAATGTTCTTGATCATATATATATATATATATATATATATATATATATATATATATATATAAAGTTGTTATGAATACATGGTTGAAAATTGCACTGAAATGAGTTATAACTGTGTATCAAACATAAAATAAAATCGAAACACAAAAAAAACATATTGCGGTATTATTGCTCTGTATTACAAAAGTATTTCACATATTCGTTGAATTCTGCATCCTTATATACAAAAAAAAATGCTATATACTATTGTAAGATGTATATGTGTCGATTCGAGCAGAAATGTCGCTATAGTACGATGGCAGGATGTGAGAAAATACCTAAACGTCGAATTGAACGTAGAGATTGAATTGCTTGGTCACCGTGGTCGCTTGACCTCACCCCTCTAAATTATTATCTACAGGGGCACATGAAACCATTGATGTACGCTCATAAATCGCATACCAGAGCTAAACTGGTGGATTGGATTATACAAGCCCCTGTTCACATGAAAAACGTATATCGCACCCTCAGGAACGCCACACGTGCGATTTTACAAAGGTGAGGTATGTTCGCACAGGTCACGGGAGATCGTTTTAAACACTCGTAAGATCTGGTAAATAAAAATATATCTTTTCTCATTGTGTAATTAATTTTTCCCGTCTATTAAATCGTGTATATATATATATATATATATATATATACATAATCAAAATTATTCACTGACAACTATAATTATATGAAAAATATATTAAAAATATATTTACATTTTTATAATGAAAAATATAAAAATTCTCAGAAAGAAATCAATGAATGGATGGAATAAAAATATTTAAAAAATGTATTGAAAATATATAGAAACGAAAAACAACTAAATGACTTATATAGAAGGAGGTCTTAATCTAATATCGAATTTCCAAATATTTATATATATATATACAAACATTAAAGTATGTGCATGCATACAGTGTTTTATTGATTTATTTTTTTTTAATTTATATTTATTCATAAATACACAAACTTTATACATTTATATTTTACAGTTTATGCACATATGAAATGCTATATATATATATAATTGTGTGTATGTTTAATGCAGACATTTATTCTAAAAATATATGGTTTAAATTATTCTCTCTATAAATCAAACGTTTCATTACGGATTTTTTGCATTTCATTAAAACATAAAATGCGCAGAAATAAAAAAAACTTATAAATATTAACTTCATCAGTTTTTTTTTATAAATCTTCGTTTTGCAAACGAGCATGGCTTTACATATAATCTCGTTAATTAATTACATGTACTTTGTGTACAGCATCCACTAGAGAAAATCATTTGTTGTACACAACATATTTCAACTCTCATTGAGTGGCTTTGTACTTCTGAGTATGTATTTATTTATGGCTGTGTTTGTGTACGTGTGCTCCATGTGCGTGAATGCATGTGTGAATATACACGCATAATGATTCAATTCCGAGTGCTATTGTATCGCCCGCACCAGAAACAGACTGACCAAAACTCATTACTGTGGTAATGATGCGATTAACAGTAACAATGGTCACACAATAGCCAACATTATCTACCTTGGCCAACTTGTCTTCACTATCACTGCATAGTGTACGCCAAATATGAACTACCACTTGTCTCATAAACCTTAACCACCTGTTTATAACGTACTGTGGCATATTTCTGGATACAGAGAACTCGAACAATAGATATATTATGAAAGATAATATATAATAGTATATTCATATACTGTGTTTTCAAAATTTGCGCAGGAATATGCTTGCGTATGGCATTGATAAATAGTTAACAACGTTCTTGTGGTTTACTGGCGTTTATATTTCTTAACGAATTATTACATTAAATTACGATTAATAAGTTTAACCTAATTATCTATACTTTATCAAGACACACACACATACACTCATATATATATATATATATATATATATATATATATATATATATATATATACATACGATGTTTGCTAGAAATATTCAAACATTCGAACAGATATCGGTAGAAATAAATTTTCTTATAATTTACAATTAATTTATTTTAATTATGACTAAAATTTCATCTATTTTGGTTCAATGTTTGTCGAGATTCATACAATGTTATATTTACAGGTTTGTTGTTTCACATTTTTATAAATAAGATTGTTTTACACATTTGTTAAAACCTACTACTTTATGATTTTTCTCTAACTAATAATACAGCTAATAAAATATATTATCGTGGATTTTCACACAGCTCACACAATAAAATTGGAAATACTAAACCTTTCTTGAGTGAAAATGATGTATAATTTCAAACCAATCGTATCTACTGGCTTCGGATTTTTTTGCACATTTTTTAAAATGATTTTAAGAGTATTTATATAAAAAATATAATTATTAGTAATGCAGGATAGAAAAAAATATACGTTTACAGCATCGTAAGAATAGATTATTGTGTATATCTTTCATTACACTTGTACAAGATATTTTTCCTTTTACAAAACTCAAAATTTTGAAATTCGAAAGTGGTACACTATAGAAGAGACACAAAAATGAAAACATAATAAAATATAATTATTTCAATAAAAGAAAATGATTTCAATGTACGTTTTCACAAATAAATTAAGCAATTGGTTATGATTTTAATGAAAAGGTGTTATTTTGAATTATTCAATATTTAATAAAAATTGGATGTTTTATTTAATTACTCGACGACAGTTTGAGTAGGTTTTATATATATTAATAATTCTCTCTCTCTCTCTCTCTCTATATATATATATATATATATATATATATATATATATATATATATATATCTATCATAGAATAAAAACTTATAAAACGCTTCAAGAAATATCTAACAGTGAGTTCTAAAATGACAAATTTTGACTGAAATTCAATAAAAACTAAAAAATAGTACAAAATTAAATCATATTCGTCACTTGTCCGAAAACATGTTGGCATGACATTTTATTTATGATGTAACATAATGGAAACATATGTAAGGTCGTAGATACCAACTAAATCAAAATATAAAAAATGTAATCTCTGTTTATAAAAGATATATAAACATACATATATATATATATATATATATATATATATATATAAGTGTGTGTGAGTATGTATTCGATCTTCAGCAATCAGCTTAAGCCATTTTTTTCGATTCTGAATTATAAAAAGAATAACATTTTTCTTTTCTTGTAAATTTTTAAAAAAGTCCTAAATTAAATTTCTCTACAATGAAAATAAATGTACTGATAAGTAGTATGTCTGAAATATTATCAGAGTACTTAATCTTTGAAAGAAGAATACATAATTAATATAATAATGTCTAAATATTAAAAAAAAACTTAAGGAATGTCAAGAAAACAGAAGAACATGGATAACGACACTCACCTGAAAAATAAAATAAAATTATTAATTTTTCCAATAACTAAACTCAATTGTTATATTAATTGTATAAAAATGTTGCAAGTTAATATTAAATTTAATTAGTTAAATATCAGTATAGTTAATAAACAACGAGGTTATAGAGACAATTAAATACAAATGACTGGTTTGAATATATGTAGACACCTTTATTCATTCACTGTTGTAGATGTGAAAACAATAAACTAAAACGAATATTATTGTAAGGAAACTTGTGAACGTTTTTCTATTCCTTGTAACGACTATACTTCTTCTGTTCTCATTTTTCTATAATTGTTTTCTTTTCAATAGGTATCAGAACAATTTCATGTTTTCCGTTTTGTTTAATACACGCAAGTGAGTTATTACTAAAATATGTTAGTAGCATATCAACTTCAAACGTTTATTTATCGATCGAAAAGAATGTATAGTGTGCAAGAATGTATTTAATGTAGAGACAAGTATGTGCGTTTTTATAAAACATATACACAACTTTAATAAATTCATTCTTGAATCTTTTTATGATTATGATATGAAATCATAAGACAATTTTATTTGAACTTCAGTATATAATATAAATCTTTACAGAGGATAAAATAACTATTATATTATAAATATCTTATTATATCATTTTTCTATTGTTTTAATTAAAAGTTCAACGACTAGTTTATTTATATTTTTTTTTCGTTTTCTTTCAGATTACTCTATACTTTTTGGCAACTATATAATTTGAGATATTTCATTATCTACTTAAATATTCAAACTTTAATCTTTCTCTATAGTTTTGTTTCTCACATCTACCATTTTAGCATTGTCTATATCAATCCTTCATATCTAAAGGTATATTTTATTAAAATATCTCTTCTTGTTTCGGTTATTCCATAAACTTATACACGCTGGCATTCATGAATAATTTCTCATTAGTCACTGTATTCGCCGATCTTAATTTAACCATTTTTTAATAACACCACGTCTAAAAAGATTCTAGTTATAGTTTCAATTCTTTAAGTCTCATTTCAGTATATATCCACACTTCAAGCTTCTTCATTGACCTTTGTATTATAAACAAGTCTCACTAGAAGTAGTCTACTTACTCCTTGTTTATTATTTATATATTTTTTTTCTCTGACAACCATAAAACGATATATTTTTCGTAAAGTGATTAACTTTAACCTACAATTTTTAACCGAGATTCTTTATAGAAGACAAAAAATACAGAGTTTCTTCACTAGAAATGGAATTTTTGTAAGTTGGCTTATACAGATATTATTTAATATACTCACACTTTATAAGATTAAGTCAAAAGTTATTTTTTCGGTAAGTAAACACTAATTTTTATTACTTTGAAATATATATATATATATATATATATATATATATATATATATATATATATATATATATATATATACTCGTATATATTGTTCATTTTAAGTGAACAATCAAACGTTTTCTTAATCTTGGCACTATATTATTTAATTAAAAGTTAAGAGAAATACAAACTGGTGAACTAAGATGTTTAAAAAGAAGTCTCTTGAAAACTGCATTAAATGTTCGAATTTTTACAACACTATAAACTGCTTCACCGCAGTAGTAAAACAAACTCATTGAAAAATTTACAAGAAACAGAATAAACACGTTTGCAAGTACTTGGAGAAATAAAATTTGCTACAGTTTAACGAACTGACTTTAAACAGAATTTCTTCATTTTATTAGTCGAGAAAAATCGTTCTGAAAAGTTTTTATATAGAATTACAGAAGACGAAGCTACTCTTTCAAAACTAGATGTTAATTCTTCTGTTATGTTTTTGATTTATATGACCTTTCAAGTACTTTATTTGGTTATAACATTTTTGTAAATATTGAATTTCGATTCAATTTCAGCTCAGTCCCTGTGAAATGTATGAAAAATATTGAAAATGGAATATTACAAGCAGAAAAAAAAATAATAAGTATTAATATTTTTGTTTGGATTAAGGAAATAAGTATCGGGGAAAATGTTTGATTGAAAGACCTGAATTTTGAGCAAAGTGATAAACTACTTAAGTCATATATTTCTAGTAAGACTTTTTTATAACACAAATATCAATAAACAAGCTTGATGTGTGGACATATATTGAAATGAGACTTAGAGTTAAAAATATAACTAGAAACTATTTAAACGCGGTATCATTAAAAACATGTTAAAAAATGATCACCGGATACAGTGACTAATCAGAAATTATTCATGAATGAGAGCGTGTAGAATTTTATGGAATAGCCTAAGCAAGAGGAAATATTTTAATACCACATAACTTACATTACCACAGATAATATATAAAAAATATAAAAATATCGATGATACACAATTAATTAAGTATCAAATTAAACAAAAATGTAACGACATCAAGTCCGAAATTATGCCAAGTTGTAACGAAATTGATACTGAAATTATGCCATTAATTACACTTAGTTAGAAAAACGAAATAAAGTAAAGATTATTTAAATACAAAACAAGTGTCGTGTTTCAAAATTACCTACAATCACACAACTCCGGCGCAAAGCCGCCAATCGTTCAAAAAACACTTCTAAAGTAAGACATAGTGTGTGAACTGGTAGTAAATTCTGGTCCATTTAGCCGAGTGTCAGCGTACGCAGTGTCGCCTTCTGTCACTTATGTACTGTTGGATGCAGAAGTTTTTGGAAGAACGTCACGGATTTTTTATTTTGAAATTTTTAAGTACATGTACAAGTTAAGTCATGTAAATTTATTGATTTATAAATATATACTCTTTCCTAAATTTTGAATAAAAAGAAAATAAAATTACATATTTATAAAGACAATATATGAAACGACGAAAAAAACGATATTATATATATATATATATATATATATATATATATATATATATATATATAAAATGAGAACATATTCTATTTTCAAAAAAGAATAAGTTACAAAGTTTTATGTAAAATTATTATGTATAAGCAACAGAAATATTATTTTCTTAAAATAAGTGAAATAATAATTTAAAAAAGTATAACTTTTCAATGAAATTCAATCAACAAACTTAAACAATAATTCTCTTGACAATATCAAGCTTTACACTTAGTTCTCTGAACAATACTGCACGAATAGACATACCCGTTCGTGCAAAACAATAGGTATGGGAATAAAGTCGTATAGTTGGAAAAATCTGTTGTCATACTATTTGTCTTTCAATTTTGTAAGGTCAAACTAGTGAGAAGTTGAAAAAACTATGAAGTTACGATCAAGTCAAATACCAGTGTTCTTTATAAACTACATTGTAACTTTTTATTGATTAATCGAATTCATGATAATTTATATTTCTTATAAAAAATGTAATTCAATTTTATAAGAAAGGGAATTATATATATATATATATATATATATATATATATATATAGTATAAAAGTTGAAGAAAATTAAAAAGAAAACGTTTACATTAAATTACCTAGAATAATTTTTCATTTCATTTTTTTAACATTTTCCAATAAATTAAATATAAATAAATTATATATATATATATATATATATATATATATATATATATATATGTATATATATTGTCATCACGCTAGAAGACCGTGAACCGTATTATATGCGGATTACCACAAAAGAGTAATAACTTCTCCCTTTCCTTTCCCAGGAACCAGTGCACGTCTATACTGTGAAGGGGACGCTGACTGTATCCGGAATCCATCGTTAAGACGCACAATTCTTTCGCTCCACTTATACTCACTAATGGATTGGATTTTTTTTATTCTTCATTTAACGACATGTTTTGCGTCAGAATATTGTAATTGATATTATCTTTTAAAGATTAGCCTATTTCTTTTTGCATATTTTTATATGTTATCGTATTGATTTTAGTCATTTATTAATAAGTATATATATATATATATATATATATATATATATATATATATATATATAACAAAATTTTATTTAATTGTTGATTGAATTAATTACATTTTAATAAAAAAATTTAAATGCAAATATTATACGCATTTTTAAATTTAAGTTTAAAAAATATTAAGTACAAACTTTATGATTCGTGACTAGAAAAATATGAAACCATTTTAAAATTTTCCAAGCTATATTTAAAAAAAAGATCTTGACCAGGATAAAGATTTATTATATTCTTACAAATTATTTATTCTAATCAGTATCAAATATATCTTTTGGTATGAGAATTCAAGGATAGTAAAAGAATATTTTTATAAAATTAAAAATGTTTGCATTCAGTCATATATATATATATATATATATATATAATTTTAAATAATTTTGATTATATATATATATATATATATATATATATATATATTTGTGTGCATGTGTGTGTGTACATCCCCACATTAATGTTCGTTTTTGAGGGAATAAAAGAACAAAGAAAACTACAAAAAATTCCATTTCCTAAACTGCAGGAGGACATCTTATATAAAACATCAAACGATGCAGAGAGTACAACCAGCCCTAACTTGATGTAGAATATTGGTAGTTACCCTGATAAAATCCCCATAAGGCACAAAGGATGTTCTCTATGTCTAAATCTTATTCTAAATGTAATATTCAAAGAAATATTGTTTAAATCTAAAAACAAAGAGTTTTCATTATTTATATTATTATTTATTATATAATGAACAATATAAGAAATTCAAAAAATAAAAAAAATATTTTTAAATTCCGGTTTTCATGTGAACAGAGCTAATATATATATATATATATATATATATATATATATATATATATATATATATATATATATATATATATATGTGTGTGTGTGTGTGTGTGTGTGTGTATGCGTGGTAAATAACATTCAGTGGATTTTTAAACTATATTTTATGAAGAACACGGACAAAAACAAAATTATTGTTATATAGTTTTATTTTATTTCAATAGACAATGATTTATATTTATGTTTGTTCGAAAACCTGTATAATAATGTTTATTTTGTTAGATTTGCCTTATATAAATCAGATCACGGTATTATCGAAGTAATTTACATGGAGATGTGTATTATATTAGATTGGTAGAAAAATAATTGCGGTTTATGACCTTCAAATTCATACTCATTTTTTAAGTTAAGTAGTTTTAAGTAGTAGAGAACTGTTAAATGACTAACGCTTAACTTTTGTATGACTTTGTATGATTGTTATGATTCAACTAATACCTTCAGTTGGTTATTATGACTGAAGAGAGGCACGCGACCTTCTTTATCTTTAAGGTTCTTGTCTCCAGCACAAAAGGCTAAGAATCACCATTACATAGTACGTTCCTTAACAGTTTACACATCAAAAGCATCGTTTAGTTTACGAACAATTTCTGCTGTTTTGCCACCCGTTTTGAACTCATACAAAAATGCTCTTATTTGTTTCTTTTCAATCTTCAACTCGATAGCCCAATTTGAAGCAAAATTAATAATAAAACCAAAGTCGATGTTACCAAAATATAGATAGAAAAATACACTTTAAAATGATATTAACATGAACACGATGAAATGATACTTTCAGTGAAAAAAAGTATGGTTAGCAGTCAGCAAACAAAACTCGTAATTATTTTTCTACCACCTAATATTTCGTTGACGTATAAAAAATGGAGTGCAGTTGTTTGCAAACAGAAGACTTTATTTTTGAACAATGATTATACAATGCTTACTTTGCGTGGCGGCAGTAATAGTGCTACTTCAGTTCAGAGAGTATGGGTTCGTCTTGGTCCCCACCTTAGCGGTCGTTACAGACGATGGTGGCAGCGGTCAGTCTAACGGCGTTCGCACACGCAGCGGACCACAGCAAGTGCGCTACGCACGCACGCGCGCGCGCAAACCCACCATCTCATAATGACATAGTTGCTAACCGAATCAGTAGCGTGCGTGTACTTAACGATATTGAATTAAAAACGGGGTAAAATTAGGACACCGATAAAACCGACTGCGGTTTCACAGAACGCGATACACAACTTATTAATAATTATTTATTCTCACATACGTTAAACACATTTCGGGCTATTGTTCACGTACACGTTCAAGCATTTATAACAAATTCTCGGAAAAACAGAAAATTTACGAATCGTATCTGTAGAACGTATCGTTTTCGTATACTTGTTTATTCTGTAGAACATTTATTCGAATAGATATTATGATAATGATTTTATTAGAAAAAAAAACATTAATGATATTTTTTATGATCTTATATATAATTATAAATATTATCGACATAAAAACAATAAAAGTTAAAGATTATTTCTTACTCTGTATATGTATATATATATATATATATATATATATATATATATATATATATATATATATATATATATGTATGATTACAAAAGCTGATTTGAAATTATCGTTTTAAACATAGAAACTCTATACATAGTATACATAAAAAAAGTATGTAATAATTTGATTTCTTTTGAAAATACATAATTAAGGTTTAATTGTGATTAAAAATTATCACAAATAGAAAAAAAACATGTTAAAATTTCATAGATAATTATAATATGGCATGTTTGAGTTTCATAATTTTACGATTTTATTCTCAATATATTATTTTGAATACATGGTCTCATAACTAGAATAAAATAAAACGAATTTTATTATTATTATATATATATATATATATATATACACACACATATATATATATATATATATATATATATATATATATATATTAATACAAATTTAATTATACCTGACAACTGAGCTAATATAAAGCTGATAATAGAACGACAGAGCTAATACACACTTTTCATAACATAAATAAAAATATTTTTCATTTCCAACACTTTCATTCGACTAAAAACTATGATCAAACAACATCAAAAGATTATTTTATTATAACATGTGAATTTATTTATAAATATATTTCAATTAATTGTAATATGTATCAAATGTTAACATTTGTTCTCTGTAAAATTCATTCCCGAAATTTCCATAAAAACATACTGCATTTTAAAATAAAAATACAATTATTTCAATAATAAATTTATTTGAATATTTATTTCGAACTTAATGAAAAACAACTGATACAGGTTTTTCAAAATTTAAGACTATTCAGAAATAAATAAATTTAGTTTAATCATAATTATGAATTTATTATGATTATGGATTTTATTTAATTATTTTTTCATTGGATTTATTTTACAAGATTTAATTATTCTTTTTTTTAGAAATTTATTTTGAAAACAGTTTATTTTTAAAATAAATATTATATAATTATGTAAAACACAATATATATATATATATATATATATATATATATATATATATAATGTTATATACAAAGATTGTTTACTGTTGTATAAATATTAAGCATTTCGTTAATGAAGTTACTGTAATAATCCGAATGTTAAATATCATCAAAAACCTTTATTTGTGTAAAATCGATGAATGCTTAATTTACTTTTTTTAAAAATAGCTCGTGAAAATATAAAAAAAAACATATAACAAAATCGACTTTTCAACATGAACACAAACAATAAATAATTTACTTAATTAATGAGCCATACAATGGAATACTATCATTAAATCAAAACAGAAACAATGAAAATTAACATGAGTTTCAAATATGTGAAACAGACTGAAATACAAAATATCCTATGTTGAAAAGTAACAAAATAAAACTTAATTGGATGTTGTTGTGCGAGATTTACGGTATTTGATTGTTCCTGTATTGTCAATTTAAATATACATTTTTTTTAAATTCATTCAGTGTTGGAATTCTGATAAAAAACTACCTTTTTCGAGAAATATCAGTTTGAATCTATTCGAGAATGTGAAGTTCGACGGAAGTTTGATTTTAAATGTTTTTCATAAATTTAATTTTTTTTTCAGATTTCCAATTTTATTGTCGATTCACAATTATCAAATCTACATACTAATCTACTAACGATTATGTAGTATTTAAGAAATGATCTTAAATGCAGTTCAGTTATACTGATTTGTTATAAGAATTCATATAATGACGGACGAAAAAAATTTGGACAGAGTACTAGATATATTTGTTAAAGCACTTAATATATAAAATTAAATCATTTTTAGAACATAAACCTAATTTAACTATTTTTTTATATAGAGCACTTATTATTTTTTGAAATGATTTACATACTAGTATTTAAATTTTAATTTTTTATGAATTAAAAAAATGCACGAATTTTTTCATTAAACAATTTTTAAAACATTTCTTAAAACCACTCGTTTAAAACTGAAAATAATTATAAACTTTTTCAACCGTATTTCATTAATTACTGTTTAATTCCCGAAATATACAATAATTCCGATTTTCTTCTAAAAACACGTATTTTAATTTTAATAAGTTATTCAGAAAACAATTTACATATATAAGAAAAATAGTATTAAAATATGGAATAAAGAAATACAATAAAGAGATAAAATTAAATTTTGACACTGTTTCAAAAAAATAAAAAGCACAGATAAAAGAAACTGATTAAAAAACTAATAAATATTATCGCAAATGATTTAAATTATTTATAAGAAATCTAATCGACTCACTGTTTTATTGCAAATCTAAAAAAAAATCAAGTTTCACTTATTTGTAATAAAACATAAATTACCTTACGGATTTTAAAACTCACAACAAATCCAGCTTTCCATAATTATTCGAAATTGTAATATTTTTACGAAACCACAAAGCTTGAACAGATTAAATATTTATCTCATTTAAAATAGAATATACAAGAGATTATTATAAATGTATGAATAATTAACGTTTCTATAAAAAGTACAATTACGTTGTTGAAGCTGTTGTAAATTATATATATATATATATATATGATTTATAATTACTTTTTAAATTATATATTTTTTAATAAAATATAAGTTATATATATATATATATAAATATATATATATATATATATATATATATATTTATATTTAATAATTAATAACGAATATTTATAAAAGATGAGTAAAACCAAAACGCCACTGGAAAAACGTTGAGGTAGTGTTCCATAGCGTACCGGATATTTTGCTCGTGACCACGTAATTCAAAATAAGAATACGTCGTTTTCTTTGTCTCTGTTCGCTGAGTTGATGGCTTAACGATCGTGATAATTATTAAGAGAAGTGTACCATACATAGAAACAAGAGTAGTTAGAAAAAAACGCGCATGCTACATGAATTACAACTACAATTATTTATTCGCTCGTGTATAAATTTATGAGTTTTTTATATATATTTTTTTATTAGCTGTTTTTGTTTACTTACTACATACCGCATTTGACAATGTTTTAATTCAAAGTGTTTAATGAACTATTCAGTGGCAAAGTTGTGGTGTGCTTAATGAACAAGTGAATTTTTCACTTTAAAAAATATTAACAAGAAAATAAAAATAATTTGAACTGTATTTTCTTTCATATATATATATATATATATATATATATATATATATATATATATATATATATATATATATATATATATATATATATATACAGACATACATATAAATATGTGTATGTAAACAAGTATGTTCAGAATGAGAAAACAGATAAAAGAAAAATAAAATGGCACGAAAAGATAAAAACACAGTTATAGATATATTAAGAACAGCAAAGTGAAAAATGAGTTTGACATCTAACAAAAAAGGAAAACAACAACAGAACAAGAGAAATTATTTACTGATTGACAAGAAATATAAAAAAAAACTCCGAGAGAAACTAATTGAACAGATGGGATGTTGATATGAAAATAACCTTAAATATCTTTTTATACAGAAATATATATTCAAAGATGAAGATGACAAAAAATATACATATATCATTTACGTTATTTTAATATTCATTTTTTTATTGAATTTATGATAAATATTACCAATGACGTATTTACAAGGATAAATATGTATAAATATAAGAGAACAAAAATCACCAATATTTTTAAAAGCATAACAACTATTATTTGAAATGAGAAAGAGTATTTTCATAATTAATTAGAAGATTTTATTCAAGAAATATTGAAACTATCAACCTTTGTAAAATAATAGATAACATTTGAGTCATTCAAAGCTGTATTTATTAAAATCACGATGGGATTAAATTCTAAAAGTTGTGTTTAAAAGTAGTGTAACCCTTAACGGTCCACACTTTCTTTTATAGTATATACCTACAAGACGAAAAAATATTTAAGAAAATATTTATGACAATAAAAAACAGAAAGAATACTTATTAAACTGTTATTTATTTATGCAAATATAAAAAAAATATTGATAATTTATAGCATAACTGTGATGGTTGAAACCGTAAGTCTTTTATAACACAATTATGATGGCCATTATGTGTGGCCTTTCGACCGTCAAGGGTTACAACATATTGAGAAATGATCCATTTTATATCCCTTTATCACCATTCAATTCTTCTACCCGCGAGTAACAAACAATAGGACTTACAATGTTTAGATCATAATTATAAATATTGAGTTCCTTGTATTTATATTGTAATTCTAATCGTATCATAAGTCAGTAATTTGCGCTAAGTATATGATAACTTTTTGTAATTATGTCAATGAAGCTATACAAATCTCATAAAAGAATCATTGGACTAAGAATTTTTCTGAAATGAAAATCAAACCCATTGCTCAAATTAATCGAAAAGATATATCAAACGGTTGATCCTAATTGTTTACAAGCAAAAGAAACATATATATATATATATATATATATATATATATATATATATATATATATATATATACAAAATGTTAAAATTTTTATAACATGTTTTCTAGAAACGTTTTGAAAATATCGTAATATGTTTTCTACTTCGCTTATTTCTAAAATATAACCGTAATAAATGTTTTCTTTGCTTTGATTTTGTTATACAATAAATTTCAAAAATTTGTTTTTTTTTGTATAAAAGATAAGAGATTTCGAGTACGAAAATACCTGAAACTAAGGTAAAAGACGGAATGTGCTAAGAATTTTTTTAATAGAAGTACAATTTAAACAGATAATTATATTTCCTCAAATTCTTAATTAATTCAAGTAAGATTATGATATTAGAAAATAGATTAGAAATGTATAAAAAGATGATACAGATGTTCAAGTTCAAATAATTTGTAAGGAATATTATTAGTCGGTCGAAAAATATTTGCGGTTTATAACCTTCAAATTCATATAAAATTTTCTCTTTTTTGATTTTCCTAGCTGTTTTATGTCCAGACCTGTTGGATGACTAACGTCTAACTTTTGTGCAAGCTCTCGAGTTACTGAGCGTGGTTCTGATCCAACTAACGCCTTCAGTTGGTCGTTATGACCTGAAGGACGCCCACAACCTCCTTTATCTTTAAGCCTCTTGTCTCCAGTACAAAATGTTTGGAACCATCATTGCACCATACGTTCCTTAACAATATCCACACCAAAAGCATCGTTTAGTTTACGGGCAGTTTCTATTGTTCTACCACTTCTTTTGAATTTATACAAAAAATTGCTCTTATTTGCTTCTTTTCCATCTTTAATACAATAGCCTAATTTGAAGTAACATTAATAATAAAACCAAAGTCGATTCAACCAAAATATAAACCAAAAAATGTACTTTTAAATAATATTAACATGAACACGATGAAATGACACTTTTATTGAAAAAATTAAGGTTTTAATTCAAAAAACAAAAACCGAAATTATTTTCCTACCAAGCTAATAATTCAGTAGTGGTTAATAAAAACCTATACATATATATATATATATATATATATATATATATATATATATATATATATATATAACTTTATACATTCACATTCAAAGTTATTAATTAATAATCAATATTGTAAATAAAGATAAAATAAATAACACTCTTTAATAATTGTGTACTATATATCAAATAAGACATTGGCTTAAATGGAACTCAATGAATAGAAAAGTTTTAATTTAAAATATTCATAACTGCGAACTGAACTTTTTAGTAAGATATTTTGTCACTCCCATTACTTAAGGGCTTGTTATTCAAATCATGTTACAATTATTATGTTCAACAAAGACAAAAAGGTGATTATATTATGTATTCTATGTACACATCAGAAAAACGTACTTGACAATGACATAACTATGGACCCCGCATCAACGCTTCGGCAATGTTCTCGAGAAGATTCTGTTCATAACTGTTTTAAAGTAATGATGCATTTTTTTGTTGCTTGCTGTATAAATATGCAATAAATTGACACGTGAATTTTGACACTTTATATTAATAAAACAGTAATATTATATTAGAAATAAACAGCATAAAATTAAGAATTAATTTTTATAATACTCACACATTTTAAATTTCTTCTAAAACAGATTTTACGTTTCCTTCTTATTAATTAAATTAAACTTCGATTATAGTTAAAAATTTACTTGTTACAAGTTGTAAACATTACAAATGTGTCAAACGTTTATAACGATTTTGTGACTAAACGGTAATGAAAATGTGTGAGTTATCGTTAGTAAAAAAAAAAACACTCTGACCTATCTGATTTTTTTTTGAGATGTCATTGCAACATGTGGTCGTGCATTGTCATGATGACGATTAACAGCATTTTTATTGATCAAATTTGTGGACATTTAATCATAAATCGTCTATAATTGAGATTATCATGTCGAAAACGAGCTCTATATGTCATTAATATTATTAACTTTTGTGTTTTATAAATGTGATTCATTTGTGTTACCAAAAAAATATAATTTCATATATATATATATATATATATATATATATATATTATTTTGTTTATCATTTTTATTTGTTCATTACATATTATATAATTTAAATATATGTATAATACTTATATATATATATATATATATATATATATATATATATATATATATATTATCTCATTTATAAGAAACACAACTTGAAAAACAGACTTCTGTATTTATTGTTTCAATTTTAAAAGTACTCTTTAATATAATAGTATAAAAAGAGGTATTTGAAATTATCATTAAATTAACTAAAAGTGAGGAAAAAAATATAGAATAGTTCAGTTACATTTTAACACGTTCCTACGCTTTAATTTTCTTGATTATTCATAGGAACATGCTTCCATAACTTTAGTATCAGTGCATGTATCTTACATCTGATTTCAATACTAGTTTGAGAACAGTGACTGTAAGAAAATAGTTTCCACAATTTTGAACTGCAATACGAGTCACTTGTAAGTTAAGGAGCAATGTGAATTTTGGAATCAGTTAACAGTTATAGCTGTCAATTGCGCAAATGTATTATGAAACTTTTACAAGATATCTAAAATAATTTAATGTTCCATTTGTGCTCTTTATCATCGAAGTATTATATGTAGATATATATATATATATATATATATATGTATGTAAAGGTATATAATGTATGTATTTTTTAGATTAACTATAATTAATCACATAAAAAAATACAATCAAATAAACTAAAAAAATACATATATTAATTATTCGGTTAAAAACAATGATGAATTGAAATAGTATGATTTAAAAATGAGGGAATGTTGATTTAATGCAATGCATTAATTGAAAACAATTTAAATATATTTGAATAGTGCAATAAACAAAAAACGTTTTTGTTAAACATAAATAAATATTTGATTATTGTGCGTATATTTTTGTGCGGTCACTGCAGTGTTTTTGTTTAGTCATGTAGGATTATAATATAAAATCGTCATATCGTTCTAACAAAAACCATATCCTTTGTAACCGTCAAAGGACAGTTATATTATTTAAATGAATTTTAAAAATTCAAGATACCGTTCGAACGGCGAACTCGGCCGTGTTCTTAAAAGGCACACATATACAAGTTCAACCGAGTTTACAACATCGCACACACAGTCTCTTATATTGCAGTTGACGACCTTGCAAAGGTCCGCGGCCCGCTTCGAACTCCAGTCCCTCGGACATGCGATATCGCGTGTTCGTGCGCGACAATAGCATTTGTATGATTTTTTTATGCGGCAAATTAAATGGACCTACAATAAATAATATTCACGATAGCCAGAAAATAAACACGTTTCGGTATAAACAAGCAATAAATAACGCAGCACCGACCACATAGGTACAGAGTGAAACATGACTCAGCGTAATATTTGATTATTAAAAAATAACTGTACTATGTACATATGTCTGTACGTTTCGGTTGTGCGCGGCGATGGTGGCAGCGCCGGTGGTCGATCGAAAACCAATAAAACTGTTTTGAATTAATAATTGGTCAAATACAAACGGCCGTTTTATATACTCTTAATATAAATATATATACATATATACACACACACTCACATTTATATATATATATATATATATATATACACACACTCACATTTATATATATATATATATATATATATATATATATACACACACTCACATTTATATATATATATATATATATATATATATATATATGCACGCCATCTATCGATTGGGATCATAAAGTCGCAAGAAGGACGAAATACCATGGATGAACAAGTTCGTGTTTCTATTTATAATATCCGTTACTAAGTTGCGTGTGTATAGGAGAGTCATATCCACATTGTGACTAACACGAAGTGAAGCTAATTTACATGTGCGTATGTTGAAATGCGAAAACTGTATTTTGTGTGTTTTTTTTTTCGGTTTTATTAAATATTCCAGTTATATCAGTATTCACGAATTTCATAATAATTAACGATAAGGATAAACTTTTAACATGTATGATACTGTTGAATGGATTGAATAAATAAATTTCGAAAGGAACTGACCGAACGATACATTCTGGTTGTGGAATGTTATAGAATTTTTAAAAAGGTAACATGTATTTTTTTTATAAATATTTATGAATTCAGGAAAAATGGTTTTCTTTTTTCCCTTCGTGTATTTTTTTTATGAGAACTAAAACATCCAAACAACTATAATTAAACAGCGTTTTACTATTTTGATAGTTTATATATATATATATATATATATATATATATATATATATATATATACATACATAAAACTAAGTACATTATATTACACATTTAAATCAATGTTTATTATAAAGTTCTATATAAACTGAGAATTCAAAGTATAAATATACTAAAATACACAAAAGCAAAGTATACTCTGTCCATTCAGTTTGAAATAACATACTGTATTATTATAATAGTTTCAATTTACTGTTCCATGTACCATATTTTAATGCTTTTATGAATTTTGAACTCCTTTTATACATAAATCTGTAAGTATATATATGTACATATATATATATATATATATATATATATATATATATATATATATATATATATATATATATATATATATATATATATATATATATATATGTACCTGTGTGTACTTTTTAGGGTTGTATATAAGTTATAATATGCCAAAATACTAATCAACTTTATTTATTAAATTAGATCTTATGCTCAATTTTTTAGCGGAAATCTAGATATTCAATCATTTAATTCAGCAAAGACAAAATATATACTAAATAATAATTAAAAACCATTTTAATTGTACCTAATCAGCTTAGTGGTGTAACTGACTTAAATGTATTCGAACCAGAGCTCAATTCACAGAAAAGTTAAATTCGAGTTCTTAGTTATTTTTTTCACTTTCAATGTTTTTTTTTTTTTAATTCTTCAATATATTATATGTTTTTTAATTTCGGCAATAAATATTTTCATTAAATTACGGATACATTTTAAAAATAGACATGCAATAGCTATACCTTTATAAATATTTCAATTTGTTTGACGAAAAGTTACTTTAAACAGATTTCAAAAATATTCATGAAATCTCTTTGAATCCCAAAATAGCAAGTTAAATTAAAGATAGTATTTTTCTACACAATATTATTGAGAATAGAGTCCTTTTTTAACAACATCATGTTGTTATTTTCTTTTTTAAATTGTAAGATTAGAAAAAAGTTTCAACTTTTTTAAAATGTATTCTTTTCGGAACAAACACAACTGTGGCACAATTAACGGTTAACAGTATTCTCGATATTATATCGCAATTATCATATGATTATCCTGTTCGCATATTGAAACCAGATTTCTTGTTGACACACTCAAGTAAAAATGTCTGACTCTCCATGGTTTAACATGGATTAGTTAGAGTAGTTTGATTTCTCCTAAGAATTGGAACTTGAGTCATTGTTCAGCATGTGACTAAGACAAACTCATGATATATTTTTCTTAGTAATAACATATATATATATATATATATATATATATATATATATATATATATATATATATATATATATATATATATACTGGATGAAAATATTTATCAATTTTTAGCAATCGATTTATTTATTGAACGTATTTATCCATTTCTATAGATTATTTAATTGTTTAATTGAATTAAAATTTAACATAATTTTGTAAATAATATCAGTAAATTTTCTGTAAATTTTTACATGAGATTAAGAAAATTAATAAAAATCAGAATGTAGCAAGTAGTTTATCATGAAAAATTAATAACGAACCGGATAAAATATTTTAAAGTTTTGATATTCATATTATATATATATATATATTTATATAAAGAGAGAGATTTGATATAGTGTACATATCAACATTGAAAACAAACAACATAGAAAAGCAGAACTCATATGTTTTGGTCTACTCTGTGGTCTTTAGTGATTTTGTATGCATCATCTTTTGTATAATATATGTAACCATTGCCTGTGGTTTGCTGTTAAATGTAATACCGGTTGCGGTGAAGATTTCTGAAACCACGATTCAAACTCAGAACATGCAATTAAACTTCAATATATGAGTTTCGTATACATTTTCATAAGATATGAAATATATCTGACCTCGATTTTTTACTAAGTTCGTTCTTTCAAATTGAATTTTTTTATAATTTGAATATTTATCATTTACAAACACAAATATTTAAATAGAAACTGATTTTTATGTTAATAAATTATTCAGTCTTTAGGTATATAAAATTTATTATAAGTTTTATGTATCTGATAGCACGAATTGATTTTAAAATATTCTGAAATTTTATTATATAGATACACGTAATCTTTAAAGTGTATAAGAATTTCTTGACATCTTTTGGTTAAACAAAAAAAATAAACGCACTCATATTACTGCGTATGATATAACTACATGACCAACGATATGACAAGAGGTGTGACGAGGGATGCGATAAGCAATATGACATACGACGTCACGAATATGCAACAAGCAACAACGCAAGTGAGCAATGATGAAAATTTACAAAACTTTTACAGCAACAAGTAAGGTAACGACTCTAACGTTATAATACGTTTATAGTGGGACAAGTTGCATTGTAATTAACAGAATTATCAACATGACAAACGATGCAAGGTAGCAAAACAATTAAATAATCGCCGTGAAACTATTTATGTAAAAGATAAAAATGAAAAATAGAGTACACTTTTTTCGTGACGTAACGCACTAAAACGGTAACTTAGTAAACTGAAAACGAAAGCCATATAAAAAGTAATATATGTCAGTATATAAATTATATAAACATAAAAATATTACATAAAGTACACTGTTTAGAAACATAATTAACAATGTTATTAAATTTATTTTTCTACTATAATTCATATTTTATCAAAAACAACAACAAAAAAAAACTAAATATTATTTTTATTGCTTATATTTTAGTAAATACTATTTTTTCAATATTAAGCTAAGGGTTTTCTCTTAAATTAATCTAATAATCTATAATAATAAAAATATGCCAATATTTCCAATCTATCCAGAAGTTCTTTTTGAAACAAAACTTTTATCTACCACAAATTTCCTTCTTAGTCTATTGATAAAAGAAAAAGGAATAGTTCCAAAATGATATTTAGTTATTAACAATAAAACACTTTTTGAAAAAACAATAAAATATTTAACGTAGTTTAAAGTATTATACATTTGTTGTTTTAATACTCTAATTCTATCAAATTACTTAATTTTTGTCTGACTGATTTCCTATCTAAAGCTATTCTTAGTTAGTCTGTACATAAAAATAAGTAATTTTTAACAGCAATTTGAGGATGGCTCAAGAGATGAAACTAATTAGATAAATATTCGAGTGTTTTCCAAAATCAAAACCATTAAAATAATTTGAAAGTAAGTTGACAGAGTTCAATTAATCTAAAACTATAAATCGAGAAATTCGATTTTAATGAATTAAACATTTTCTATAAATTCAGAAAAGGAAGTAGATCAATATTCTCAGGAAAATAATTCAATAAAATAAAAACTGATTATGAAAATCCGTCAACAGACAAAAGTTAATGTTAATGTTCATGAAGAACGGAGCAAAATTTTCCAGTATAGCTTTAATCATTTAACTGAAATAATGCCAAAAAGTCGACAATTCTAATAGAAAAGAGAGATTAAATATTTTTATTAAAGAAAGTAAAAGTTAGTAATTTATATAAAATTATACATATCTTCTGTATTCTATCCCTATCATAAGGCTTCCACACGAAAGTATTAAAAAAACATGTTATTCCCCATTTAGCATTTTAGTTCAATTGTATTTTAGTATTGAAATGAACTTAAATACTAAATAGAAAATAATATGATTTTTCTTAACTTCTGCGGCCCCTGTTAATACTTCCATGTGGAACCATAAATTGAATATCTTTCTCTCTCTCTCTCTCTATATATATATATATATATATATATATATATATTTATTTATTTGAAATTAAATTAATAAAATTTTATAACAATACTTATAATAAATATTTTTTAAAAAAACTGCTTGTAGTTGAAGATTTTTTACTTATAGAATATTTAAGTAATCAACTTGAAATGAGTTTTGTACAATTTCTTTTGTTACAAATTTCAAGTAATATTTGCTTGAAACAAGTAATTTTTCATTATTTTAAATTTAGTATAATTAATAAAAACTTGAAGAAATAATATCACTCATTTCTTATCAATAAAACTGATTATAAATCAGAATAAAATCCTTGTCTTTACTTAATATTTAAACTCACAATCGGAATACAAAGAGTTAAATAATAATAAACTGTTTTAAATGAAAATTAAATGTCTGAATAAAAATTCGATTCAACTATTCTTTTTATCTCGAAATCCGAAATTTCTTTCAATAAACACTCCATTTAATTAAAAAAACTACATCCTTTTTGTAACTAAATAAAATAACTGATACAAAATGTATCTCTATATATAATATTACATTCTAGTAAGTGAAACTTAGATTATCTCTACCTTTTATAAATATTTATTTAATAGACCACCGTTCACAAAATCTATGAGTTCAGTTCGAAAAAATCCGAATAAATATTCATATGAAATTATAAAATAAGGTCTAACTTACGGAAAAAAACTCGTGAACATTCGACGTAACCGGATTGAATATATTTTTATGTATGAGGAACTCACCTGAAACAAACAAACAAATGTAAATAACGGGTTAAATTCTAATTTGCATTATATGAATAAACATGTTCGACTCGACTTATTTTCAACATTTTAAAATAAAATTTTAAATTAATAAAAGCGGACTTTTTTCAATATTAACATTCAGTAGATGAAAAAGAATACACAATTTAAAACAATTTGTAAAAGTGATTCTCTTATAATCTCAATTTTATTTACATACGTACATATATATGTTTGTATTTGAAATTGAAAAAATACAGTTGTGAATTTATTAAATTTTATGATTTATAATTAACAATATGATTTGTGTATATTTAAAGTAAATATATATAATCTTCTCGTAATCTAATATATATATATATATATATATATATATATATATATATATATATATATATATATATATATATATATATATATATATATATATATATATATATATATATATATATATATATATACATTTCTGATTAAATCAGTCAGTATTTAAATTATTAATTAAATTTTTTCTATTCTATTTCTCATGCATAAATTAGGACTTTATATACAAATGAATTGATATAGAAATCATTCATTAAATAAAATATATTAACAAATATTATATTGTGTAACCAGAGAACCCTTGAGCTCTCTGTAGATCTAGTTCGGAGTACGTGGCTTGTTATTGCTTATTAGCTCGAATATGTTAGTAGTCTCATGCAAGGGGATTTTCTCTAAGAAGTTGAGCATTTTTCGTGGTCCTCAGACAAAGCCGCATGTTTCAATTTAGCTTCAAAAGCTTTCGAGTACTTGTAAGGGTACTCTCTTACTGACTGATAAATATTATCATAATTGTGTTATAATTATACAGAAAATAACCCCTCTCTCTCTCTCTCTCTCTATATATATATATATATATATATATATATATATATATATATATATATTATAAACTCTGATAAGTTATATGAAAAATTGCAAGACAAATATGTAAACATTTTTTTTATTTTTTTAAATAAAACTAGTAATTATAAAAGTAATAATCTCGAAATATAAATATTCTTTACTCTTATCATATTTTCATACACTTCTACCATAGTTCATAAAAATGCTAATAATATATTTTGAATATATTTTTGAAAACATCCTAGATTATATTTTAATAGAAAAATCAATTTTTCAAATATGAAGTGAAGCACACCATGCTAATCTGTTATCTTAAATCGTCTGGTGACAACATACGTGTAGCCGATTTTCTAAGTTTTAACACTTTTCCAGATGCTGTCGGTGAGAATAAACTGTGAATGTAAAGTGAAAATGTATCGAATTGAGTTTCAGAGAAAGTTCTTGAACAGTTACAGTAGTTTCTTCAAGCACAACTAACAGTATGTTATCATTGAAATCAACAGGTCAGATTGAACAGCTATCATCAACCAAATTGAAATCATTTAATCTGTCTAATTTTTCAAAGTGAATACGCAATTTCTCTATAAATGTCTATTATATACTACATTTAATTCGGTGAAAATAATTTAGCATGCCAAAACAAAAATATTTCAATAATATAATATATAAAATCTTTATTTATAAAGCGTTTTTAAATGTTCGATGAATAACTTTTTTCATAAATTTTCATAAATAATATATAAAAACTGGTCTTGAAATATATACATTTTATAAAGATAAAACTTTTCTTTTAATATAAATTTTTCTTGTTTAGAAATATTTCTAAATGAATAAACAGTTTATATAGTAATTCTATTTAAACTTTTGGCTCTAACAAAAAACAGTTTGTTCAGTGTATGTTTAATAAAACATATTCTATAAAATAAGATGAAAGAAAAATGATTTATCTGCTAAAATTTTCATACAGACTGAAAAGAAACGTGTATGTAAATTGACAAAAACATATTC
This sequence comes from Acanthacorydalis orientalis, assembly GCA_034766995.1. Classification (NCBI taxonomy): domain Eukaryota; kingdom Metazoa; phylum Arthropoda; class Insecta; order Megaloptera; family Corydalidae; genus Acanthacorydalis; species Acanthacorydalis orientalis. The sequence goes on along the minus strand of CM068321.1, from coordinate 19,307,113 downwards.
CTTAATATGTAAATATAAACAAACATTAATGTGACAAAACTGTGGTAACTAGAAAAAAAACGCACATTATTTATTGGATAATCTGTTTGAGTAAACTCAAGCTGGACATGAATTTCAACACCCTTTCAAATATAAAAGTCAACCTTCTGCCTATAACTCTTTGAAGCCCGACGATTTCACGTACATGTACGGTAAGTGAACAAAGCGTGCTGATTTAGCAAAAAATTATACTATTAAAAACATTGTATTCATCGTCGGATCCCAAACATGTGCGTTATACGATACGACTTGACTTTATATAAAGATAACGGCACGATGTGAATCGATGTTTTCGAAAAAGTGTTCCGTAAAGAAATGATTGATGAATTCATTTTTGAAACAATTTCAATATTCTATAATTTGATTGATTACATATCAATAAATATTAATGATATGAATTACATATCGATATAATGAATTTTGAAATAGATTAATTATTAACATACAAATTCTACGTTGTATTGGAACTTACGATGGGTGTCATTTATCAAAGGATTTAAATATGTGTAGATTAATATAGCGAGCATCACTGGCGTTGCAGTAAAATGAGAATGTTAATTCGAATTAACGTTTTAAAAATACCTAATAATTATTGCATGTAATTAATATACATCAGTTTTGTTTTTAACATTTTTAACATATTTTTCGTAACAAAAATATCTATTTCTATTGTTATAGATTTCTAAATCATAAAAACTATTTCGAACAATTACTTTCACAGAATATTCATTATGTGAATCTCGCAGAGATAAAAATACAAATGCATTGTTGCTTGTCTGTCAGAGTAGTTTATTTTAGTACAGAGTATTCAGTATTCTACAGGGTACAATCCAATAAGAAGTAAAACTCATTCCGATCGATTCCACTTTACACATAATGGCGTAATGACAATGCGGTTCGTGTTCGGTTCACTAGCTCACGATAAGTGACTTGTACTTCTAATTGTATTGAAATTTGCTACCAGACACGAATAAGTCTCCCTGACTTAATGACTACAGGCTATTTAAACAAACTTACTCCGACAATTTCCACTGCTTCAGTCGATAGAAAATAATTACTGTTAATTTAGCTCAACGGGTCGAAGTCTCTTTAGTTTTTTTTCCAAATGTCTTCCTTAACAGAAATATTGGAAAAAAATCAAAATTATATATATATATATATACAAAGAGAGAACTATATAGACAAAATAATTGAATCCATCAAAGACTGTATTACTCTTCTCAGTACCCTAAATAATTCTAAAAATATTTGATCACTTCAAAACATATAAATAAATTAGCAAAGCATTATACTAGAAATGAATTTATCTTAAATACGTCACAAAAGAATAAAAACCATCATAATTGTACAAAACAGAAATATAAAAAAAAAGAAATGTTTTTGATATCAACAATGTAAAGTTATAATAAAAAAATAAATATTTCAAGAGAACACACATCAAAAAACGATAGCGAATCACAAAACAGCCGTACACACAAAAATATTCATATATAATACCACATAAGATATTAATACGAATGTTTGAAGTGAATGTAAAGCTTAATATAACATTTAAAGTACAAATGTGAAGCAAAAAAAGAACTATATATAGCAAAGAATGCGTTTCAATCAAGTTGTACAAAGAAACATCAAGTAAAAGAAAATTGAGATCAAATATGGTATTTTTTAAAAAGGAAAAAAGGATAAACTACTCTGCTAAATATTTCGTTTTATCGTGATATATATATATATATATATATATATATATATATATATATATATGTATGTATGTATAATTTTCGAATGATCGATCTTAAATATACATATTTAAAAGCTTGTCCTATAAAGTTTTTTCTTGAAGCAGAGATGTCAGTTTACAGTCAACGTAAAGTTTCTCTCACTTCTACGTGGATAGTAGGCCACAAGCTTGCCACGTTTTACTTAATGAAAAATGTGAATAACTGAGTTGAGGTAGAAGACTGTTAAGTTTTACAGCAACATGTTTAGACTTGTATTTCATAGTAGTTTACTTTATTATAATTTATGAATGTAAACAAATAAGAACTAAGATATTGTACGTCTTATTTAAAAATACAAGGAACTAAAATATGCATATTTAAAGTGGATACAAATATATTTTTAATTTATAAATTACATTTTCCAACCAGAAACTCTGATGAAAAATATAGAACAAGAAGAAAGATCTGACTAATTATTCCCAATGAAACTGTATTCGCATTAAAAAGGAACACTAGAACTTTTATATTTGTATTATAATTCGAGTTCAAATGATTACTGACTTGAAAATAATTGAAAATGAATTGTTTTCATTACTTATAAACATTTTTCTTTAAATTTTTATAGTTATAAAAAATAATAAAGACATATACATATACATATTTTGTTAATAAACAAACAATTACCGAAATATCATGCCTAGTCAATTTTTCTCTACCTCCTGCATTTGTTCTTCCTTATAGCCAAAAATTTGGAATTTTAAACTAAATTCAACATATTATTATTTCAAATAACTCGAATAATTGAATTTGATTACTTATTAAAATATTGTAAATGTACTTAATATATATATATATATATATATATATATATATATATATATATTAAAATATAACAACAAATATTTTGACCACTTTGTTAAAATTTTGACGAATATTTTATGTATATACCTTCGTCATTGTTACTAAAAAGAGCACGTGAACGAAGCTTAAATGACATTTAATTATTTTAAGCTGTTGATGTAATGCAGATGCTTTTCTAATCAGTCTCTCTCATCAGTTGTATCGTACACTTTACAGCGTTACAAATTTCGTAATCCATTTGTATTAGTTTAGGTCGTTTAGGATGATAATAACCTTAATTTGAAATTCTGATTTCGAAATGTATAAAGTATTCTGTATACACATTGAACACTTTTTAATAGATAGGATTAAGTAGGATTTAAATTTCGTTAAATTAATTATACATTAACGTGACACAGATAGTACTCATCAATTTCGACAATATATTATAATTGAAAAAGATTACCCTTATATACACTTTCATAAACCATATTTAAGCTCGCTCATATTTATACAGTCTTTATTTATTTCTTCCTCTTCCTCTTTATCTACATATATATGTATATATATATATATATATATATATATATATATATATATATATGTAGATATATATATATATATATATATGTATTTATAGAGAGAGAAAAGAGAGAGAATGAGAGAAAGAGGGAGAGTAAGAAACATTGATGGAGAAAATGTTCATTTTTTAAAGATAAATAATTATATCATTACAAGTTTATTCAAATTGATGTCAGTCATCTTCAAGCTAATATCCACTTTTTGCTGATAACCTAGCAGACCTTTTATGAAATCTAATTTTTAATTATATATATATAGAGAGAGAGAAAGAGAGAGAGATTCACTGAAAATGGACAACATGCTCATTTTTCGAACATTAATTATCTTCAATAAAAGTTTATTCAAATTGATGACAATCATCTTCAAGTTAGCATCTATTTTTTGCTGATAATCTAGCAGACATCATTTGAAATCTTATTTTTAATTGTATATATATATATATATATATACATATATGAAGTAATATAATTCAATATCAGGAATATGAAATTCCAATTATAGAATATTTAGTAAGTTAAATATAATCAAATGAAGAGAAAACGAAAATGTGAACTGCATTCGAAAATAAAATGTATCCAGATAAATATAATATTAACTACAATTAAAATGCGAAGAACATAAAATAATGAATAATGAATTCGAAATTAAATTATTTGGATACTAACACATCCATAATATGATACTTTAAGATATGTACATAACTGTTATTTTTTATATTTATTTTATCTAAAATATCCGCATTATTTACATGATTTCCATTTCATTCACAGCTCAGAAAATAATTTGGACTATGTGCATTAGATTCATAGCAACAATTATATGGAATATCTTTTTATTGTCTCTCTCTCTGTGTATATATATATATATATATAAAGAAAAAAAATAAAAATGAATTATATAATTTAACAACAAACAGAAAGGAATTATAATTCATGGCAACTTATTATTACAATAAAGATTTTAAGAAACATCTCTTTTATTATTATACTTTTTAGTTCTATTTCTGAACTAAACATTTGCTTTTTGATAGTCCATATCTTTCTTAATATATGTACATAATTATATATATATATATATTAAATATATCTTATATATATATATATATATATATTATATATATAATAAATGTATTATCATAGAAAACTAACTCGTTATTTCAAATCAAAGAATTAATTTTCATTTTTCATATTGACTTATCAATATATTAAAAAAAGACATGTTAAAATGATTTTATCAACTTTCTAATAATATTAAAATAAAAGAACCTAAAAAGTATGCATAATCATTATGTACGTAATAGTAGTAAAATAATTTTAATGAAATTAAATTAAGTGAAGACATTGAGTAAAAAATGTTTGCTTTTTAAAGAAAATAAAATTTAAATATACAACATATATATAGTGCATATATATATATATATATATATATATATATATATATATATATATATATAAATTAAAAAGAAAAGAAATGAGTGGTAAGATATGTTTGTGAAAATAAAATAACTTGAAACGTTTATAATATCTAAGATTCTACTCTGGTAATAATAGTGCACATAAATATCATCACAAGGAATCATAAACTAAACTAAAAGCTTTTTATTGTCTATAAGTTTCTGTGCATCAAATTTTAAATGTATTTCTTAAACTATTATTTCATAGTGATATTAAACTATCTAGTGTATAGAAAAGAATTGAATTTTCTAATAAAATTTCATATTCTAGAAACATTAAAGCGAAAAAAAATCGTATGTATTAAATAAAAGTCAATGACAAAAATCTGGAATACTTTAAATTTAATAACATATATATATATATATATATATATATATATATATATATATATATGTATAATTTTATAACTTATTCATTCATTTCTTATTCTTAAAAATAATGAAAGGTATAAAAATCAATAGTGTTTAGACTCGAGGTGTTTTAGAACGTTGTTAACTTTAAAGCTTATTAAACGTTCGAGACAATAGCTCCCTTACCGAAGGATAACATCAGGGTGGTAGCTATAATGTGTTATTCACACGACTACAACCGTCTTGAAAATATAATAGTGTACCGAATATTCGAGGCTTAACTCACGGCAGAATCGATTATTGATTCTTTTTGTGTAGTAGCAGGAATAATCAATAATTCATGTTGCGGTTACCACAGCAAGAATACCTAGAAAACTATTGTGTCTTTACAATTTTTATTCACTCGAGGATGAAATAAAAATTAATATTCAAAAATAAAAACTGTCACTACAGTATTTTATATTAAGGATATAGAATCAAAAATTACCAAAGTATAGTTGATTGTATTGCAGATTAATAAAAATTAAACAATAATATAATTCTTTTTGTATAAATCATGCCAATATATTTTCAGATATTTTTAATATATGTTTAACTCTACTTCAACCGAATAACGAGTTACTAATTTTTATTAAAAACAATTATTTTTATAACGATATTAAAAAAAAACATTGTGTATTTTTAAAGTTACAACTTTTATCACGATATAATTCTGTTACTAGATATAAATTTTCATAAATAGATTATTATTTCATCCCACAAACTAAAAAGTAATATAATTTAGTGAACATTTTGTGATTAAAAATATTATATAATTGATTATTGATCATTTTTAATTATTGTTTAAGTAGGTTTCCATATCGTTATCATTTGCATAGCGACATGGAAAAGAAAATTAATTTACTCTTATTCTGAATAATTATTCGGTACCTAACGCTCTGAAAATGATATCGTCATCTAAATGTGCATAAACAATAATAAAAAAAATAATCAATCATTATTTATTAAACATTTTTAATCACTAAAATTCTTTGTAATTTGGGTTGTTCAAAAAGAATTTATTAAAACATTTATATCAATATATCCGACAGTGTCTGTATAACTAAAAATATAACAGAAAACCAGTTGATAAAGTTAAATATTTAATTAACCTTAAATGATTATTAATAAGTGTTAAATATTTTTTTAAAAAAAATAAAACATAAATTAATGTAAGTACACTGATCAATAGATCCTATTAGAAATATTAAAAATAATTTATTACAACTCAAATAAATAGAAAAAAAACATAAACAAATAAATATTTCTAATTAAAGATAAAAACACTGAAATCGAAAAAAATAACGAGAATGAAACGTATGAGCAGTACTATGCATGAATTGAAAATTCAGAGCACATAAATAAATACCGTGGCTAAACATAGACGACAAGATCTTACTATATGTGACAAATTATGAAATGGGTTCATTCCTGGATTGTATATTTAATACACCTTCGGAATATACAGAGACACTATAAATCAAAGAAAGCTAAAATTGCTGAATCAAAACATGTATGTGTATATATATATATATATATATATATATATATATATATATATATATGTATGTACATATATATATACATATATATATATATATATATACATATATATACACATATATATATATACATATATATATATATATATATATATATATATTCACACACACACTTATATATATATATATATTTATATAATTATACAAACTTGTGTAAATGTTATAAAAACGTAGTAGAAAGAAGACAAATATTTACTTCTGTATAAAATTCAGTAATGGAAATTATTTAGTGAGACTGATATAATGACTATAAAGCATACAAATTTGAAACAGTTTTTGTTGGTATTTCATTTGGATGTCTTCAACGAAGTCGTAATTTTATAATTAGGTGCTTTATGCGTATCGAGTTTTTATTTTATATGAAACTGTTGTGCACCGTTTGTTGGTTCGTTCTAAACGACAGTTATATTTTCATTTAGTTCGGTATAATTAATAAGCAATTAAATTACAATATATGTATATATATATATATATATAAGCATTTACAATTTTCTAATCCCAGTAGTGAACAAATACTTTTTAATATTGCTGTAATTACTAAAGAATGTTACGTTAGTTTGTAGAATAAAACAAATTAATTAAAAACACTCATATTTATATATAAAATATTTTTTTTTCTACTTTAATTCAAAAAGAACATACAATTATTCAAATTGTTTGTTATTCGTATTTGATATATTTTCTATCGACAACGTTACAAGGAACTTTTTATAAATTAAAAAGCTCACGATGTGTACATGAGAAATTATCAAGTGTTACATATAACGCTATATCGTTTTTATGTAAATATTTAAGCACTTTTTCTTTGTTGAAAACACTGACATGTTTTCATATTTATTTTTTTTAGAAAAAAAAAATACATAAAATGTTAAAAGAGAAAGATTAATTTTAAATTGAAAATTATCCTTATATTATAGATCTCTTTTTTAAATTACCAGAACGTGTACACAAGAAACATATAAAGTATATTAAGACATATTATAAAATAATATATATTAATGTTTGAAGAAATAAAATTAATGAACATATAAATGTATAAAAAAGGATATTGGAAAAGTACACGCGAAATTTTAATAAGCTCGTTTTTCGAATAGAATCATTTACGTTAATAAAATCAATAGAAATACTTTTAGTCACGTAAAAATGATCCCGCTGAGTGGAAAATGAGTTCACGTCCATACCTTTCTCCCCTTTCTTCAATCTATAATTTCCTGAGTGTTTTCTTGGTTATAAGCAGGCTTATTTCCTGGCTAGAAGCTAAAATGATATCCAATTAACTCTGTTACCGTAAATATTTAAATTATTGTTTTTATACACGTTATGATATTTAAGAAAAGTATGTACATTTAAATATTTCATTGATTACTACATTTTTTAAGTATTTCATAAATTTTAAATATTATTAACATATGAAAAATTTGTCAATACTAAATACAAGTATTGGATATTTCCAGTATTCGGTTCAATATTTGTTTTTATTACTTTGCATTAAATACCTAATAGACACCTTTATATATATATATATATATATATATATATATATATATATATATATAAATCAATTTATATCAAGTTGTTAACTGAACTTTCTACTAAGTAATGAGTATACAAGAGCATTGTATCATTTTCTAAAATTCACTGTGAAGCTTTACGGAATTTATTGTACGAAATGTCAGTATTGAATTGTAACAGTGGGTATAGTGGTGTTAGTAGATCTGATTTTCATTAAATGAATATTGAGATGCATTATGTAAAATCTATAATTAATGATGTCAAATTCTTTACGGTTATTGAACAACATTTCTCGTCGAGATTATCTAGAAATTGTCATCGTGTCCTTTGTTCTAATCAATTTCCGTCATCCTTTATCTTTTGTCTTTGTATTTGTCCACTTTGTAACTGAGACGCGTTCTCATCAGATCAGTTTTTTGTCCACGCATAAAGGGCGCGGCAGCCATTGCGATTGTCGCGCACGATCGCATGGGGTAATGGCGGATGTTGTGAACCACATCGGTGTGAGTAAAGGAAGAAGGCACGGTTCGGCCGCTAGCAGAAGTGAAGCTTTATGCTCGACTCCGTTTTCAATACATTCCATTCTACCTTTCACTGTTGTATCTATCTCAATAGCTTATTTCAATGAATTAATTAAATTGTATATCCGCTTTGTGTTGAGCTGAAATAAACTTTTGTCGGCGGTAAATTGTGTCTGTGCGGTGAACCATCACGGCGCTCTCATATTGTTTATCAATTGTGATTATCTGTGAAATGTTTTGGAAAAATTCAAACACAATTTTTTAATCCAATCACAAACAATTGAATCCAAAACCCGATACCTACTATAAATACCTACTCTATATTGGAATGCTATCGCAAATAGTACTGGGCACATAATCTCGAATCCATTTTTTTTATCATATTAATGATAACATTCTCCATGTAACTGATGTCAATTGTCATTTACTGAATTTTAATTGAAATCGAAAATTATGATTATTGATGAGAAACGATGAATATGAAATATGAAATCCCAATAATGTTACACATTTTTTAATTACAACTTCAATCCCATCTCTTAATATTCACATACTGTCCCATATATACATGCATGCATGCACATATATATATATATATATATATATATATATATGTATATATGTATATATATTTACTATTTATATATATATATATATATATATACATTATATTATAAAGTAGTCTAATGGCGACTTTTGTTAACATCATTTTTGAATACAGTCGAAATTTAAGCTGATTAACCATTAAACACAATTCCTTTCTTAATTAAAATGCAATATCTGATCATCAAACTGTTTTATTTAAAAGCATTACTTTGAAATAACTCAAACAGAAAAAAATAGAATAAACAGTAAACAAGTACAAAAACTAACTTAAAGCTAATTGAAGTTTTAGGCAAAATAAAAGATTTATCAGATGTTTGTTTTCGATATGAAAAAAACAGAAAATAAGTTTTTTATTATTCAATTCGCCTGAAGTATTATTTTTTGTACAATTCGTCATATTTTATAATTCACTTTTAATTTTTCTTCCGTTTTCATTATAAAAATAAATGGAGCGAACGAAGTTTGACACTTTTTTGTTCGTTCTGTTTGCAAATCATTTTGATTTACTTTTATTTTAATTTAACATTTTATGTTATAGTTAAAAATTAATATATATATATATGTATATATATATGTGTGTGTGTGTGTATAATGCTATTTTATTTGTGAATTTTTGAAAAGTATATGATAAAAATAAAGTTTCAAAAATAAATAACTTGCCACTTAATGAACTGATAATATATTACATCTTATTCAAAAAATGTAGAAAAATCAAAATTATTTTTTGAATACATAAAAGCCTTACTCTAAGTCAAAAAAATATAAAAATCAATCAAATATACTAAAAAAAAAGAATTACAAATAAAACCCATAATATCAATGCATTCTCTAAGACAGTATTTTTGTATATATCTACACATATTTTTTGAAATAAATACAAAAAACAGACTAGAAGTATTGATTAGTAAGCAAAAGAGAAAAAAAATATATTCAACATGTATATGATTCAATCTATGAGAAAGGATGAACAGAATTTTACATTCGCCTTATGATTGAACACAGATACTAACGGATCATCTACAACAATTGATGATAGAAAAAAAATGCTTGATCAAATATACTCCACTCTCGATATCGGTTCACTTCCTGCAAGAAAGAAATTTCTTTAGTATTATGCAGTGAACAGGAATAGTAAAGTGCTCCTTTGACCTGTAATCCGTTCAATATGATGCAGTTCCGGTAGAAAAAGCAGGTTCTCAATGTACGTACATATATAATATATATATATATATATATATATATATATATATATATATATATGTATATATATATATATATATATATATATATACTACAATATAAAACAGATGACAAAAGAATAGAAAGTTACAAGTAAAGATTTTAGAAAATTTATAATTAAATTTGATTTATATATTTTAATTTTAATTACAAATCTGGATATCAATTATTTTATAAATTTATATGAAAATTTCAGACATAAATAAATATTTACATATATTCATGTGAATTTATATGTGTGTGTAGGTGTATATATATATATATATATATATATATATATATATATATATATATATATATATATGTGTGTTTGTGTGTGTACATATTATATATATATATATATATATATATATATATATATATATGTGTGTGTATATATTTATATATAATATATATATATATATATATATATATATATATATATATGCATATGTATATATATATATATATATATGTATTTATAATATGTAATAATGTACGTATGTGATTTATTATTGATATTCAGCTATCGATTCAATACTATAAATATTGACTTTATATGTTACTACAAAAGTTCGTAAACAGAAGGGTACACCTCTCCCAAGGGAGGCAAAAGTATTGTATTTGTATGTGAATTGCTGACTTGTATTTTTGAAAATTGCTTTCGGATGTGAAATAAACTAACTGTGCATGTTTTCGTATCGATATATAATATATGATTTTATTGTAAAATTTATATTAACCGTTCACAGTATTTTTATTCGAATTATTTTCTACAATGCCTTTTGTATTTGACAAACAATCAATTTAAAAGATAAAACGTATTTTTATATATGAACCACTGCTAGTAATGGTATATTTTTAAATGAAATTTTGAATTAGTCCATAGTTTCGTATTAATTTCTTAATAATTACATCTAATTTCTATGAATGTTGAATACACATGCAGAACGTATATAAAATATGTATGTTTTAGGACTAAATGAAAAGCTATTATTTGAATTGAAATAAACACACATTTAATAATTTATCAAATATTGCAAATAAAATAAAAAAAAATCAGAAATAAACCGTAAAATGTTCAAATCAGATACAATAAAAGTGCTGTAAATAAACACCTGAAGATGTATTTAAAAGAAATAAAATGTAAATAAATCTGTACACATTGCAATCAAATACCATATTATATATATATATATATATATATATATATATATATATGAATGTATACATATATGTATGTACGTATATACTGATGCTGCTCAATAAGCGAATTCTTTAAGGATTATTTTTATTTCGCTCCTTTCTTTGTATCTTTATTTTTCGTACGCAAGCACAACGGATTTCTAGCCAATATGTAACGTGTTCTGAATGATAAACATTACCGTCATCCGCGAAAAACAAGATTGTTTTCAACTGCATATTTTTGATTTTCATAATACATCATTCGTTAAAATGTCTCTAAAAATCTTTTAATCGCATAACGAAACCAGCATAAAAATAAAAAATACTCAATTTATATGTGATCTTATATTCATTACTCGTTCATAACAACAGTTTCCCAATTAATCTACATGAATAAGTATATATATTCCCTGAGACATTATTAATGGTTGCACATTAGTTCGCCAGTTTATTTGAAAGTTTTATATAACTTCAATATTTAATACTTACATTTTTATACCATAAATATGTGATATGAATAAAATGTAATTAATTTTTTCATAAGTCTAATATAAATATTTTTAAATTTTCAATTTACCTCTGTAATCTTAACAAATAGTATTATTTTTTGTATGTCAAGACATGAATTAATTATATTTTTATATTTTCTAAAACATCTACTTGCAAAAATATTAATACCTTCAAGAAAAATATTTTTTAGATATTATATAATTGGAAAATAATAATTTTTGTATTCCGAATAAAAAAAAAATTAAACTGACTTTATTTAGTGACCTGTCATTACAAAGAAAAAAAATATTTCATGTATGACTTATGTCTTATTAATTCACTTTTTGTATAATTAATTCATCTCTATTCAATATTAGTGAACAAAAATTAATTAAGTATGAATGTAGTTGTTGATACAAACCAAAAATAAATGAAAAGAAAATAAAATCAGTTTTAATTTGCTTCTATGTACATCACTACTTTTCTAATTACTTAAATTACAATTTCCATGCACTCATACATTAAATTATTTAGTAATTTGAAAATGTCATTTAATTCTAGTTTGTGTTCAAATCAGCAAGCGTACGGTCTAACAAGATACCGAGCGAGTTCATCACAGACAATAAAAACTAATGTAATTAAAAAATATAAAATCCAGAGAATAAGTATCTGCATTATTGTGATGTTTTTCACTATGTTCTTGATATGCGACACTTGTGGCGGAACACAATGGCAGCTCATTCAATTCCACCTGTTCTATTACCTGCGGGCCAAGCAGAGGGCAATGACTGAACTTTATCGCAAAAACGAGCAGTAGCTCCGTCATACTAAATTTCTACCTCCATGTTGCAATGCATATATAATGAAATGAAAAACACTGTGCTCTGTATCCTACGTGCGTTCTCTGACTTGATAAACATGTGTTTATATATTGTTTATGTGTTTATATATGTTATATATTATATTAATGAATTTTTTATACAAATTGATAAAGCTTAATGTGTTATGCAAATATCGAACAGTAAGTTTTAGTTTTTAAATTTGAATATGTATATATATATATATATATATATATATATATACATATATATATATATATATATATATATATATAAAGTAAAACGAACGAGAATGAGAGAATATCCTGTAAATAAATTGAAATAAGCTCTCCTTTCTTCTATAAAATGTAATATAGACTTTTTGAAGTATAATAAATCTACATAAAATCATATTTACAATCATATCAATTAAAACGTTTTCGTTTCTCTGCTAAAAGATATTTAGTACGCACTTATTTACTAATTTAATGTTTTTAATATTAATGAAAATTTAAAAGAATCTTTTCGCTGTTTCAGTAAAATGTCAATTTTAGTAATTAATATGAATGAAATAAAATGTACATAAAACTACGGTTCGCATCAATTTATGTAAATAAGTATTTAATTTCTATATTAGAATGCATTTTTGTACATTTAAATACATAAAAATAATGTCTGTGTAAAAAAAAAACAAAACTCATAACACAGTTGTTAGTTTGAAAATGTTTCAAAAGGACTTTGAAATTTTAATTTCAAGCTTACATTAAACATTTACACATTTTTGTGTACAAAAAAGTTTGTTACACAGGTTTATTTTAGAAAATTTATTGTTGGAAGTAATTTACTAAATAAAAAATGTATGTATGTATTTATATACATATATATATATAAATAAATAAATAAATATATATATATATATATATATATATATATATATATAAACCACAAATGAAAGTAAGTCCATCTATTAAGACTAAAAGTAGAATGAAGTACAATTACAGAACCCATGAGTGTCTTCTAGTTTCTCATTTAAAACTTTAACTCTGTACATTAAGTAATAGATGATGTTAAAGTGAGTAAACCTGCACTAAGTTTTATAGGTCGGTGAAGTATCGTATATTCGGGGTGAAAATTAAACAACGTTTAGTCAGGAATACATAAGATTCGTTTTAATATCCGGATATTAAAATAGTGTCTTGTGTATGCAGATAATGGTATCAAAATTTAGAAATAAGAAGATACAAACTTGTTTGTATAAGTTATATTAAAGAAATAAAGACGTTTTTCACAATATAGTTTTTGGAACTAAATCTGATGTTGTTTTACAAATAAAATTTTTATTCGCCTATAAAGAAGCAAAAATTTTAATCAAAAGTAATCAATAGTCAATTTTAGAACAGATTGGAAGACGAAATTGATTTATGAAAAATTCTAATAAATCTTTTATGTATCTCTTTTTTTGATAGTGTAATCTGATTTATGATAACAAATATATATATATATATATATATATATATATATATATATATATATCCATTTTTTCTATTTCATTTGAATAATTGTAGAAGAATGGAATAAAGTTTTGATTAATGACAATAAATTACATAAAAATAAACTGGTTTTACTCTATAAAAAAATAAAATTGTGAATGAAATAAAATATAAACATAGTATCAACTCAACAATATACAAAAATTACAGAACATTAAAAAATTACCACTGCACTGAACAATAATTATTTATGAGAGTTCCACAGAAATTTATATTATTTACAATCATCTCACAGAGAACATTGTCCAATATCAAAGAAGTATACATAAAAATAAACTATATGATTTATAAAATGAAAACCGACGTTAATTATTCACTAACTATAATGAAACCAAAGATCTGTCACACGTTTTTGCAAGATGCCCACATTATGAAAATTTCAAAGTCTCCAATTTGAACTATCAAGAAATAATGAACAATTAGATAAATATTTTGCAAGTAAACAACAAACAAGTTGCATATGAACTTCATAAATTAATTATCAATATTTTAAAATTAAAATCATTTGCATTTAATGACTGACTTTTTTTTATATAATATTATGAATTTCTATTTATTAAGATTTGTACTATATCAAAATGAAAATGTACAGTAATTACAAACTAATTTTAAAAACGTATACATGGGAAACTCCTAGTAAACATTTGAGAATATAGTATATTGTGATACATTTAATTACTCAGAAAAAATAATATTAAACGAAATTAAATTTTCATACCAATTGTAAAAGAAATAAAAAGTTAAAAACAATTTATTCAAAATTATAATATACAAGAAAAGTACTCTCATATATCTTACCTAAGGATATATTTCCAAAAAATATAATAATATCTTTATAATACAAACATATCATTGTTTTTCAATCACTAATATTATTTGTATATTCTGTGATCACTGTTGAAAAAATTCCAATGTGAACAATTATTACGAACTTTGTTCTATTTACTAAAAATTATTAATTAACATAATACAAAATAAACTAGATAATTTTTCTCGAATTATAATTTAAAATACACTGATAAACTTATCCAGCATTATCTATTTTGATTCTTTAAGCTGATTAACTTTTTACTATGTAAAACTGTTACTATAGTCATAAATATTTCTAATAAACTATTCTATAAATTACGAGAGCTTATTTATTTGAAAACTGTGAATTAGTCATTTAAGGAAACTTCTAATACCGTTCATAATAAACTTTAAGCTATTTAATATATGAATTGCTTTGAAAAGTCAGTTCTAATCCATTTACAAATTTCAATAAAACATTTTCCGTTCGTAAAATTTAATATGAAGTCTACCATTTCATTTCATTAACTAAAATTATTATACTCTTCTCTTTCAATTGACTTTCATGATCGTTTCTTGTAATAATTATCGTGTTTATCAAGTTTGTCGGCCATTAACTTAAGCTGATTTTAACTTAAGCTGAATATCAAGATAAATTATACATTTTTTCTTTACAAATGATTTCAATTCATTCTATTTCAAATAGTTCAGATACGATATGTTTAAATGTATAATTTTATCTATGTATATATTACCTACTAATTAAAACAGGGAGAATTTAATGCAAGAGGACTGAATACAGAGATTTGAATAGAAAATAGTACTTAGTAAATATTATAATATTAGTATTTGTTTACTTGAAAGGAAAACATCAGTGAAAAAAATATTGATTACAAAATGTATATCTGATTTGTAAAAAAGTGAAATTTGTATAAAATATTATCGTTTCATTTTTTTGAAAAATCACTTGAAGTTGCGCGATTTTTTAAATACGACTTAAAATAAAAAAAGATCCTCGTACCGTTTGATGCGATTCAAATCTCATGTTTTCGTTCTGTAAAGAATTTTATTACGACTATTGTGAAGGAAAATCGCGTTTTATGAATTGAGCAACTCAAAGTCTCGTGTATGAAAATAATCATTAAGCGTTTTATAAAAACGGAAACGTCTAAAAAGAATGTTTCTTTATTTACATTTACAAACAATATTTTATGTTCGTTCTTAGAAATGCTTAAAACATTTAATTCAAATTACGGAGAATAAATTATTCAGTAATTATTTAGATATAAAGTTATAGCTTTAACAGTAAGAAAATGAAAATAATATATGTATACGAAATTAGAAATTCAACAATGTATTTAATTTGTTCACTAGACCAACAGTTATTTTATTCAATCATTTTATTAAATGATACGGAGAAAATCTGACAGTACTGACAATAATATCATTATCTTCAAACAGTAAAAAAAAGGTAAAATAACATTTAAAAAATGAAAAAAGTTATATATATATATATATATATATATATATATATATATATATATATATATATATATATATAAGAACAACGAGAATAAGGATAAATTTCAATTAGATACCTAAAATTATTTTTAAATTATATTTTTGATTTTTAAAGGAAATTACTTTATTATTTAGAATGTTGGATATTTTTTATGTACAATCGATTAATTCAATTCAAATATTTGTGTTTTTTAGTTATTTACATTAAGAGTATTTTTTAATTAATACCTAAAATTGTATTTTATCATTAAATCTAAGTAAACGAATTCATTGAAAGCGCTGATGCATGATCTTTGAAAACCTTCTCTCGTAGGAAATTACTCAAATGTTTAAAAAAATGATAATCTGTCGAAAACAGGTACGGAGAATAAGGTGAGTGAGGTAAGATTTCATAACCCAATTCATTTAACCAAATTATTAACCTCACTTCTACAATGACACGGTTTATTTTTAACCTATAGAAAAAAAATAATTTTTATATTTATAAGTGCTTGTTAGTGAAAATTATTATTCCTCTGTGTCCCTATGTTACTCCCTCTCCATGTCCCCTCTCCCCTCTCACTCTCTCTTTCTCTCTCTCTCTATATATATATATATTTATATATAATAATATGTGTGTATACAATATAAGCATATACGTGCTTATTATATTTTCGTTTATGTACGCGAACATAGGTTCTGTATATTCCGTTAATATACCGTTCCTCATTGTATTTCATACAACTCGTTATTTGTCAAGAAAAAATATCCATCATTTGATTTCATTGTTACGAACAATGCTTACGTTAGACGATTATGTTAAATTGTTCTCGTTTAATGACCGACATACGTCAAGACAAATCAGATTCTCATTTGCGTCGCGTTAACATCAGAACCTGAAATGTAATTGGTTGTGACATATGACACTCATTTTACGAATGGAAAAGTATCTTTTATATAAAAGATAAGGTGCGTTAACGAAACGAGATAAATATATATATATATATATATATGTATGTATATAATATACAGATAGATGTATTCGTATATCTTTTTGATTGATGTTAATAACGTAGTCATTCGTATCTGCCATTTTTTATACATCAAATAATGTCAAATTATTCAACTCAAATACAATTACCAAACGATATGACAATACATCATTGTTATTTTGTAACGGAAGTGTTTTTTTTAATCAAATAAATATTAATAATTTATAAATGTACAGGTGCCAAATGTACACGTTAAAATTTTCATGTAGTTTTATGTTATTCTGAAAATGAATACTATCAAATTGTATTGAAAAAATGTAAATACATTTATTGATAGCATTAAATGTATCTGCTTATTATTTTTATACAAAAATATTAAGAACATAAATAATTACTCTATAAGTCAAAGAAGGTCAAGATTTTTTGAGCAATTATTGATATTTTATTAGTCATAAACGAAAAATATTATCACATTTATACTTTTCTCTAAAAGACTTAGTATTTTTCGTTCATTCTAGTGACAGAGTAATTTATTCTTATTATTGAAAAAACTAATACTTAAAAAAATATTGTTATAGTAATGTTCAGAACTTATTATTGTTTATTAATACGCTTTCAAATAGGAATTCTAATATTCTAAGCGAAAAGATACAAAAAATGCAATAAAAATGTCTAAAATTATGATCGATGTTTTTGCTATTATTGTGGGTCCTAAGACGATTCGAATTATTGTGATCAACATTAATCTTATGTATACATACATATATATATATATTTATATATAAAAACATTATGGATAAAAATAAGGCTTTTTTATGATGAAATTTAGGTTTATCATTTCGAACACAATTAAAAAAAAATTATAACAATAAAACATCGACAAGAACCAAAAAAGAAAATAACTTCATAACATTACTAACTTGTATGATTTTTTGAATCATTTCTAAGACGTATAAAAAGTCAATTGACTGAGATTAAATTACAGAAAGATATGAAAAATATTATTTTCATATTTTAAAAATCATACCAAAATCTATATTATTTTAAAAGAATTTCCAAGTTTGAAAAAAGTATATTTATTAATGAAATGTAACATTATTTTGTTCCAAAAGCCACATAGATTTAGAAAAATCTGTCTCGTTGCAAATAAATGATACAAGTCAAATAAAGAAAATAAATTGTAATTTATAAACACGAATCATACTCTGAGCTTAAAAATATCGTCCAAATCGGTTTTTTTAAAGGTAAGATTTGACTGCACTTGAATAATAGATGAGATCATTGAAGTTAATCATTTTTTATGATAATTATTTTACATTTAAATATCATTGAATGAACTTTATAATAATTAGAATAGATATATCTATTATTGATTAATATCAATCACGTATTAATATATATATATATATATATATATATATATATATATATATATATATATATATAATGTTCAAGTATTTGATATCTGAAAATGAGCTGATTTCGATTGAATTGTACAAATTTGTGTCCAAAAGCTTGTTACACTTTGTACGTTTCGCATTAGTTGTTGGTTAATATTAATGTACAACAACATCATATGTATAGGACACAAAATTATACGGCGATAATAAGCTTCTTATTAGTACAAGACATACGTGTGAATGCCTGATGGAATGATTAACAAAACATTTGATTAGCGATGCAGCCAATCTGTGATGAACGTAAATTATTGACACATGATATTCATGCAACGGCCATGAATGAATAATGTTGTCGAGGGCGACGTCCCGCGGCACTCATAAACATGTATAAACAACGTGTAACACACGACGACGCCGATCGTATACCAAACCCAACATAGCCTCCGTCCATCACCCCGCTCCTGTGCGGTGTGGCTCGTTGCTATATGGTTCCATCATTAATACTGTATGTGTGCGATGATGTTTTGTCATTAAACGGGCCTCATATCCGGTGGATTTATGTCGCCGGTGCGCTCATGCAAGGACCAGAGGTCGTGGCCATGCGCACCCATAAATGTAGATTGGTTCGCTACTGTCTGAACAATGTTTCAATTTGATGACCGGGCAATTGTGCATTTCTCGTTCATGACTCATTCAAATGAAATTACGTACTATCCCGACCGTAAATGTTCCTGAAACATTACTTAACGTGCTCTTCTGCTATCAATTACTTAAGTATAGGAAGGAGAATTGAAGTCTTCACTTGTATTTATATATGAAATAAGTTTTACTGCGATTCCCTCTTTTAAGTGAAAAATAAAACCAAGTTATTTACACATATAATAAACGCTTAACACTAACTATATATATATATATATATGTGTGTGTGTGTGTGTGTGTGTGTACATATATAACACCGAGTATTTCCATAAATATCGTTATAATATTGAATGTACTCAATATAAAATAACAAAAACAGATATAGAAGAAAACAACAAAAAAATACATAGCAATAATATTAAATAAATGTACCACATATATTTTAAAATCGACCAATTATCATTTTAAAACGCTTCAAGAACTGAAACCAGATATTTAGGTATCGTGATATTAAGATTTTCAAAAATACATCAAGAGTAAAATACCATAAGAAATCTAAATGTTTCATTAAAGTTGTTGAAGAGAATATATGTAGAAATCTCCTATAAAACAGAAAAGTATGTTGGTAGAAATACAGATTTTTTAAAGAATCAAATTTCGCATTATTAAAAATGATTTAAGATTAGGTTCTTACAGAAGAACAATCTGAAATTACCTAACTTCACCTCGCAAAACGAACAGAGTAGAAAATCAGAAAAGTTATTTTTTCGGTTTGAAGAAAACACAAAAGCTTTGTTCATGGATAACGCAATTTTTCACAAAAAATAATTTTTTTCTCACCCCACTGTTCATAAATATTCTGTTAATAAAGATTTACAAAAATTTTACTAATCAAAAATATTGAATAAAGGTTAATAGATCAAGTTTTGTTGCTTAAGCACATTTCAATGACGATATAATAATCTTTAGAGCAATAAGGTGTGGAAAAAAACTTATATTTTTGTGGGTTGTGTGGAAGGAGACAAATTAATTTGTGAAAATAAAAAAATATTTTTACAAGTAAATTTTTGTATAAAATGTATCTACATAAACAAATGTATTGTGATATGACAATTTCTATTGTAAATCTAAAATTAAAAACGATTGATTTTATATTAAAGCATGTTTTAAAGCTTCCAATGTCATTAAAAAAGCTCAGAAATAATATAATCCAGTAGTAATAACAGTTTTGCCAATATTTGTTGTGATAATATATATATATATATATATACGAGTATATATATATATATATATATATACACTCAAAGGCTTCAAAAAATGTACCTGAATATGACAAATGTGGAAAACGATTTGAGAAAAAAATTAACAATAATAATAATTTAAAAGATACAAGTGAAATGAAAATGTGGAATATGTCGAAATAATCTTAACTAAGAATCAAAAACTATCAAGGACCATTTATTAGTCATTTTTGATTAGAAAAGATTTTATGGTTTGTCGAATGAGAGAAAAATTCTTTTGTGAAAGAACAATTATAGTCAGAATAAAATAAAACAGACTTTTGTAAGAAAGAACTGTTTCAATTTTTCTAGCCTAAATCTGTACTAATTAAGCTATAAATTATAATCAAGTATAAAAAAATTATGATTTATATTAAAATACATCTAAATATCGCTTCGTTAAAGAAAAAACTGCTTACTTTTTCATGTAGAAATTGTTTTTAGGATAAACGAAATGCCTTATCAATTGAAGGGCTGTGTGAAAGCATTATGAAACCATTTTAAGTTGATATTTGCTTTCCAAGCCCATATTGTTCTCAATAAATAATACATACATATATATATATATATATATATATATATATATATATATATATATATATATATATATATATAATTGTTATAATTTTTTAACCAAAATAGATCTCAACCAAATATAAACAAACACGTCTTAGAAATCGTTTATTAAAATACATTATAATTTATAGTCATTGAATCCGACATTTGTAATGAATTTATATTGAATGCAGAATAATTTGCTAATTATAATCATAAATCCCTCGATTTCTTGTCATAATAGCTTCATTTTATATATACATATACATATATATATATATATATATATTTATATATATACATATATATATATATATATATATATATATATATATATATATATATATATATATATATATATATATATATATATATCCAAATAAATAAATGTGTAAGTATAAAGTTCATACGTATATTGTATGAAAGCGATATCTCTAATCTGTCAAGGTATTTAAATGAGATGGTACCATAATATTAAATTTTCATCAGATTGGTTTAAATGTAACAATTTAATTGGAAATGTCATGCTTCGCTTGAACGATTCTGTTGTTATGTCAGAATATCAATAATTCTATGAGATAAGTTCTAAACATTGTACATACTGACGATGTCGTTTATAATTGAAATGTTCATATACTACACATATAACAAATTTTGTCTTATAAACACGATCATATTCCATTAAATTGTTGAATATATATGTTATTCAATATGTAATTATTACAATTATTGAATGATTCTATCGTGATTCATTCAATTTAATTCTACAGACCATTTACATTATTTGAAACGAAAATATTTTTGCACATTTATGCTTTCTATACACACACAGACACACATATATATATATATATATACATATGTATGTATATATATATATATATATACCCTACTTTCTTCTTAATTAAAGAACATTTCGAACTTTTTTTAATTAAAAAACATGCAATCAAAGAATTGGTTCAGATCAATAAAATGAATTAGCGTACTGAAGCATATTTTCGGGATTTACTTTAACAGGCTATAATAGTATTAAATACAGTCGTTTTCTTGTATTAAAAAATCAGTCTCTCCTAATATTTATTTTTAATTCTGAAATTGTTACTTTTAGTAAAAAAATATTCTATAATTATTCATTATATTGCTCTGTTATTAAATTCTGTTAAGTAAAAATGAAATACTAAATAAAATAAATAACAAAAATAGAAGTGGCGTATACGTGGGTCGTTTGATAAGTTTGGTAAATTTCTATGATTTGACGCCACCATTTCTTTTGTAAAATCTGGGCTATCAAGTGTCGCTTATTAAACTGGCATAGGCGAAAATTTAGTCAGAAGCTACGCATTGTTCACAGATGTTTGAACATCGAGCATCAGTTTCAGCAAATATGGAAATTAACGAACAAGCCTTTTTGCGTCGAAGCAGTAATCAAAACAGAGAACAAAGACTGATGAGAGTGCGCTGAAGAAGACGAAGACTGTTTTGTTAACCGGGAAAGTGACAAAGTTGGAGAGTGAAATTTCTTAAGATTCCCAAGGAATCATTCAGATCGACTACTTAACGAAGTAAAAACGATAACAGGAGCGTATTATGCAGCATTATTGGACCGTTTGAAAGAAAAGTTGAAACATAAACGACCAAGATTGGTGCACACAAAAAGTGCTCTTTCACCAGAACAACGCGCCGTCCCACAAATCGACCATCGCAATGGCAAAATTGCACGAATTAAGCTTCGAACTGATTGCTCGTCCACCCTATTCTCCGGACTTGGCACCGCACGACTTCTTCCTATTCCCAAACTTGAAAATTTGACTCGGTAGGAAAATATTCTCGTCGACTAAGGATGTAACGCCACCGTCAATGCATATTCTGTAGACTCGCTGGACCAAGTGTATAGCCCTTAATGAAGAATATGTTGAAAAATAAAATAGCTTTTTTTCAAAAAAAAACGGTGTTTAACTTGCTTTTTACTATACTTATCAAACGACCCTCGTATAATATATATATATATATATATATATATATATATATATATATATATATAGTATTTACTAAAAATATGAAAATATTGTTTTAATGGCAAAAAGGAAATACTTGTTACATTTATATAAATCAGCTTTCATCTTTATACCGGAAATACATTTATTACATATATAAAATAAATACATTTATTACATTTAGACACACATACACTTTTATAAACATCTATCCACCCACACTCCTTACTTCACAATATATATATATATATATATATATATATATATATATATATATATATATATATATACATTATATATATATATATATATATATATATATATATATATATATATATATATATATATATATATATATATATATACATATACATAAATACGTGAATGTGTTTGCATATAACGCATTACTCTTGTATTTGTAATTGCGTTATTTGAGTAACCCAATTGTTAAAACAAATAACAGTGCGTGCGTATGATGTAAAATGAACGGTCAATTGTGCCAAGAATTTCATTATATTGTTTATTTTGAACTAAAATTATACATTTAAATATAGTTCGGCGTTTCGCTATAATCGATAATCAAGGTGAATAAATTGTACGAAATAGAAATTCAAAAATCTATGCGAATTTTAACTCATTTGTATGTTTAGGAAATGAGAAAGCCTGCCAGTTCCATTAATAAAACATGATTTATGAAATGTTTATTGGAAACAACGTTGATAGAACGAAAATGTTGAAATATACGATTCTTTCTTGTATCGCTTCGAGTTTTGTATAAAGAACAAGAATAAATATTCAGTCTCTTAAATAAGAAATTTTGTTTGCTATAAAAGTGTATGTTTATATACTCCGTTTTTTTTATTACATAAATATTCAAATGACATACGATCTATTTTCATAATAATTATAATTTGAAAGACATTTTTAATAAAAAAATTTATTATTCAATTTATGAATATATATATATATATGTATATAATTGATTGAATTTTACTTCTTTTAAGAAAAAAACTCAAATCTGTTTTCTAAATTAATAACAATTTAAAAAAATATTTCTCTTAAAGACATTTTAAATCATTTGTGAAATACCTAACAAGAAATCAATATTTTCTCACAGACACGATTAAATAACTTTCTTCGGTTTTGTTGATTTCTTTCGAATAAAAACTACTTACAACTTATCTTTGCTAAGACCGTGCAACTTACTGACAAACTAACACAATACTTTCAAAAACAGATGTACAGAATCGTTTAAAGTCCATCAATATCATTTAAACTTTATGTAATATAGTTTAATTGTTATTATCACATTTTGTTCTAATTCTTTGAATAGAAGTTGCCAAATTAAATTATACTGAAACATTATAAATATTACATTTAAATATATATATATATATATATATATATATATATATATATATGTATATATGTATATATATAACCAATTTAACATTAAAATTATCAGATGAAACCTTATACTAAAAATTAAGTTACAAATTAGGCATTTATGTATAAAATGTACTGAATTCCTGTAACCTAAAAATAGACAGTTCTTCAATGAGTCTTAAAGAAATTAAAATGTTATAAAAAAATTAAGGTACGCAAATAAAAAAATTCTTCACTCATAAACTATAAAAAATTCTGATCAAAAATGATCAATAACTGAACATTGATCACTTTTGATTTTTGTTTATTCGTATTTCGACAGCGAATCTATCATTGTTAGGGCGTTAAGATGGAAATAAATCTCAGACAGTGAACTTAGCTTAGAGATTGATGAAAAAATAGTTTTATTTCCTACTGAAACGATTTCTACCATAGTTACTCTCCTAAATAAATTTACATTTAATTATTATTATTATAAAACTCAATATATAAAAACAATTAGATCTAAAAACCCATGATTATTTAATGCTAACTTAATTTGAAAAATATCATCAATCATGAATAATTTACTAATTGTAATTAAAATGGATCGCAATAATAAAAAATAATTCAATATTTGACTGGCAGAGTAAATAAATATCCATTTGTGAATTTTCTTAAATCCCATTCTTTTTTAAAAATGTTTAATATTAATTTTTTTAAATGTGATTATAATATAAGTTAAAAAAAAATTAATATAATTTTTAAATTACGAAATTAAAAACATAAATATAGCATATTTTTACAAATTCAATAATGAAGTGTTCGATATAAAATATAATTATTTATATTATTGAAAGAAAGTATTTTAAAATTGGAAATCTTATTCAGAAGCATTCTGTATATTAAAACATTTCATTTTCGTCTACCTTTATTCGGAAACAAATACATTAAACATACCACCTCGTTAATAAAAATGAATAAATCAATACGACGGAACCGATTGACAGATGAAAATGAGAATTCAATCATGCATCTCAATACAACAATTATTACATTTGATTTGAAACGTTTAACGTTGGGAACGCCCTGTCAATGCTCGTAACAAGCTTAATATGCGTGAAGAGTTTAACATTATATTCATCACAAAAGTTCAATTATTGTCTAGAAATTATAGGGGGAATTCTAACGTTCTCATTAGAGGCATTAAATTTAATGAAAATATTTTCTTTCAAACTTGTTAATTGACACATATATTTCTAAAACGGAAATAAATATAATATTGTATCACTTCTCAGTGTACTATTTAAATAATGTGTTATAAATATTTTTTTTTGTGATAAAACAGATTAATATAATTTCTTTCTTTTTGAAAAAAAAACAAATAATTGACTAAAAAAAACATAAATAATTAAAATCGAAAAAATAATTGACTGGTCCTTAACAAAAATATTATTGATGAGATAATAATTCACTGTATTAGTAAAACAAATACTACACGTGGTTTATAAAAAATTCTTTCTACTTGAATTTGTCCAAGTATCTTCTTTCAATCGATTTTTACGTTCCTGTCGAAAATTATCTTATTTCATCCCCTAATCGTATTTCAATGTCTTTTCGATTTCCTTCTACATCTTAAAGACCAATATCCGCTTCATCTCGATTGATGTGACCCGTCCAGTGCTTCTTTAATGTGATTATATTTTTAATGAAGTCAAATATTGCATTTTATGATTAAATGAATTTATACGAATTCATATTTTCATTTTTGAACTCTTTTCGTTTTAAGAACTCAAATATGATTTTCAATAATTAAAAGGACAGAGCATATATTATTTATTGATTATTAAAAAGAATAATTTATACATATATATATATATATATATATATATATATATATACATTTATATTATAAAATTAATATTCCTGAGTATTAGTTTGTATAAAATCAATTAAATCCGACATTAGTTTAAATAAATGAATTCATTTATTTTAATATTTTTAAGTAATCGACTAAACTTTCTTTTCAAATAAATAATTATTGGTTTTAAATAGATTTATTAAAAATAGGTCAATATTTCATTTCATACACTACTTTTCAATAGTCTTGGAGAAAAATATATAAAAAAAGTTTTGTTTAAATACTTTAAATCAATAAAGACACTACAATGGAAAATAAAAAGAAAGAATCATAGAGGAAAAGCCAAAGTTGAATCTATAAACCAGAAAACGATGGTCTCAACTACTATACTTAACAAGATTTAACAAGAAGAATAGCATTCAAAGAAGAACGGAAAACTTCATCAAATCAATCTGTTGATTGTTAACTGAAAGAAGAAATCAGAATGGTTTTGCATTTAATGTAAAGTAATTGATTTGTATATTTATTTTTAAGTGCAAATAGGGGTTTTTAATAATATTCAATGATAGCATTAACTTTAATGATGAATGTAAATAAATGCACGCATAATTATATATATATATATATATATATATATATATACATATATATATACATATATATATATATATATATATATATATATATATATATACATATATATATACATATATATATATATATATATATATATATATACATATATATATATATATATATATATATATATATATATATATATGAGAGAGAAAAAGAAAGAGAATAAAATTAATTCTC
The DNA here is from genome assembly GCA_034766995.1 of Acanthacorydalis orientalis. Classification (NCBI taxonomy): domain Eukaryota; kingdom Metazoa; phylum Arthropoda; class Insecta; order Megaloptera; family Corydalidae; genus Acanthacorydalis; species Acanthacorydalis orientalis. The sequence goes on along the minus strand of CM068321.1, from coordinate 19,279,439 downwards.
AATATCGATCTTGTGTTTATATCCTTTTAATATGAAAATAATCTTTTTAAACTCAAACATTACTTAAAAATGTAGACAACAATATGACAAAAAAATTCCACTTCACTTTCGAATCCATCATAACTTTTTTCATACGACTTAATAATAAAACCAGAAAAAAATATTTCCACAATATTTACAAAGCATTCAAATTTAAAATTGTATACAATCTTTTAACTGTTCAGTGCTTTCAACTGTAATTTTATAGTAGGTTCGTAATAAAAATATACATTATGGGAGACATTCCACTTTGGTGAAAACGAACCAACGATAGAGCATAATATAATTTTACATCATAGCTCATTTAGATTATCAGAAGTCTTCTAGTTAAAATTTACACAAAAGCACGTTTTTCGCGTACGGTGACAAGCTTAAATTTATTCGTAATAACCATGAAAATGCTCCAGTCATGTCTACTCAACAGGTATACTTAACAAATAATCTCTTCAATGCAGACTCGTTGTTCCCCTACGTGTTTGTGTATATGTTTTTCCACCATATAATTTAGTGATAATATCCTCTGCTCTTATATATATATATATATATATATATATATATATATATATATATATATATATATAAACTCGATAATTCCTCGTTAACCTTACAACGCTATTTTTCATATCATTTCTAATATAAATTTTAAATCTAGACCTAACAAAATTAAAAACAGTAATTTAATAAAAAAATATTCAACCCTAGATTTTTATACAAGACATTGATTCCATCTAACTGCTGTGATATTTATTATTTTCCTTGTGGTTTTCTTACTTAATATTACTTCGATTTATATATACTACATTCTACTACGAATCTCAACACCTATACTATCAGTAGATAGATTTAGATAAGTCTATATAAAATTATCTAAATTTACATGAAAATTAGAAAGAACAAAAAAAAACTATCATGACAATTATTATATAGAAAATATAATATAAAAACTAATTTTTTTTTGTTGAGTAATAGAGATAATAAAGTTATTTTATAACAGAAATAATAATCATAGTTTAAATAAATCAAAAAAAAAAATTCAGTAAAAAATCTCCAGTGTAAAGATAATATTTTAAAAGTTCAAGAATCCTTTTAGAATTAAAAATCCATATTAAAATATATACTGGTATTAACATCAATTTTTAAATTGTCAACTCAAAGTCATTAACAAGCATACAATAAATTAGTTATTTTTTGAAAACCTCTCATGTATTCATTCAATAACATTCATAATTTAACTTAATTTTTTAATGTTATGTAACAATACATTTTTAAAATATTCATGTTGTTAATTAGTAGCTATAAAACATGATACGCTTTCTTTAAGATAATGTTGCAAGTAAACTCGATAAATATATATATATATATATATATACATATATATATATATATATATATATATATATATATAAATATATATAATTATCGATTACTGAAACTACTTAAAGGATAAGATCATTTTATATAATGCGTTTCATTATTTTAATGATTTCATTACGGTGTACGATATGTAAATGATACTCATGTACTGTACAGTATTGTGATGAATCCAATTTATGTCATCACAAATTCATTATAATAAAGGTATTTTAGTTGATATAATTAAAATCTCATTTTAGTTCAAATGTATGTATGGAAATTACATTCATTTAAAATATATAAGACTTAATCATTATTTTTTCGTTTATTGCACTGTTTTGAAAAATAAAAATGTATTTAAAAAAAGGATATTTTTAATTATATTCTGCTTGTATCCTATAATCTTGTGATTTTTTTATTCTAGGACCATTTTATTCTCTGTATTTCAGAAAAAGATTAAGACAAGTAATAAGAAACATGTGTTTTAATTGAACTTTGAAAAAAACTTATTTCTTCGCACTGATTTATTCTAACCCGAAGAAGCATTATTATTGAAAAAAATTTAGATAACAAATATAAGTGATTAAGAAAAGTTAAGTAATTGGAATGAAAATAAACCAACACTATATATATATATATATATATATATAACACTATATATATATATATATATATATATATATATATATATATATATATATACTTGGTTTCAAAAATGTTATGAAATTTTGTTATTAAGGATATATAACTAATAAATCATATGAAATACTATACAAAATGAAAACAAATTATTCATGTCAAGCGTTAAATACATATTAATAAATATGAATGTTACATCTGAGTATTGTATAAATACAGGAACAATACGAACAGTACGTTTAAAAACACTGCACAGACTGGGTCCCGCCCGCAAGCTGTGTGTTGCACGGGTCTGATTTTGGATAAACTAAACAAACCACGAAACTTAGGGTGGTCAGCAGAGTGTTGATAGTAGAATTCAAAACTTTCCAAATAGCAGGCAACCGTCTTACTGAACCCGAAAGTACGTTTCATTGTTATAAACGAGAATGACTTGTGACCACGTTTGTGTTTGCGATGTGAATACATACATACATACATATATATATATATATATATATATATATATATATATATACACATATATATATATATATGCCTGTCGTACAGTTTTTTTGAATATTTATAACTATATTCATATTAATTGACTCAACCATTGTATGTTATTTAAAATTCAATTAGAATGGAAGCCAAACTAGAGAGGATTTCGAAACAATAAACTCTATATTTATGATTGAAGTTATATTAATATTAAACACAATTTTGCAGTAGAGTAAAGAAATAATTATTATATATATATATATATATATATATATATGAATAACTCTTATGTGCAATTAAATATTAGAAATTAAATTATATATTTTTTATTATAATAAATAGTAAAGTAATTTTTAACAATTATCGGTAAACTTACAAGTTTACCAATATATTAGTAAAAACGTAGAATGAAAATATAAACTTTTACATTTATCTTGCAATTAAAATCATAAAGATAATAAATATATATTTATAATTTCAGTTCAAAATTTCTAAGTAGAAGATTATGTGAAATATAAATATTTTTCTGTTCTGAGTGTAAATGAGTAAATGTAAACTAAAATTATAATACGAGATATAATGTTTATGAATATTCAATTACCCTTATCAGAAATGTAATGAAACTTTTAGTTAGTTCATATAAAATAAATACGGACAAATTAAATCTCCTCTAATGTTATAATCGACAGAAAATACATCAGAAATAGTCAAAAAATGTAATTTATGCGTACGAGTGAAATGAAGATTGGACATTTCTTTGAAAATCAACTCTCTATTTCTACCTGAAAGAACGCTGCGAAGCAGCATTTTTTATCCATAAAAATATTTACATAAATATTACATTAAAAAAGATGAAACTATACTTCATAATACAAATCTATAAAATCTTCCTAACTTATAATATTATTAATGTTTTCCTTACTCTCTCTCTCTCTCTCTCTTTATATATATATATATATATATATATATATATATATACATTTATTATATTTAATATTAAAATTTCATTTCTCAGAAAAATATGATAAAAATATACTTTATATTAAAATTAGTCTCTAGTAGTGGGCGAAATTTATAATATATCTATGGGAAACAAAGTACTACTATACTAATAGAAATGCTGGTGAACAAAACATAAGCTCCAAGTTTAGTTAATAATTTAACTTAATTTGAACATCTTAGTAGTGACTTGTAAGAGCAAACAAAATTTACACATAGTTACCAGCATATGTAAACGGGCTTCCAATAAAACACCTTTAGGCTTATTACAAGTAGTCGAACTTTGAAAACGACTAACACTAACTATTAATACATTTGCATAAACTAACATATTTAAATTATATTAAAATCATTACGAAAATTTCAGAAAGAGTGTTTTTTCTTACTAAGATATTTTTAAACAATTAATTTTATATTTCTAGACTCTAGTGACTTAATCGATATTTTATATTATAATGACATTAGATACAAATAAAATTATATCAGGTATTAAAAAAACGTTATACTGTTGAGATAGTAATACAAAATGTATAAGTGGGTGTGTTTATACAAAATGGAAAAATAAAAGAAACACCTATACTGTAAAGTAAAATGTACTCATATATTTCGTACCTCGATTTACTGCCAATAAATTATGTTTATTTTTATTATAGGTTATAAAAAAGTTGAATACATGCATCACAAAAAAGTAAGAGAAAAAAACTAATAAAAGGAAGTAAGTACAAATCATTAATTTTAATTATCTTTGAAATATATGTTCCATGTTTTAAAAATGAAAAAGTAACTGCTGTTGGTTAATTAAATTAATTTTGTATTTTTAATAATATTTACACACACACATACACATATATATATATATATATATATATATATATATATATATATATATATATATATATGTGTGTATATGTAATGATGTAACATATTTACTCCCTCACTCTCATCAATAGTAATTAGGGTTAGATAACATTGAAACATAACTTATGGTTGTTGAAATGAGGTTGGCTAGTTGCATCATTGACGTGTTTTCTTAGAACCCAATTCAATTAACAAAACAAGGAGGCTACAATTAATAGTGACAGCATAGCGTGCACGATGTAGGCAGTTACTTTTGTCAGACCTAATTGATGAGAAGTATATTACAATTACTTCTTATATGCCATGTAAATAATCATTAGGAAGAAAGTCTTTTCATTCATCCATCTATTACAGAAAAATATAAAACGAACTTTTAACAAAAAGTGATAAAGTACGGTCGAATTATAATTGAATAAAAAAGGAACGAAGTTATCTTTTAGCTGGAAACGATTTTTCTTAAAGAATTTCCTGAAACCGTGAAAAGTTATAGCAGCGCAATTATGCTGTAAAATTAACTAAGAAGTTGAGTAAAAAGTTATTAGTTATACGAAAAGGATTATTTCGATAGTAATTCTATGCACAGAGATCAAATATATTGATTAGTTGAAAACATTGTAGCCACAACGTCGTCTATCAAAATACTTCGACAAATATACTGATGCGCAATTTCGTGTTATAGCTTATATAATAAGATGTCCAACCCTTGACGCATGAGTGTAGTAAAAGTTGTGTACAGAAGCAATTTCAGGTCAAAGCGATAGCACGAACAAGATTATATCCTTAATAACAAATACATGCTGCTTCATAGCGTATGCAGGCTGTCATTTACTGATCAGTATCGAGCAACATTCATAACGCATGAGTTGGTGATAACTTTCTGTTTTATTCGTCGCATAATTTAAATCGAAAATACAGACATAGAAATAAAGTACAACCGCACTGTACAGTTTGTCGATATTTCGATATAACGGCAACAGTGTTTATTATTACGGGGGAAATATAAAGTATTTATTATCGTTATCGAACTGCTGTCATGAAAATTATTCTTTTCAATCTGCGTTCAAGATCATTCTTTCTTTAAACTAATATCCTTACTTTATTGACATTTAATTTGAAACATAAATAAAAAGTATAAAATGTATGGCTGTCATAATTTCTTTTTCAGTAAAAGCGAAGTGTGAAAATTAATTCGGTACCCTTACATTATTCCAATCACAATTCTGTTTCAAATATATATCTTAGCTAATCTATTAGTATAACCTCACAAAACAGTAATGAATACGATGGGATCCGAAAAGCAAAATATTAAGGCACTGCATACTTTTCACATTCCAGTTGAAAAAATGATGCTGAAGCCTCTGGAATGATTTGTTCAGCTGTCGGGGAAGGTGTTACGATACATAAAACATACAAAAAATGATAAAACAGTAGAAGAGATCCGAAAATGCATTATGACTTCACCTACTCAAAGCTGCCGACTATTTTTGACAAGGAATTTGTCAGTTATCAGACAGATGTAGCAAAGTTATAAAATAATGGAGGATATATTAAAGTTTGAAACATTCTTTTACTTTCTCGTAATTCATTCTTTCTTATTTGTTCATTCTTTCATAATTTTTCGTAAATACTCATTTTCTATAAAGAAAGGCAGCGAATTAATCTGTACAACTAATAGATAAATTTGAATTAATTATCAACTATAAACTAATGAATATACGATTTTGATAATTAAAATCAATTAAAAAATGGGTACTTTAGAATTGAACCTACTGTCTTGTTTTATTTTCAACTTTTTTCAATTCTATAAACTGTTTCGTTGAAAATAATATATATTTTATAAAAATAACTATTTTCTGAAGACAAGAATATGTAATTAATAATATATTCAATAACAGAACTATTAGACTTAAAGATATTTCCATAAAAAAGCCAACTTCATATTTTTATTTCAGACCATTAGTTTTATGTTAATAATGTAACATATTATCTGTTTTTAAATATTTAATAGTTAACTTGTACTGTTTCAAAGCTTCATGTATATAATGTTTATAAGCTAGTACTGCTCACAGAACATTACTTATTTGGGTCATATATATATATATATATATATATATAAACTGAAAGTTTTAATACAAAATATCAAGACTTTACTACTAACCCTCGAAAATTTTATGATTCGTAAAACATTTCATGTTTTCTCTATTTTTTTATTCGTATATGAAGCAATACGTATAAGTAAACACGGAAAAGTAGTAAAACTGAGACGAAAAAATATTTTTAATCAAAGGTATGTGAGCGTTTTTCATCAAACTTTTAATAAAAGACTCACGTAATAATTAATCAATCAATCATTCTACTTTTTTTATAAAAGCATACAATGGAAGTCAAGCAAAAATTATTAAATATGACAAATATACGAAAGACATTTTATTAATTGATATTAATTGTTTTTTAATCCATTTGAAGGATTATCTAAAAAAAAAAAGAAAATAAAATACAAAAACAAATCAAACGTAATTTACAAATTGAACAAATTTCGTGCCGTTATGAAGTGAATGCTACTGTTTTAGCATACAACGTGATTAAAGCTGCGACGAGACAATATATATATTTTAACGGCAATGTGAATTCTCAATTAGTAACGCTGTCACATTCCACTTCTACGGGTTGGTAGCTTATCACCGCATTTGAAGGATGAACCATACCCTAAATTAGTCCTAGAATTCAGATGTCACGCTAAGAGCTCTTTGCGGTTGCTTGCAACGAAGCTTTTAACAAATAATTTTCAGTTGCAGCTTTAAAAATAATTCGTATCATTCATTTGCAGAATATTTCATCCGAATGTGCGGTTTATATTATAACGATATTTTAATATAATTTATTATTCACTATTTATTTATATTCATGAATACGTTAACGTGAAACATACTTTAATTAAAAATAAAGTATGAATTTCAATTTGGGGTTTAAATTTAATGTAGAGTTATATAATCACGTAAAATCAAAGAAATATACATTTATGAAAATAGTGCATATTATATAGAGAATGGAAATTTTATTTTTAATGACTATCGTACTTTTCCAAAATAACTATTTGAAATATAATAAAATTGAATGGAAATTTTATTAATAATTAAAATCTTTTGTACTAATTAAATGTTTATTTTGTAAACTAAATTGCAATTTATAATTGAAATAAATAGAATATCAAATTTAATTTATAAAAATGAACTGAAAACTCAAATATGGCTGTAAATTTTATATTTTCATTTCACTAATTTGAACTTTGATGAAATTCCATCGTTTTAATGAAAAAGTTCAGTTAATTTTGGTATAGTGGCTAAATTAACTTTTACTAAGTAATAAATGAATTATTTTTTAGAGTTACACACACACATATATATATATATATATATATATATGAAGTAAACAATATTCATTTAAAGCATTAATAACATTAAAGGAAATATAAAAGGAATGTTTCATAACACACACACACACACACTTACACAAAGGACTATTAATTAATTGAAATTCATGAATTATATTTTAAAATATTTACAAAATTAGCTATAGGTTACCGAGCAATTTTCTGAGCCAAAATCAGAGTAAAAACGAATTAGTTATAATAACAGGAATATTAGTTAATTACATTGTTATGCTAAAGCATGTATTTTTTGTAAATCAGAATTCATATCTATTTTAATAATTTATAAATATAATTTTACAAATCCGTTCATCCATAGAATATATTTCGTTGTTTTTAGTATAAAGGAAAAAGAGATAAATATAGTATCTTAAACGAAAGAGTTAAAAAAATCACCCGAGTCTAAATACAACCCCACGATTTAACATTTTCCTAACTATGCATACCAAGATTGATCACACTATGTCATTTTGTCTTGGCTTACTGATTTAATGTATAAACAAAAATACATTTACTTTTATTTACATAACTTAATTGATAAACTAATGAATTTAAATTCACTTACCAATATACGAACATATAAATCTGTTACTTATTGAAATATTCTGTCACTCACCTGTAACAAAAAAGAAAATAATCAATAAATATATTCTATTAATAGACAATTCAAAGAATATATTAGTATTTTTTTAAAAAATAAACGAATTCATTTTCTGACAATCAAATTTGCTTTTCATAATTTTGTTATTAAAGTAAATTACAAAATATTACTTTTATTCCTTTACTTATATATATATATATATATATATATAATTATAGATAGATAGAGACATACACACACATCTAAGGTCCATTAGAAATTGAAAAACAAATTACTAAAAACAAAGATGTAAACTATATTTCATTTTGTAAGAAAAAAATAATTATGAAATAAAGGTAAGGCAAATTATGTTTTTTCACGCAAACACAAATATTTTATATATATATATATATATATATATATATATATATATATATATATATATATATATATATATGATAATACATTTTTTATGAATAGAAATTTATCATTAAGAATGAAATCCAACAAAAGATTTATATTATAATAATCTACCTCCTTTAAAACGAAATGTGGTGTTTATTAAACAAATATATATATATATATATATATATATATACATATATATATATATATATATATATATATATATATATGTATAATATTTTTAACGAAACATGTAACTTTTTTAAAGTGTATAAAATATATTTGTTTGTTTAAAAATTTAACACCAATGGTCAAATTATATAATTTATATTGTTTGTTTCTATATATTATTTTCTATGCTAATGAACATTTTTAAATAAATATCAAAAATTGTGCAATAGAGAAATTTTAAAGAAAATATTTTATGATGAATGTTTGAACAGAAATAAAAAAAAAACAGATAATCTCTTTCTGCTTGTAGTTTTTTATATTCCTAGAATTTCGATACTAGGTAAATATTATCAAAATTAAAATGTAAATATATAAATATTGAATTTTGAAAGTAAATGTATTATATCTTGATATAATCTACGGAAACAAAAAAATTAAAACGTATAGATAAACAAATAAGTCTTAACAATACATTATTAATTTTGATCTAATATTTTTTAACTCGTCGTCAATAATAGTCAATAATTTTGATCCATTGTCATAAAAGTATGTTAGTTATTCTTATTTAATAATTTAACATTATTTCTTGTCTCATATTACTTTTTTTTAAAAAAAACAGTAATTTAAGAGTAAATTTTATATTTTAGAACTGTAACGGATTTATAAATTAAAAAAAAAACATTTTAATAAATTAATTTTTTATTTATCATCTTATACAATATATATATATATATATATATATATATATATATATATATATATATATATATATATATATGGCATATGTGTATGTGTGGTTATTATTTCTGGAAAGTTGTTTCGATAATTAAAATCTACAACTCAGTATTACATCAAAGACTAAATACATTCCCTCATTATAAAAATCCTGCACAACTGCAATTTAAAAATTCAAAGAGAGAATTAAATGTATATCATATTTAAAATTGTATAAATAATTATATATATATATAGATATATATATATATATTCAACCCAGATTTATTGAATTTTGATGTCATTAAATATCATAAAAAAAACATCACTCCAGTGCTAATAATCTTAAACGTGCCGTTGAATAGAAAATTTGTAGTAAGCGGATATCATACATAATCAATGAAAGATAGAACTGTCAATAAAAGGTGCATCTCAGAACTCAGGCATGAAATTGAGGAGCCGTGCGTTGCTAGTTCTGAACAAATATTTGCACAAGTTTCTTGTACTGTCGTTCGTGTCTGAAAATTGTGTACAGCTGTTCATAGAGGACAATTTCGATAAACATAACAGCGAAATGTATTTTTCAAGAGACTATGTCTGTTTTCATATTTGTATATACGATGGTTTGATTTAAATATTCAATATATATATATATATATATATATATATATACATGTATATATATATATATATATACACATATACACAGTGTATTGTATAAAGTAATTAAAATAAATATCTATTTATGCCAGATCGTAACAAAAATGTATTAATTCATATTTTAAACAAATAGTATTCAATTAAACAAAATAGTTTATAATAACTAGGGAAATAAAAAAATATTAAATTCTGATTAGATAAAAATCAATCATTCTGACAGTTTATCAAGCGAATCGATATCATTATTACAGTTTACAATAATGAATTAACTCTGTGTAGTGTTTTAAGCGTGTTCCGGTTTCAATAAAGTTCTTTGATTTCAAAGAACATAAACAGTCTTTCAAAATATTTCTTTCTGATTGAAAAATTATAAATCGATTGTTGGGTATTAAAATTTTATTACTTTTTTTGCACAAGTAACATATAAAAAATTACAAACTATTGTTTTAAAAATGTTACATCGATAGTCCTTGAATGAACTAATATACACACTCATACTATTTTCTTTCACAAATAATTTTTTTTCATCTCACAAACAACATAAAAATTTTGTGAAAAAATATTGACTTAATAATTATCCATCAATTTTGATTGTTACTTATACGTATTTGAATAGCTATTCTATCATCCCTAAACATCAACATACAAAAAAAATTTCTATGTATTCAAATCTTTCTATACCTTGATGTTATAAGGATGACAACATTGTCATAGAAACATTCACAAGAAATAATGCAAAATGATTAATTATGATTTTTATTAAACATTTTTATTAAAAATTTATTAAAAATATATGATTTTTGGGATGGAAAAGACAACTCGTTTGTGACAGTGAATTTATCCAACGTACCAGAACTGTATTGCGAATTTAATGCCATTTATTGTTTAGTAGTTCATTTAGAAAAAAATACACTTTTATCCTAATATAAAATATTATGTTGTTCGATACAACAGAATGAACATTCTAAAAAAAAATCATTACTGGATCTCAACACAGCGACAGTCGAGTAAGAATCTAATAGTGATTACTAGAGTATCTGGGGGTGTTTTTGACAGTCCCTATCTGAATTACAAGCTGTGGTCAGTGTGAGAGCAAATGATGTGCACGCGACGACACGAGCAAGCAGTAAAATACTTCCTCTTGCAACGGTGCGTGCAGTCACTGACGAATGACCTGTACGTTTTGAGACATACGCTAGTGCTAAGGGTGGATATTTTCATAAATATTTTATCTTATAATTAATATAATGCATTACACAGCATTCTGTCTGGCCACACTGTTCACTCAAAATATATTATTTGTTTATATCAATCGAAATTGCTATCCATTCATATTATATATTAGGATAGTGGAAAAATAATTACAGTTTATGACCTTCAAAATCGTATACATTTTTTTAATTTATCTGGTTTTAAATGGTCCAGAACTATTGTATGACAAACGCTTAACTTTTGTGCAAGCTCTCGAACTGTTGTGCGCAGTTCTGATTCAACTAACGTCTTCAGTTGGTCATTAGGAACTGAAGGACGCCCGCGACCTTCTTCATCTTCGAGGCTCTCGATCCCAGTAAGAAATTTTTGGAACCACTATCGTACGTTTTTTAACAATACCCACACTAAAAGCATCGTTTAGTTTACGAGCAACTTTTGCCGCTTTAACACCAGTTTCAAACTCATACAAAAATGATCTTATTCACTTCTTTTCAATCTTTAATTCAATACCCCAATTTGAAGCATAATAAGCAACAAAACCAAAGCCGATGTTATCAAAATACAGACTGAAAAATCCACTCTAAAATGATAGTAACATGAACACAATGAATTGACACATGAAAAAAAGTAAGGTTGAAAGTCAGAAAACAAAAACCGAAATTATTTTCCTACCAATCTAATATATATATATATATATATATATATATATATATATATATATATATATATATATATATATATATATAAATCAAGAAATATCTAAAATTTGACAGGAATGAGTAAATAATATATTTACATTTTTTTATACAGTTCATAAAAAAGCATTGTTGGTTATAATTAATGAATAATTTTCCAAAAAACACACATACATACACAGTTTATATATATATATATATATATATATATATATATATATATATATATATAATACACGTGTGTACTAGTATATTATACCAACAAATAAAATATAGATACATATTTTAGACAAGTTTCCATGTCATATAACGTGGAAAATACAAAGGTAATTTACCGGAAACTTTAACTTGGAAGGATGTCATTGTATGAATATGAATATATTAAAATAATACGGCCAATATATACACCATTACTGAACTGTTATGTGAATAATATGAATATACATTTTTTTTATTATGCGAATTTGAAATAATATGAAATAAAATTTGTATACTTTGATATTTTATATAAATATTTATATCGGGTATTTAAATGAATACAGATAATTTAATTGATAGTATAGATATTTCAAAAATAGGGTATAGAGTAGATGTAAGTAAAAATGTTTAAAAAAATTTAATCTTAACAAAATAATAATTTTATCAATAGAAATTCTGTTGAAAAAATATAAAATTTGTATTTTTTTAATAGATTCTTTTATATATTACTCTTTTTTGACTATACTTTACAATCCTCGAAAAAAATTTGGATGATTTTTTTCAGTAAACAATTATTAATCACTATTAAAAATGATTGTTTAATATTTTACATCAGAAACTTATTTTGCGGTTTATAAAATGAGAAAATAATTCATTCTTGATAGATGAATTTATCTACGATGCCCAAACTATTTTATGTAATATTTTGTCAGTTACAATTTACATAATTCATTATCACTGAATATAAGTAAATTTATTTATGTGTAATTGAGTATTACTTTTGGAAAAAATGTCGTTTGTAATTTTTACTATTTGTAATTTAATCGTTAATTAAATTACAAACAGTAAAGTTTGTAAAAACAGTAAAGTTAATATTAATCTTTACTGTTTGTAATTTTCTATCACTGAACTTTTACAAACGATTACATTAAGAAATCAAAATATAATCTATAGTATTTTACGCCATATTAGCTTAAAGAAAATTCAATCAATTAAACATTTGTTCTTTCCTAAATGATATATTATTATAATTACATATTACTATTAAAATAAAAACGGATATAATTAATATTTCTTTAATTAAAAAAAGAAAATATGCAAAAAGAATCTGTTGGTTCAAAACATTTACACAACACAAACAAACCTGGACGGAAAAACACTAGAATAGGTAATATATTTTATATATCTAACTGTACAAATCTTAAATATGATGATAAGAATGTGGCTACAAGCAACAAACATTTCAAAAATGTCTAGCTGTGCAGAAGTGTTATAAAACAATAAGAACGATGAAATAAGAGAAAATTATACAACCGAACAGTACATGCATTCAGTGATGGTATACAAACGGTTTATTTTCGATTTGAAAAATTTTATTTTTATTTTTTTAACTAAATTCAGAATTCTATTAAACTATTTTCCCTTTAAATAAATTGTAAACAATTTATCATTTAATTTTTATACCAATAAAGTTATTTTTGATAACACAAAAACAATCTCAACACTGACCTAAAAACGAAATATATTATTGTATATTCTGAATCTACAATCTAAATTAATTGACTTCAACAGAAATGTAGTCACAAATACGATAAATCTATTTGTGTTGGATACATCCTACACAAATAAACATATAACATTTGTATAATACACCAATTAGTGGTTTTTCAAAGTAAGACATTACATTGCGAAAATATTTATTCCACTGAAATGTTTGTAATGCAAATAAGTATATATTGAGTAGAATAACAAGCAAATTGGCGTATATTATCTGATATATAGCTAACCAAACGTGCACATGAGTTGAATTTCAAGTGAAAATATGGTTGGTTAGTATATTCGAATATTGAAGAGAATACTTAGCAGAATAGAACTCATAACCAAAGACTAGTGTTATTATTATGATTATATATATATATATATATATATATATATATATATATATATAAAGGTGTTAAGCTATTAAATTTTACTACATATATAAATAAATGTAGACATTTTGTTTCGGTAATAAGATACAAAATTTGACCAATTATGGTGAATTGAATTTAATGACTGAACTTGTGCTTGATGTCGATTTTATACGATCATTCCTGAATTAATTACAATTTTATGAAGCAACAGTAACGATCTGAGGTAGAATTCGAGTTATAATTTCATTAACTTATTTTTATTTTTGAATTATTTTACATGATTTTTATACGATCGCTTTATTAAAATTGTCTGATATTTTTAATAATATCATAACGATCTATAATAATAAAATAAAAAGAGAATGAAAGGAAAAACATTTTTTAATAATAGATTATACCTTCAGAGTTTAGGAAACAGAATAAAGTATTAGAAATAAAGAAATTCTTCTGATTGGTTAATGTTACGTTTTTAAAAAGATATTTAACATTTTTTTAAAATTTCTTACTAGATATGATTGTTTCTGATTTATTTAATTGAAAAAAATATTTATTAAAGTTTAACCTAAAAATATAATATTGTTTTAAATTAAGAAAATAAATTTACTTTTTTTTGTAAATTTAATTTTGTTTTTTAAACATTGTTTGATTTTATTATAAAGATTTTAATTTTATAATTGATCTATCAATAATAAACACGTGAATAATAAATACTTATTTAATCTATTATTTATTATTTTTGTTTTTAATAACTAATTAAAGTGTCAGATCATAATTAGTAGTACATACGTAGTACATACAACAAATATTAATAAATAGTAATATAACGTCAAACAATTATTAATTTTCAGCTATTAATAATGCATTAAAGAACACAATTCATTACTTATTAATTATAAATAACTCTATAATTATTAACTATTCGCTGAAAATTCATTACGAAGTTGATAACAACTACTAATGAATATATGTAAAATGAATATAATTTATTTCCAAGTGTGGATGCAAAGAGATACTTATTTAAATATACGTCATTGACTGATTTGTGTTTGTTGAAATATATGAAAAGTTTTTTTATTATTTAACTTTATATAATACTCAGAAGTCTTGATATTTATTTACGTTTTTAAGTATTTGAATAATTGTAAGCTATAATAGATGAATATTTTTCAAAGATTTTAAAGTACAGAGAGTTTAAAAAGTGTCCTATATATCTTAAATGTTCTTTAAAGAAGATTACAGCTACAAAAATATTTTATTTAAGCAAAACAAAAAATATTCTAAACGTTTTAATAACCAATATTATTTTTTAAAAAAAATTTCTAACAAATTTAAAAAAACACGTAAAAATTACTAAAAATACCTAATAATCTCAAACATTCTTATAAACTTTATGGATGTTATTAGTTTTTCTTTAGTTATCAATCTTATTAACATCTACATACGATTCATATATTGAGATGTAGATAAAACACTAATTTTTATATAATAAGTATTATATATTAAATAATAAATTTTATACTTATTCAGAAAAATGTGAAAATTTAACTATATAATCTTGCACGAATGAATTATTTTCTCATCTCACAAACCACAAAGTTTTTCTGATTAAAAATGCTTCATCAGTGATTCTGATCATTTTTATTGCTTATTCGCATTTCGATGGTGATGCCATTATCATCAAAGCATTAGGCTACAGAAAAATTTGTCAACATGTTAAAGATTTATGAATACTTTTTACATTTATTACATTTTTCATACTTTTAAATAATTTGACGATTTAAAATCTCGACATAAACTATAAAAAGAACAGTAATCTTTTTCACTTATGCTTTTTTTTTAAAAAAAAAAAAAAACTGGCAGTATAATTTTTGCTTTAACTAATTAATACAATACAGACTTCTCAGTTTTTCGATAAATTAAAAGTATTCCTAATTCGAAGTATATTATTCCAATCAAAGTGTTTAAATACACTAATAAAGTTAGGCAAGCAAGTAATAAATAAGTGTGTAATATTTTTTTATTTTAGAATTTTCACATATAATATCTAAAAAGGTGACAAAAATACAAGATTATTCGGATTGTCATCATGTGTATGAAATTTGTATCTAAAATACAATGTTAAGAAAAAAGCTCTGGAATATCGAAAAAAATGTTTTTTTTTTAATGTAAGAGGTATTTTCCTTTGGCAATTTCTACTTGAATAATCAATCTTAATATGCATATATATATATATATATATATATATATATATATATATATATATACACATATTTATATTTATATGTGTAGAAAGAGAGGTCAAGACTGATTATGTATAGAATTATTCTAAATACATTCCTAGCAAAACAACCGTTCTTCGAATTTGTATTATGTGAGGCATGAATCCCATACATGAAATGTTATAATAGTAGTTTACATCATAGTACTACAAATACCTCCTAGTTTACTAAAACGCTTAACAGAGAAAGCTAAATAAGAGAATAAAGTGGACAAACATGATTAATTTTAAAGATATATTGTATATGTTACAGACTGAATGTGTATTTATACGTTGTTATTATCCTTTATTAACAATTAAAATATTTCTTGAAAGTTATTAGTTAATAATCAGATATGCAAACTAAAAAACTAATCGAAATCGAGGGTTAAATTTAAATATAAACATATGATTTTATACAAGTTTGTTAATTATTAATAAAAAAAATGTGTTAATTATTAATAAAAAAATATAAGTAAAACTTTTTGATATGTTTTCAAAATGTCTACACTTAGAAGTTTTTTAGAATATTCAGTATAAATAAATTTTCAAATTTCATAACGATAAAGTCATTTAATGCATTTATAGATGATAAATAAAGAGCGTGCATAATAATTAGATTTTGTTTTACTAAAATCTTAAATTTATCCTATATTATAACTGATTTAAAAATATTATTTATATATATATATAAATGTATATACACTCAAAATTTTACAGGAAAAGCATTTCGTAGTATAAATCCATAGAAAATTTAATACATATATGATGCTCCTTTATATAAATTTATATACATATATATATATATATATATATATATATATATATATATATACATATATATATACATATTTATATATATATATATATATATATTTGTGTATATACATTTATGCATATACAAGTGCTTTTCGGAATGAATAGAATTAATTTTAAACTGAAGAGTTAATTATGTACGAGGAAAGTCAATTAGTTATGAGAAAATAAAACCATCCATGGCAAGAAAAGGGCTCAGGAACGTTAGCTTTGGATTTAATAAATTACTTCCAGACAAGTGTACTCCATGACTATTAGTGGCCATTGAAATTGAATTATAAAACTGAAATATGAGTATCCTAGCCGATACAAAATAAGAAAAAATAAGAATTAAATTCAGTCGGGTTTCTATCACTTTATCAGGTTTTATGAATAAGCTAATTGTTATAAATTTTATTGAAGTAAATTTATGAATCCCAGTTAATATCCCCCCGAAACAAAAATGTTTACAGAAATTTTTATATCAAATAAAAGCACATTTGAAATATATAAAATATTTTTTTTCAAAATAGCATATAATTTATATAAAATATTTAATAAATTATTTTTTAAAGTGAGAAGATATATAATGAACTGGCCACATTTGATAAATATGTAATAAATAGAAATATATTTGTCTTAATAATTTATTAAATATATTTAATTTAAAATATTTTTATTTAATTTAACTAAATTTTTTAATTTTCTATTCATTAACTTCACTATTGTGACTTTTGTAATTATTTTTAAACTTCAATAAATTAATAAATTGGTTTTATGAAACACTCGCTTGAAAACTGACCCAATTGAGAAAACAATAAATGTTCTATAATAATAATAAATTTATATATATATATATATAAATACATTTGCATATAATTTTTTTAAGTCAGTTGATACATTTATATTGCATTTTTCTGGAGTGTATATTTCAATATAGTTATCATTTCCGTTCACACGTTCCTACTATATTCTACAAGTACAGAGTGATTCAACTCGACGATAAAACTCACGCCCTGCTGATGAAAAGTATTTCGCAGCGGCGTTATTCCGTTTCGCTCTATCTGATTTCATCTATTCCTCAAACTGAAAGAATCCTTCGAAACGAACATTTTTCTTTGAAAAATTATGTCAAGGTCGCCGCGAAACGCTGATTCAACCTACAATTCTATCGTTACTGCTTCAGAAAACTACTAAAATATTATCAAGAATGAATGGCCCGTAATAGCAAGAATGAATGGTTCATATGTCGAAAAGTCGATTCAAGAAATGATAAAATACAATTACAAACATTGATTTCTTTCAGCCATTTTCACTTGAACTGTGTACGAAACATTGGTTTTAAAGTATGAACAGCGAATTTTATTAATTATCCATTTTATTATTAATTCATTATCTTAAAAATATATGAATTTCATTAATAATATTTATATTATTTTTTATATTTTTCCATATTTTTTTATTTTCAATCAAGAATTGTATCTAACTTATTTCTATCTACTGATACTAAAATACATCAATTATCTTATATAATAATATCTAATTTAAAATAATATAATATTTGATAAAAAACAACATTATTTGTGCCATGTTAATCTCTCCAAATATTTTGATAGATGATATAAGAATGAAAGATATTTATTTTACCTTTCTATTTTTATCAAATTCTGTTTCTCGCAATAGAATTACAAATAAATAAATAAACGCATATATATATATATATATATATATATATATATATATATATATATATATATATATATATAAATTTATTGTTGTCACGTTGAATAAAACGTCGTGTGAAACGCATTTTATCTATTTCTAGCATGTACGTCTCATCCAACCGGCATAACATGTACAAATGGACCTATGACACATCAAATCATGCGCTTGATAAAAATGGGAAACCGATCGACGAGCGTGCAAAACAACGGAACAACGCTCGACGAAACAAATTCACCTGTCTGAAGCGGGGTGGTGGCAGTCTTGTAGTTAGCTAATAAACGGAAATGGCCGTAAAGGTGTGTTCAGCTGTTAGCCAACAACAGCGCAACGTTGGCATGGCAACAAACATCGGCGTCGGTCGGGCCCTCAACGTGGGTCTCTCTATTACGTTCGACTTGTACCCGGGCCATATTTTTATACATTTATGAGATTTAAATATTCTTATACTCCGGAAAAAAAATATTTTTCTGTACAGAAAAATTCAATAACAGTCTCAACTTGGAAAATGTTTAATTCGAAAGTTTAAAATGAATATAAGTCAACATGAAAAATCAGATCTCTATCAAAATCAGACCTTTATCAAAAGTTCAAATTCATGTAATTTATTTATTGTAAGTCCACTAATTATTGAAATTACCAAAAAAATCAAGTTACTCTATTTTATAAAAGAAAAAGTTTCCAAGTATCTATTCAAAGATTTTTTTCAAAGGAAAAAGTTGAAAGAAAGAAAGAAAATTATATTTTATATTCGTAATTCATTAACTGTAATTAAAATACTTAATTATTATTGACATATGAACAAAACATGCATACCACAAAGTACTATGAACTAATAAATCACAATGATAACCTATTCTAAAACTGCATAATAAGAGTCAACTGTATACAATGTAGTAAAGGACGGTTTCATCCTAAGATTATTTATAATCAATTAGTACCTTCTTTATTAGTTAAAATGAAAACCGGTTAACTTCAATTATCATAAATATTATCAAATTTCATAATATAGTAAAAAATAATAAAGAGAAAATAGTATTTTAATTATATTGCAATTATATATATATATATATATATATATATATATATATATATATATATATATATATATATATATATATATATATACATAGCTTATAATTTTCTATCTATTATTACGAATATAAAGAGTACCTCCTAAAATCATTTCTAAAATTTCTGAAATAAGAAACACTAAATATGTATATATATACATATATACATATATATATATATATATATATATATATATATACATATATATATATATATATATATATATATATAATTTTATTTAAATCATAGGTATTTAAACATAAATCGAATATTTAGAAATGTGATTATAAATAAACCGTTTTTTTATAAGCCTATTAAATTATTATATAAAAAGATGAATATTTAAAATAACTAATTTAAGAACAATGTTTCATTATATATATATATATATATATATATATATATATATATATATATATATAAACTCATATGAAAAACGGCACATATTGAATATATCTAAAAATCAGTGTTTGTTGAACAAACGATCAATCTTACATGTTTGCTTTGTTACTTTTTTCGATCCGTAGCTTTAAAAATAGAATAAGTTGTTATTTTAAATTTTATATATACGCTAATATATATATATATATGTAATATACAATTTTTAAAAGTGTACCAATATGTTTATATTTACTGTTAATTTTCATAGTAAAAATAGTTTATTATATCACTCTTACTTTGTATTAGATCAAAGGAAAATAATTACTGATCTTTTTATTATTACTATTTCTTATAAATATTTTATACTATTTTAAAAGATACAGAATATATATACATATATATATATATATATATATATACATATATATATATATATATATATATATATATACATATACAAGTATTTAGCATATATTGATGAAATTTCATTATATCTAATTCAATTTTATTATTAATTTTGAGAGTTTAGTAATAAAAAAAACTCGAAAATACCATATGATTTTCAATATACTGATTTGAAAAAAAATATAACCAAAATCTACATACTAAGTTTAAAAATGAATCTCAACGACACTAGCAACAGTGTATTTCTTGAGCAAGCAAAATTCGACCTTTATTGGTCTTGAACAGATTGTATAAAAAAACGATAGTTGATTCTTTTGTAGAATAACTTCCTACTATCGGAGAAATACCTATAATGATTATTATTATTTAATACTGAGTAATAATTAAATTATCATAAGCCCGGAAACAATGTTATTTTCAGGAAAATTTACACAGAATTTCGGTCCGCTGTCTTAATTAACTATAATTATAAACCAGATTTAATCGATAACTTGAACCAACTAATTTGTTCGTCAAATAAATAAATTTCGAAATGAACACATTCATCATTCAATTAGTTGTGTTCTTTATAATTAATTTAATACATGTATAGGTAATTTTGTTAAATTAAAATGACATTAAAAGTATTTTTTTGCTAATTCTAGCTTATTGTAGGTAATAATTTTTAATCAATTAGTTATGAACAACTCAAAAACATCCACTTATGTGTATATATATATATATATATATATATATATTATTTTGTTTATATAAAAAGATATTGCGAAAAGTCAACCTTAATTCCTGTGAATTGCTGTTTGATTAAAAATGATGTTAGTTATTCAGTACGAAGCAAAGTTACAAACACCTTAGAATTCAAATAGCTTCAAGAGGGAAAAAAATCGACGATAATTAAATTGAGAAACCTTGCTGGCTATGCGATGTTACCATATGTCGAAATTAAGCGACCTGGAAACATTCCCTTTCCTTCCTACGCGTTAGTTAACCGGTCGGTCCGACAAGATTACTTAGTTTGTGATTCCTAGAGTTCGCAAATACAGACGAACACGTTTTCTTCTATGCTACCAACACTGTGCAGTAATATTTTCAGAAATTCACTAAAAATATATACATTTTATACACAAAATTTATATATATATATATATATAATATAGAAATATATTTTCATAAATCAGAATATTTCAAGTATATTTCTATAATTTACATGACAACTATAGTACTAATAGTACTTCCACTTATAAACGAAAAATATTACATTTTCAAACACAATAATAGTTGAGTTTAAAAATGGAAGTGGAATCTTGAATTACAAATAAATAAATTAAAAGAATGCGTGAAGTACAATCACTCAGTTGAATAAAAAAAGACGAAGATCATTAGGACATCAACGCATGAACTATACCCAGGAATTGAAATTTAATTATAATTGGATCTATATAATTTCCAGACATAAAACTCGAATTGAAGTTTAACATTTTCTAGTCGGAAAATAATGAATTCTTTATTAATAGACAGGGTTCTTCAATTTTTTCATTGTGTGAAAATAGTATGAAATAATTTCAGATTTATTTATACATTCAAACACATAGTGTGTGTGTATGTATATACATATATATATATATATATATATATATATATATATATATTAAACAAATATAAACAGGTGTATAACACATGCATATATTTTTATATTATTAAAATCTATTTGTAGTAAAATCATTACTTTAATTAACGTGAAGTATATAGTAGTTAAACTGATGATCTTCGTCCTTTTGGATCCCCTGAGATTCTGTCTTCTACGATTAATTCCAGTAAGTGTGCCTTCTTCAGGTAGACTGAGATAATTTTTAAATTATCTTAATCTATATGAGAGTTATATAGCTGCTCCAACAGTTCGTACGGAACAGAACCTCAAGTGATACAAAAGAATGATGATTACTTATATAAAAAGTCAGCAGAACCGCAAACATAAAAAATAATTATAATTTTTGTATTGTAATCGTACTTGAAATAAAATTATACACTTTTACGAATATATTTAATATACTCCATACACAGACTTATAATTTTTGCTAAGTACTACGAAAAAATAAGAAAATCGCACTATTTGTTTGAAAAATTACTTCAAAAAATCTGTTTAAAAACTTAAGATAGAATGAAATATGTAATTTTTTTTTTAAAGTCATAAATATATCATAAAATTATATTGTAATATTTTGTCTGAATAACTGAATTATTCGGTAAGTTAAGTATTTTATTTTTTTCAACATTTTTTTATGGATGTTGAAATATCAAATTATTTATCATTACTAATTTATATATTCGTTTATTAATTTTTTTGAGGCTTTAATTACCTTTACATAAAAATTTCAAGATATATATATATATATATGTGTGTGTGTGTGTGTATATATATATTTCTATATTTTTAAAACTGTAATATGTACTATTTTCAAAACTAATTCTATACTTTTTAAAATTTAATTTTAATATATATTAATGTTGTATAACTATTATATATATATATATATATATACACATACACACACACACATATATATATATATATATATATAAATATATAACGGTGTAGAGATACTAGAATACTTACGGTAATCTTATAATACCCTAGCCATCAATTGTAATGCGTATATTGTGTGGAAACTGGTATTAAAATTTAACATCGAGATGAAAATCGCTTAAATAAGTGTATATCTAGATTTGATGTCTAACACAAACAAGTTGAAATGAATTTTCCATATCATTTTAGAATAGTATTAATGTTTTAAACAGTTTTCAGATTTTCATTATAAATTAATCGGGTCGTTAAATGAAAAATGAAATTATTTTCTGAATTTAACTGAAATAAATCCATATTCTATTTGTTTTAATCATTTCGGTCTTGATTTATAATTAATCATTATAAAAGTACATCTATTGAAATGTTATTTCGAAGAGGAGTTCATAAATGATAAATTTATAGTTTTTGAAAAAATAAAATTCAGAAAATTTCAAAAAAAATACTGTACATTTTAAATATAACTTTTCAAAGTATATAAATGAACATATTACTTTAAGAAAGTATTTATTATAAAAATGTGTACAAACAAATGGTTTGTACTTTGTCCAATCAACATTTTGTCTTCGTCGTGTAACTAAGCTACTCTCTGTTCTCTACTATCAGTTTTAGCATGTGTGCCATGTTTAGGTAAATTCTGAAAATCAGTTTTCGATTTTCTTTACGATCTATTAGTGTATGAAATGTGCTTTAGAAATTTATAATTTTAACCCTTTTCGGTCGTATTGTGCTGATGCTTGTGTACTCTATTGGTCCAAATGATTTTAAAGTGGACGATGCGGTGTTTTACATGTAGTCAAAGATTATCCTGTGAAACCTATAATTTTTTTTATTATAATGAAACTGTTTTAGTCTTATAGAAAATAAAGTTTTTTATTTAATTTAATTATAATATTATATTTTAGAATCTTTAACAGCATGAGATCTCTCGAAACGGTATTCGATATGCAGATCTGATTTTCGTGGGCAAGTATTAAAATAATAAACCGTTTTCAGTCTTCCTCCTTTAATTTTGCGACTGATACATACTAAGCAGTTTTTACTTCTTTTTCCTTTGATTTTTCGGGCTATGTGTAGTTTGATATTGAATTTTTTTTCTAATCAGAAGTAGATGATCTTCCATAATGTGCCGTAGATCCGTCACGAAAATTGCCAATTAGTTATTCTATTAATTTTCTTAGAAATGTTTAAATGACTCTTAGGAGAACTAAACTAAATAAAGCTTGCCAAACAATTGACTTCGCTCACTCATCCACGACTCAGGCATAGCCCAACTCGCAACCAGAAAAGTAAGTGTTCAATCAGACATAGTCCGCCTTACAACCGCAAATGGTTAAAATCAACGGGATAACGTATATAAAATTTAATAATTATAGTTATAAGTATTACATTTTTTTTTTTGAAATCATAATATAAATAACGGACACGTTTTATAACTACCAGTTCCAAAGAGTTGATTTTATTAATCAATTTTTATTTAAAAGAAACCATCAGTCAAATCTGTGATATAACATGTGAGTTTTAAAATGTTAATATTCTTTTTCATGTATTATAACAGACATATGTTATTTTTATATCTAGGAAAATATATTTTCCTGTTTAAATAGTTTGAATGATTAATTCAAATGAGTATATAAAAAGATAAGTTTTTCCTATTTATTTTAGTGATTTTTCTGTAAAACTAATCGCACTTGACAAAAATGATTCAAGTTTTGTTCTTTTTTTATGCAAATTATAGGATTAACAATTTAATTATACATATATATATATATATATATATATATATATATATATATATATATATATATATATATATAATGCTAATGTTATGTTAATGAATACTGTATTAATACATATTCATAATCAACATTCTTATGAATAGTTTTCGCCACTTTATATTGCATATCTTACATGTATAAGTATGTGTTGTAAAAACTTGGGAGATCGTTAAGCGGCATAAAATTTATCAGATTGTTTTTACTAGACTACAATTTAAATACGACTCGTGTACAATCGAATGACACGTACATTATCATAAAACAGAACGAGAGGAAAAAACCGCACACGTTTTGTAATTTTAATATCTGTTTTATGCTTCCACGCTGATATATTTGCAAATAAAATATTTTCATAATAACAGCAAGTTGTATATTCCGCGTAAGTTATATAGGGACCGTAAAAAAGTAGGTGTACAAACCATAACATTCTGGGGTGTGAGCGGGCTAACGCTGGCTGTCTCGTTCACCCTCGCATCGCACGATAATGTAATCAGGTTACCAGCCATGGGAGCATGCAAGTATGACGGGCGAAACCCTAAGGTCATCAGCCATCAGGCCCACCGCATTGTGGTGGATCCTAACTAGCTGAGCTAAAGGTCACAGGATCGATTCAACGCTTATTTATTTCGACCGAAAACGTCAAATGCGGTCAATGTCCCTGTTATGCGGTTACGGACCATACTCTCATTTTATTCGGCAATAAGAACGTCGTCTTATTTTACATATATT
This sequence comes from Acanthacorydalis orientalis, assembly GCA_034766995.1. Classification (NCBI taxonomy): domain Eukaryota; kingdom Metazoa; phylum Arthropoda; class Insecta; order Megaloptera; family Corydalidae; genus Acanthacorydalis; species Acanthacorydalis orientalis. The sequence continues at coordinate 19,253,377 of CM068321.1, read as the reverse complement.
ACCATTTATAATGAAAGTCCGCAAATATATTTTAATTAGTGTATTCAACAGTTCAACTCATTTATTCATCTCTAGGGCGTTAATGTTTTATAATATTAAAATATGAACGTGTATATTAAGTAATAGTTTAACGGCATGTAATCAATCCGAATTTGTATGGACCATGTAACATATTTGTCGCAATCAACGTGTACTAATACTAACTTGACATAATTCAGTTGAATCGCTGAGGATTTGTCCGAAAAAGAAATCGTACAACGATGAACGGATATTACATTACATTACGAACGTCATTCGTATTAATTGATTTCTTTTATTAAATTTTTTTAGAAAGTTTTTTTCCGTTTAACAGCGAAATAATCTGTACATTCGTATTGACCGTTTTCTTAATGAAAAATTACTTAAGCTGAATAGGGGATATATTAATTTAAAATTTTAATTTATCAGTTATTGAAATATATATATATATATATATATTTAGAATCCTAACTAAAAATGAATCAATAGGAGAAACATTGAATTGAAATTTAATAACACACTACTATTAATTAACAAACTTTTTCGAACGTTTCAGAAGTTTATTCGATATTTTTAATTAAAAATATGACTAATATTTTTTTGTAAATAAAACAAATATATTAGTATTGAAAATTAAAAAGTTTTCTTCTGCCGTACAATATATATATATATATATATATATATATATATGTATGTTATATATATATATATATATATATATATATAATAAATTTCAATACAGCAATGATATAAAAATATAACCAGTCATTCATTCTCAATATTTTAAATTTCTATTTTATATGAAAAAAGTATAAAATAAATTATAGGTTAATGATAAAGAAGGAAATACAAGACGAAAAATGTTATTTCAATCACTTAAATAAACAATAAAAGTGCTACAAAAAAAACAAAGTCTTATTGTTACTTAAATTTTATATTTTATTTCTTATCAATTTTTTATTAATTTTTTTTAATTTCATCTATTGTTTCAATAGAAATTGAAAACTTTGTCATTTAAAAAATGTAATAGTTATAAACACATTATTAATATTCTGGAAACTTCAGTGATTCGAAACTCATAATTTAAGAAATAAAAATACAATTAATTAACAGACAATTGATTAATATCAATTAAGCTTAACTTTTGGTTAGCTATAAAAAATTTTGATACAATCTAATTAATATATATTCTTGAAATATAAAATTATTTTTGAGACAAGTAATTTAAAACATTAATTAAATTTCCATGTAAATGTATTACCATTTAACACATTTACAAGTAATAAATTTCAATAACTTTTTAAAAGAACATGCAACATATAAACTATCACACGAAGACCTTGTTAAACTTTAATTAAAAACAATAAATTTATGTAACACATATTATCACATCACTAATTTCATCACAAACAATACATTTTATCATTTGCACCAAATGTATCGTTATAGTGTAATGATTTTTTTAGCCAGGTGATTGTTATGTTTTCTATTATAAGTTTGATTTCAATTTGTTTCGCTTGCAATTCAAATTGCGAAATAATTAAAATACACTGATATCGCTTCAGGTCATTAAAAAAACTCGATGACGTGAATTCGAATCGTGGAATAATATGTTGCAAATATATAACTGTTAATTGTATTTTTCATTGTAATATTTCAATATATCATGAATTTACATGTTTTAATGAAGACGCATAATTAAGATCTTTTTAAATTTATACGTATTTATCTATGTATCTATTTATCTCCCCTCTCTCTCTCTAAATATATATATATATATATATATATATATATATGATTCAACTTACGCTTCTACACACAAGTACTAAGAAAACTCAAAAATTAAAAAAATCATGTTATCCTTCACTTAATATTTTAGTTCAATTGTATTTTAGTACTGAATTGAACTAAAATACTGAATAAAAAATAACATTACATTTCCTAACCCTTACACCCCCTTTAATACTTCCTTGTGAAAGCCTAAATTGAATCACCCTCCATACTCATGTATATATGTGTATACGTGTGTGTGTGTGTGTATATATATATATATATATATATATATATATATATATATATATATATATATATTCTACTGATAAATTATTACACATAAGAATGATATTAAATAAAGTATATGATTATATGCACCAGAATAATACAAAATATCTTCTAGATAGCAGAAACAAAACCGTCGGCATTAAACTTAATTTTTTATAAAAATTAACGTGGATTTCAAACCATATAGACTTTAAACTAAAAGAATTGGAAAGAAAAGGAGTGGAAGTTGAAATAAAATAGAAGTATTGGAAAAATAAAAGATAACATACTAGGTTAATAATAGAAATAAAAATATCAGACTTAATTAGCCTTTGTGGAAAGGATGTCAGACCACGAACTTCCAGAATTGATCATACATTGAAATCCATCAGAGATAAGGAAACGATGCCAATTTCACAAACTTAGACGTTGTAATAATTATGAGTTTATCTTAGACATTATAGTAACAAGTTCTGCTCATCAAACTAACATTAATATCTCCTGGAAATTAATATTAGGTTAGTAGAAAAATAATTACGGTTTATCATCTTCAAATTCATGTACATTTTTTCTATTTTTTTGATTTTCTTTGCTGTTTTAAGTGGTCCAGAACTGTTTAATGAACAACTCCTAACTTTTGTGCATGCTTTCGAATTGCTGTGCGTGGTTCCGTTTTAACTATCGCCTTCAATTGGTAGTTATGAACTGAAGAAGGACGCTTGCGACCTTCATCTTCAAGCCTCTCGTCCTCATGACGAAATTTTTAGAACTACCACTGTACAGTATGATCCTTACCAGTGCCAATACTAAAAACATCAATTAGTTTCTGCTACTTTATCACCCGTTTTGAACTCATACAAAAATTTGTGTTCATTTACTTCATTTCCATCTTTAATTCAATTGCCCAATTTGAAACAAAATTAATGATAAAGTTGATCTTACCAAAATACAGACCGAAAAATTCACTTTAAAATGATATTAACATGAACACAATGAAATTACACTTTCATTGAAAGAAACTGAGGATAGAATTCAGAAAACAAAAACCGCAATTATTTTTCTACCAGCCTAATATCTATACCATGGACAAGTCACTCTTTCATGCCATTAGTTGTTAAAAAAAATATTTGAAAAATTGATCATTCGGTAATTTGAGGTATTTATTGATTTGAGTTTGATATATTTCTTTATACTTTTTTATTGTACGGTTTTTCTGTGTACTTGTTTATTATTCAATACAAATAGATATATTTAAAAAAAAGAGTTTAGCACTACCAGCAGCATTGAAAATTTTTTTTTACTTCAATTAAGTTTATTTAATAATAAGTATTTTTATTTTTTTTAAGTTTAATTTATACAATGATATAAAATTTTAATCCATTTAAATATTTTGTTAACTTGACAAATTAGGTTTTATTTGAACCGGATTATATATATATATATATATATATATATATATATATATAATGTGTAGGTATATGCAGGAGTGTCTATAAATGTCACATAATTGTTTTTATGTTGTAATTGCGAACTAATTGAATAATGAAGTAGTCATATGTAGTTAATTGTCAAAAGACAACGTAAATTTGTGATTTCCTAGTCGACCATCAAACGTTACCGCATATGTAATCATCGGCTTCAGAAATGTGATTCTCGTGTTATGTTGTATCTTGAAACCCTTTTGGGTGTAATGTGTAAGACCAAACGGTCTACGTATGGCTTCTTCTACAACCAGGTGGTTAATATAGTTCTAGTTCAGCGTCAAATGTTTCCCGTGGGCTGTGTCAATGTACACGGTTCGTGTGGGATTAAAATACGGAGTGATTTAGTTGCACGACTTTCTAAATATTTCATTTTCTTGATTCTCTGAGGTGAAGACACGTACGTCATTTTCTAAGTTAATAACGTATATCTAACAATAGAAGATATAGTTGAAAGAAAATCAATATCACGCAAGGTGTTCTTTGTTCTCTTATAAAGTACAAGGGAAAGTGATTGTGGAGATTCATATTATATTTTCAGTTTGATTAAAATATTATTATTTTATAAATTTTCAAACATTTTTGTTTCAGGCACTACACTAAGATTATACAGATTTAACATTTAAGATTTAAATATATTTTTATTTGTATTAATAAAAATAATTTAATACAAATAAACATAATTTTCAATTTTGTCATAAATTCAGAATCAATTAGACATTAATTTTAAATATATTTTTTTTATAATAATATCTTGTTTTAAATTATACATTACTAAATTTATTTTATAATCTTTTCATAGTCAAATTTTATTCCTTTAGGTCTAATTTAGAATAATAGTTTTTGGCACTGTATTGTTCAATAATTGATTTTTTTTCATTTTGAATATTCTTTATGCACTTTTTCTATAGCGATTGTATCATTCTTACGATAACATGCAGATAAAACACACTTTTAAAAATATTTTGAAATGTAGAAAGGGAAAATTAAGAACTACATTGGAGCTAAATGGGACTATATTGAGTAATAACATTTAAATATTGTAATTCTTCAATATTGGACATTTGATTAACATTTTCTCATGTGCTTTTCCCAAACCACACATAGCTTTTTTCCGTTTAGTATCCCTTAATTATAAGTACCTAGAGATACTCCACAGTAATAAAAAGATGGAGAAATACTGTATTAAAATATATATTTAGTTTAAAATACACGCCTGATTCAGACATAAATAGTATAGTATCGTAATCGAATCAGAAAGAAAACGAGCTGTAATTTCATAGCAGAAATGTGTTAAGAGAGACTTCAAAGAGAAATGTAACACAAACCATTAAATAATATTTATATATACATTATAATATACTGATAAATGAACGTATATGTATATTCCACGTCTCATTCTTTGAAAAAATATGATTATAAAGTATTTTCAAGCAGCTATTTTTTACACATAAATAACTAGTAAATTATTTCAAGTAACAATGAATTATTACTAATACATGTACGAAACCATTTATTCGCTATAATTATATGTTAAAAAATTCATTACTTCCAGTAGAATGCATGTATATAGAACGAACAGAAAAAAATCGCTTTGATCTTAAATATTATAAATGAATGAGTTTTTAAAATAAAATTTCTATCACGTTTTTGACATTTTTAGTATATATATATATATACATACATATAAAATATTATATATATATATATATACATCTTCCATTAAAATTTCAATAAGCTTGTAAGCTGTATTTTTACAGAAATAATGTTGAAATTAAAATCAGTTTCTTACCGAATTTTACTGAATATAAAAATATCATACAAAATAACATATCTTATAAGTGTGTGTGTGTGTGTATATATATTATATACATACACACACATATATATATATATATATATATATATATATATATATATATATATATATATATGTATGTATGTATGTATATAATTCAGTCTGACACATCTAACTCAACAAAATACATAAATAATTAAAAAATTAATGATTTGTGAAATAACTATCAACTAAGAATAATTACAATCAATAGAGACCTAGTTTATAAAAGAATAAAATTTAAAAAATATATGAAAAAAATCAAAAGTAAAGAAATTCAAATTCTAATATTTTGTCACTTTTAAAAAGAACATTATTTATAAAAAGATTTTAGGAAAAATATAATGGTATTTACTATTTAAGTTGATGGATGGTTTATGGATAGAATATTTTAATTAATAAAATACATTTTGAAATTTAATGTTTGTTATAAATAACACAAGTATCCTGCTTTTTATGAAAAAATAAGAAATACAGTTCCTGTTTTGAATCATTTACATCAAAGTAATGTTTTTTCAAATGTGTTTTTTTTTAATTTTTATTCCATTTAAATATTTCTAATTGTTGATTTGAACATGACATTAATCATAAAAAAAATAAATTCGTGAAACAAATCGGATGGAAGAATCTTACACGTGTAATCTTTTTGATTCATTTAAGGCGGGAAAATATTTTTATTGTTAATAATCTCCAAATGAGAAAACCTTTGTAAGTGCGGTGACCCAAAAAAATAAAATTTCCATTCGGCGTAAAACCAAATAAAATCACTCGCATAGCATTGTACAGGTACACATGGAATACCGTCAACAAATAGCACTAAAATTCGCATAAAGCAACACTAAAAACGGTTGGTGCAGTTCATGGAAAGCGTAAAACAAGCAGTTTGATCAGTTTCCGTGTAGATAGGTAAGGTAAGGTTCAGTTGAGCGTCTTGGCTCGCGAAGAGTTAAACCGCAGAGCACGGCGTACGACATGCATTGCAAAGCAAGTGAATCTCTCCTTTTTTGCTTCACTCTCGCCGCTTGGCTATGCATGAAAAAGGGGTTGAGATACACATGAATACACGAACAGAAACGTAAGAATTCAAAGGCTCTTTTCATTCGGCGCTCACTGCGCGGGAGGGTGATGTGTCACGTTTGTCTCAAGGCACATTCATGAATATTTTAATCGGGTAGCGCAAAGTGTTTGTTAAATAATTTAACAGTTTCGGAATACCCAATGAGCTGCAAGAAGAAGAAAACGTGGAAAAATATACAACCAGCGATTATAGTATTACTTTTTCATGTCCGAGCATCGAGGGAAAATGACTGGCTGCGCATTTATGTTTTACGCTGTATATAGGTAAACGTCGAGGTTTCCAAACATTGAGCGTTCGTGAACATTTTTTTCATTTTTTTTCTTTTGCTACACACATGCACATGTATGGTTATAAAAGCTGAATTCGAGGACTCGAACTAAGATATTACATACATATACAATCGAACACATCTATTTACACAAACGTATTTTACACATTTACTCACAAAAATATATGAACATACATATATATATATATATATATATATATATATATATATATATATATATATATATATATATATATATATATATATACACACACACACGTTATTTATTATCATTAATAATGTGTAATACCTGGAAAAAGTACTTTGAAGAATTTATGTAGGTCAACAGTGGTCACTGTTGGAACTATATTTATTTTTGTATTTTTTGTTATTTCATACAGAGAAATACATTTTTAAAAAGTAAAAAAGTTAACAAAAGAATGAGTGTGATTTATAACAAAAATATGTCATTCTAAAACTGATATTGTTTTCAAAGAGAAAACTTTTGTACAAAAGTTACCACTTTTTTAAAGAAAGTGTCCTCATTTCTAGACCTAAATATGTTTTAATTTCTATTACATTTTGATAGTATCTTAAACAATTAATATACGATCTGATTTAATCATTTGTATTAGTCATAGTAGTATAGTACTACTTTGAGATAGTTTATATTGCTCTATCACAGGTATTATTTTGTAGTGTAATAATTCATAAGACTGTTTCGAGTAAATAAGTGTATTAATTTTAAAATAAAATCATCTGTTAAAAATTATATGTACGCTAATCAAATCATTAAATACAACCTGTAATTTGTTTAAGTTTATAATTTTTTTATTCTATGGCAAACACATTCTGAAGTTATCCATTTATTAAAAAAGCTTATGAACCACTGAAATGCAGCTTTTACTTTTCAAAAATCCGACCATATTAATTTAATTACTCTGTGTGAATTATATAAGCATTGCACGAGTTCGTTTTCTCTACAACCTGTTTAGACTTTCATCACCTTCACGTCAACTTAATTTAAAAGTTTAAGAACCGTCTAAAGATGACGAAAGTCGAAACGTTTTGTATAAAAAAATTAATTCATAGGTAACTTCCAGGATTCATATAGAGCAATCATGAACATCGGATACACTAGGAAACAGTGCAATAATGTTAACGCAGAAATTATTAAAAATCTGAATTATAAATTCAAATGTTGCAGTTTTGTTATACTTGATATTTCGATTCTTGTCCATTTAAACATTTTTTTTAAGGAAAGATGAAATAATCACCACAGAAAAATAAAGAGAACATTTCTCGAATATTATTTGTGTATTAAAGTATCCATTAATTGATACTTAGAAATAGAATAAATGCAATTTCCATGAAAGTTTACAAAAGTTTTATTTCAAATCAATTATAAAATGACAGCTTCCAATACAATTCCACAATAAATATCATTAATTTCTCTGTAAGAAAGTATGAAACTAAATAAAAGTTACATTATAAATTTGTGGAAATAGTATAAACGTAATACGTACATATATATATATATATATATATATATATATATATATATATATATATATATAGTTATAAATTGAAAAATTGATTCTTTAGCGTAACTTAAATGTACCAGAATACAATACATGTCATAAAAATAAAAGGTTGAGTACATGAACAGCATAGAAAAGAACGTAAAAAGCATACAAATAAAAAAATTAAGTGCACTATGTGCCGAAAGAAAATAAAATACAATAGTTCAGTGATCAAAAGAAGTCGCTCTATCTGACAGTACAAAACAAGCAAGAAAATATGTGTTACTTATTAGGAAATTTATTTGAAAATGACTGTACACGACTTTTTAAGATTATCATTGCGATGAAGTGTACTGATTTTAAATAGTTCCATATTTGTAGTTTATCGTAATTTTATGCATGAATTCATTGTTTTTTTTTTTGTTCTATGATTGAAAACTAATGATTTTAAATAAAATAATTAGTAATTGTATATTATTTCGATTATTATTAAAACAGAAAAGAGGTGTAATTATTAAACATGATTATCGTTATTGTTTAAAACATACTTATTGTTTGTAAATATTCGGTTAATTATCATAAATAATAATAAAAAAAGTTAACTGATACATAGATATATGAAAATTCTATTATACACACAAACAAGCTGGAATGAATAAATCAAATTGACTTTTTTTACTTAATTGCGAAAAGAAAATAAAGAATTAGTCGGTTATAATAAAAGTAAAAGTAGATTATTTGTGTGTAAATATTATTAAGTGTAATTTTTAAGTGATTACCTATTTCTTGACATATATTTATATATACACACACGTACACGCATATACATATATAGTTGTTTTTAACTGTAGTATCCATGTTTTGATGGCGTGCTTAATGAAAGCGAGACATTCGCTGAAACATAGCTCATAATAGAATAATATCCGAGTGTAGCAAGAAGTTCGTAATTATTTTCCACTCGGAATAACAGAACGTAATGAGAAACGGACAATGCCTGTGCTGAACTATTGAATACACATGCACAGCACACAGATACAACACAACGGACAGAGCTTTCTGCTTTTCAATTGTATTGATCATGAGATAGCCAATGTTCTTTGTTTCAGCTAGTTACCACAGACCGCGGTAGATGGAACACAAACAATGCCACCCATTTTCTAAAGCCATTGTGACCTAACTGCATGAAGATTTTAGTGTGGTCTGATGACACTTCTTGAGTTATTATGCAACTCATTCTGAACGACTGATTTTTATAGTGTTTTTTTGCAGAGACAGAAAATGTTACAAGGGATCTAGAGATTCATAGTCTCTCTGTTAATTAAAAACGAAAATGTTTCTTCGTTGGCATTAAACTATTTACTTAAGACATCATACTATAAATGCTTAGTTATAAAATATTAGATTGGTAAGAAAATAATTGCAGTTTTTGTTTTGTGAATTCTAATCTTATTTTTTTTTAATGAAGTGTCATTTCATCGTATTCATGTTAATATCATTTGAAAGTGCATTTTTCGGTTTGTATTTTAGTAACATCGAATTTGATTTTATTATTAATTTTGCTTCAAATTGGGCTATTGAATTAAAAATGGAAAAGTAGTAAATTAGAGCATTTTTTATGCAAGTTCAAAGCAGATGGTAAAGTAGCAGAAACTGCTCGTAAACTAAACGATGCTTTTAGTGTGGGTATTATTAAGGAAAGTACGGTACAATGGTGGTTCCCGAAATTTCGTGCTGGGGACGAAAACCTTCAAGATGAAGGTCATGGGCGTTCTTCTTCAGTTCATAACGATCAACTGAAGTTAGTTGAATCAGAATCACGCACAGTTCGAGAGCTAGCACAGAAGATATATGTTAGTCATCCAACAGTTCTGGACTACAAATAGAAAATATATATGAATTTGAAGGTCATGAACCGCAATTATTTTTATACCAATCTAATATGTTTCTATTCCTTAAATAAATTTAAACCAAATAGATTTCAATTGTGGCCGAAATTAATAATAACTAAACTGAAAAAAAAACTATAAATTATAGTTGTAACATGAAATCACTAGTCTGGAAATATTTTACTGTAGAAAATCTTCTTGGTCACATTATCTACTTAATGAAAATTCAATTAAAAATTAAAGAGTGTGTAATTCAGAGATTGTTACGTAAACAGGGATTTTTTAATTAATGACTGATAGGAATATAAATGAAAAAAATTATTAAATAATATACATATTTACAAATAAGTTTAAAAAAATGGAATACATTTATCAGCCAAATCAGATTGACTACAGAAACAAACGAGAAAAGAACTCTATGCCAAATAGATTTATTTTGAAAATCATTAATTAAAATTACACAAATAAACAAATAATCATATATTTAATTTAAACGTGCCGACAAAAATATCCCCCCCATCTCTCTCATATATATATATATATATATATATATATATATATATATATATATATATATATATAACAAATATAAATATCATAATCGAATGTAATACTTTCATTTACAGATTGTGTGACAAGAATTGTTCCTTGGAAAAAGCAGGAGATTGAAATAAAAAAAAGTCCTGCGAGATTAGTATTAAATTATAAACGTATATGCTTACAACATTACATATATATATATATATATATATATATATATATATATATATATAATGATATATATAATGATATATATATAAAGATGAATGTAAATATTCTCATCACCCCCACATACACTAAATATTTGTAACGATTAATATAAAATGAAAAACGACGTAGTAAAATAGACCCCCATATACGCTAAAGATGCACAAAAATTGGGTTGATTAAAAATGTCTAATTACTTTTATTTCCACATACATTTCTACGACGATGTTTACTTTCATAAAAGCCAGTTTACTTATACTTGCTTGACCGTATACACAAAAGGTTTATGTTGAAAAAAAAACTAATAAAACTTTATCTAGAAACTTTAGCATTAAATATAAAAATGCACATTTTTCACGAGCATAAAAAACACTATATGAGAAACACAAAAGCAAAATTAATAATGAAAAATTACCCGTCTTTCTTAAGAAGACTGAAATTGTCTGCTTCGACCTTTTTTATGATTTATACACTGAATGAGAAAACTTCCGAATAAACGCTAATTAATTGAACATAGGGTAAACATTTCATAGTACTGAATTTTACTTACATACATTTTATGAACATTAATTAAAATCATATTAATTATTAATTGTTATCCTAATTTAAATCATATATATATATATATATATATTAAAAAAAAATTAAAAAAATCAATTTTTCCACTGAAAAATTTTGATTTCTATATAAAAATGTATCTACTTATAATTATTATATTTTTTGTGGCATATTTTCTACCTCATTTATGATTTCAGCATATATATATATATATATATATATATATATATATATATAACGTATATATATATACAATCATATGAAATATTAACATCTACAATTTGGATCCAGCAAAATATATAATAAAAATTTGTAAATGAAATAGCTCATAGAAGAAAATTTGATATGAATTCAAATAACAAATATTATTTCTTGTGGAATTGTCTTAAAGTAAAGTACAGCAATACAATCTTATCGCCGTTTTTTTAGAAGTAATCTGAATAATTCAATACACCCACATCTATTGGTTTTAAGATTATCGTATGAATTATTTTACATCTAATATTTTTTTTAAATATTGTGATATGATTGTAATTTATTTTTTTTAAAAAAACAGAGGTATACACTAATAATCATGTATCGTCATATAAACTGAAATAAAACGAGTATATAGGAACGTTTCACTTATTTAGATTTTCAGTTAGATTTTCGTTCTATTTTTTTAATTTTATTTTCTGTAATAGACATGAAAATAAATAATAATATTTATATTTTCTTGTTTGAATTATAAAAAGAGATATTGTTAGAATGAGTACTAGATGTAATAAAATCAGAATTTATACGTAACACAGTCTTATATAGTTTATTATAACACTATATAAATCTCTATTTTGTATGCATACCTCGGGATAAGAGAGTACCTTGATAAGATATGATCGAAAAATATCTATAATTATTCATCATACAGGGATTATCTTCGCACGTAGTAATCCTCTTTAGTTTATTTGTAAAATACTTGATAATATTTCATTTAGTTTCATTTAACGTACAATGGATTATTTACGATGTACACTAGCATATGTTGAGTCGAACAACAAAAGCATCAACTTCATGACTTGGTGTATAGATGAAATATTAACAAAATATTTCACAGCCCTCCTTAGAGACCTCTTATAATCCTCTTAGTGGTCGTCGTGACCCATATTCAAGGATCGCGCCGAGATTTATCTGCGTTATAAATTATTGTATACAACGATACTCAAAGACGAAAACTGCGTCCTTGGGGAAAAGTCCACGCGACTTGCATTTCCTAAATTAGTTAATAAATGATTCCCTGATATGAGTTTCTTGTTAGAATTTATACATTCACGACGAGCTGGATTTAAAGTCGACGAGCGAAAGAACAACGAAATAATATTAGAAATCATGGGTATTAGTATGAGTATTTCAATAATGTAAGAGAAAATGATTTCTTTAGAGAAAAAGGTCCCTTCTTATAAATAAATAAAAATGTTTATTTCAAAAGTGTATCTAATATTTTTTTCTTTTATTAAAAGAAAAAATACCCATATATATATATATATATATATATATATATATATATATATATATATATATATATATATAATGCGAGAAAAATCAAAGAGTACATTTGCACAATTTTCCTGTAATATAAGTTAACACATTTAAATTTAAAGTCAAAGGTTTACAAAGTACAACACATCAAACATATGCTATGCATTAAAATTTTATTTCTACCTTTTATTAAGTATATGCAAATTATTAATTGCTAAAATAATTATTTATAATCATAAAAATATGTATGATTATTATTTTATTAATATCAAATTCCGTAATAAAATTAACAATGAGTTTTATAGTGTACGTTTCAGGTTGATAGAAACACTTTCAAATGCAGTCAATTTCTTAAATCCCACATTAATAAATATTAAATTTTATTTTTTTATTTTCGTGCAGCGTTAAAATTCTATTTATGTATGTATTAACTACATAAATTTAAAGTAGTTGTTTTCATTCAGATTCAAAATTGAAGAATACATGTAAACTTGTTTATTCCAATATATGGTAGTCATGTAAAGTCAAACATTGTTATAATCAAACACTTGAAGTCGGAAGTAAAGCATTTTATATATTCAAATGTTATTTGTAAGCTGTCTATCATTTATTGTCAATACCTATGTTGTATAACCTTTTTTGTTCATTCTTTCTCTCTTTATAAAGTTATATTGACTTTAATATCTATTTGACTCGTATTACACATATTTGTGTCACAAAATTTGAACTAAAGAAAAATAGTATTTACTTCTTACAAGAAAAGTATTTGAATTGAATTTATAATTGTATATTTTTATACTTTTGGTTTCGTTTACGGATCGTCCTAATGGTTTTTGTTCTTCTATATCAGTTCCTAATTTCTCTTACTAGTTTTGGCACGTGAACTATCTTCCGATAAATTTTAGATAATTCGAAAATCTAGCCTATCTAAATATCTCTAGGTATAATATGCCTGCCTCTTGTAACTGAATATGTTTCAGTCATCGAAAATCTGCCTGAAGATGGTACAAGTGCCAAAGCTTATAAGGGAAAACACAAACTTAAGTGATTCAAAAGGACGAAGTTCGCCAGGACAACGTGCTTGAGTTGATTAGTTAGTAATAGTTCAAGTACTAGATATAAAAGTGAATTTAGCCACAATGTTGAAACTGTATTATAAACAAATAAGCTGAACACGAACACAAAATCATCCATTGAAGAGAAATGAAAATATTTAGAAATTAGGAAAAGAAAAGAATTAAAGAATAAATGACAAGAAAAATAAAGGTCAAAAAATCTAAATAAATAATAAAGGAAATCAACATTATCATCAAAAACATATTTTTTTGATAGCAAACTTTAGAAAGAGAGAAGATAAAAAAGGCCACCATAACTCTACTAAAAACTATTATCTAAAATGATCCAGATATAACATATAAGAAACATTTATCAAATAAATCATTTGTACAGACATTAAATATTGGTTTTAATTTAGAAGCATCGATCATTAGTTTAAGTATATTTTTTTAAAAAATAATCAGTTATTGTAATTATAATTATTTCAAATTAATATTTTTTTATTTGATGCCTTAATAACATATAAATTACTATAAAATATTGTTACTATTATGGGTGCGTTGTTACTTTGTTTCAATTCCAAATTAATTCAAAGCATTACAGGTATAATAACAGTCTAATTTCAGGAAATGAGCTGTCGGACTACTAGCAAAAACTGTCCGAAATTAACAAAAAATGTCTGACTATACAAAAAAGTGTTGAATTCAACAGAATCATGTTTTGCGAAGTAACTGAGTAAATAAAAATATTACTATCATAAAATAAAATGTTTTAATTTGTTACAAAAATTTCTGTTTCAGTTATAATTTTCCTTATTTTGGTTTTATTATGTTATATTTTATTAAGTTTGTTAGTAAAAATTTATGTATATTATATACATACATATATATATATATATATATATATATATATATATATATATATATATAAAATATAATAGCTGAAGATGAATAGAATAGTTGAATTGTAGGTTAGAATAAATCAGATACAATTAATTTGAAACATACTGGAGAAAAATTCTATTCCAAACATTTATATATTCTACAAATATTTATCATTATTAATATACAAAAAAAATACTATTCTGTGTGTGTAATCACAATGCTTTATTTTTATGCAGAAAATAATTCGTTTTCCAATAAAAAGTCACTGGATGAAAGCATACACGAAGTATGCATAGAGAATGTAACGCGAGTTGCACTAACTAGGTCTTAACTAATTTTATTACAATTTATGAAGGCAGTTTTCACACAATGCTTGTTGCACAAGTTTTATAACGCAAACTAGAAAATTCCATAGGGTGACTTTTAGACTGAATCATACAGTAGATATGAATACTTTAATAATACCTATCTCATTTAACTTTGAAACAAATTAAAAGTTATTTTATATTCATGATGATTGTTATTTTGTGTTTATTATTATAAATATTGAAACAAGTATATATATATATATATATATATATATATATATATATATATATATATATATATATTTTATAATTTATATTACATTTAGATTTCCTATAACTTACTATTAACTAAATTTACAAGGAAATTGAGGAAACGTGAAATTTACAGAAAGAAATATCGAAGCCTTTTTTACAAGACTGAAAATATAAATAATATTTTAGAGAAAATAAATTTTAAACAGCATAATAAATAAATATTGTAAAAGAAGGAAAAATGTATCAAAAATAGAATGTAATATTAAAATAGAATAAGCAAATAAGTTCAAGGCGTGAACCGTTACAAATATTTATTTATTTCCATATAATACTATATATACTTATGTATATATGTAGGTATGTGTATGTATGTATATACAAAGAAGAAGTAAACATGTTAATACACAACGTAAACCTATAAATAAACCGAATATAACGTAACATAAGTTTATATATTCAGAAAGATTATATATATATATATATATATATATCCTTGTTAATGTAAATAACATAATCCGAGAGAAATATGTAGAATTACTGTTCTCTGATATATAAAACCGTAGAAATGAAATATCACAAAACACGATATGCCTGCCATAAACCCCTACCGTCAACGCGATGAAGCTGTTCACCCAACCACGCTTCATCTAGAACACTAGATACAGGGGTCGTAGTATCTCTTCAGTCTCAGACTCTTCAGATAAATGTCACATGAACACCGTACGCCGCAATCTTCATACGCTGAAGACTCTTTATATCGTCAAGTACGAACTGTAATCTGAGAGTAGTGTTTGTTTCAATTTACTCCCCTTTGATAATTTGTGTCAGCATGAAAAGTAAGAACAAAGATCATTAAAGTAACTTTGACAACTCCTCAATATTGAAAGATGATTATTAACGAATACACATGTAAATATATATTACAAAGGTATGTGTATATATATATATATATATATATATACACACAACACACACACGATATATATACCTAAGTCAGCTGCATAACTGGAGCACAGCAAGTCAGTTTGATAGACAGTTAGTGATATATATATTCTGTTTCAACTACCGCTTTTACTTAAAATATCGTACATCCGTCTCGATTATTTCAATTTGACACAGTGCACGGAATTTTCCGTGCTTTTTTAACACAAATTTTGTCTCTGTCGTCATGTCTCTTGTATTAATTAATTTCCTTAAACAGTATTTTGTAAATAATGACAAATCACATTTTTGCAATTAACAAATATTACCAATGATATATTTTTTATTAATGTTTAACGAAATATATTCTTTCTACTGATCTTTTACAAAGAAATGTAAAATTTTAAATATTTTTACTCTAAAATTTTTGATCTAATTTTAAATTCATTAAAAAGACATATATATATATATATATATATATATATATGTATGTACAAAACAAATAATCTAAAAATTTCTGCAATAAATATTTACTTTACAAATGTCAGGTTCACAAAAAGACACCTTTAATTTTAGGCACTGTGTCTAATTTACTTTAACAAATTCATATTTCACATGAGAGAAAAATGTTTTCTAGTCAAAATTTTCAATATTTAATTATCGTTCATTTCCTGAGGATAATGGTATGGATATCCGAACGCGCATAAGCCATAATCAAAATGAACAATAATCAATTATTGAACATTTATGATCAGAAAAATGTTTTGTGATGTGTGGAGAGTAAAAATTCATTTGTGAAAATGTTACACAAAGAATTCATATAAAGTAGCTTTTTCAACTGAATAAAAATTATTCGTTCAGGTTTTTGAGTTTTATGACATACAGGATCTATATGGTAGCTCCTGAATATTATAATACACATAAATATGAATTTTAATTAATCTGTTCTTTATTGTTTATAACTATTTATACATTTTTTCATAATATTCCAAGTTGATATTTATTTCACACACACATACATATATATATATATATATATATATATATATATATACATATATACACACACACATATATATATATATATATATATATATATATGATAATTTGATCTATTAATTACACTGTATATTAAACTTGACACAAATTCAAAATAAGGAAGAACGAAAATGTATCCAACTTTAATTAGAAAACGGATTAATGTTTAAAAGTAAATCGTTTTGAATTTTCATACATTAAAAATATATTTAAAATAAAAAGAAACACCTAAAAACAAAGAAAGAAAATAAAATTAAACAAATGTTCATTCGATTCAATATATATATAATATATATATTATATATATAGATTCAATATATATATATATATATATATATATATATATATATATATATTTATATATTTATATATATATATATATATATATATATATATATATATAGTAAGAATTACTGATACTATTACATACTATATATACATTAGGTATAATAAAAGACATTTGTCCAAGTCAACATCCTACTATGAATCACTTTATTCTATTACTTTTTTTATACGTTTGTGATTATCTGATGTAGGTAAATCCATCTGTCGATAAAGGAACAACGCGTGCGACAGATGAAACAGCTGTTAGTAAGTTAACTTCATAGTACAACCTGCTAAACGATACATCACCTGTATAGGTAGAATGTCGTTTACATAATGTAAAATTTTGCAGTAGGATATATAAAAAGTATGCGTGTGATATATATATATATACATACATACACACATATATATTTATATATATATATATATATATATATATACATATACATACATACACACACACATATATATATATATATATATATATATATATATATATATATATATATATATACAGAAGTAGCAAAATATTGATCTGGATACAATAACAAGCAAAAAAAGGCAGAATAACCGAAATAAAGAATTTAAAACTAAAATGAATACAACACATTTGCAAAAAAAAAACAACAGATGTACAACTAAAATTATTGAATGGAAACCGAGAAACATAATGTGGTTCAAAAAGAGGTATGTAAACAGGTGGGACAGAAATATTAGTAAATTAATTGAAAGTGTGTAGAGAAAAGCAACAGTAGTTTATTGAAATTGGAAAAATTCAATAACATCTTTATTAGTGTATCGTTAAATCTTAACAGTTTATACGAATATATAAAAAGTAACGTTTATAATGTATGAAAATAACTGAAATACATATATACCCAATTAACACAGAATCATTTCAAAGACTGTAAATAAATGACACAGTAGAAAATATAAACAGTTAAATGTTCAGTCGGTGTTGTTTCATACGTCAGTACCATACCGAGCATGTAATGTCGAAAATTAACAAATATTAAGCGTCACGATGACATTTTACATGCGATCTATTTGTTTAAGCCAAACATTTTGTGTTATTAGAAACCTTGTTATTTTTACATTAACTTACATTTTAAAAATAGGTTGACAGGCATAGTGAATCGAAAAATAACAAGCAGTAGTTTTGAGTGAATATGTTAAATATAGATGTTCGTTAGAAGACTATTAATCACGAAAAGAAACATATTTTAAGTCTATTCGCGATGGCGTCAAAAATATTTATATAGTCACACTCAATCAATATTCTAATGAATAAGTTTCGCTCCGAGGATAATGGAAAGTCGCGGATATTGACAGATTATGGTTGTAGGTACACATGTACAGATTCACAACAAATACACGTGTTATAATCTTGATTTTTTCAAAATTTGTGTCTGTTAAAACTAAAAAAGACATTTTATATATATATATATATATATATATATATATATATATATATAATCTATTTGTATAAATGTTAAACCAAATAATACAACTTTGAGTATTCTACAATTCAGCAAATTTTGACAGAAAAAAAATATAACTATCATTTTAAAATTGGAAATTTGGAATTTATAGATGAAAGGTTGTCGTTAAAATATTCAAAATATTATATTTCGTTAATTTTCATTAATGTTTGATATCTTTATAAATACATATATATATATATATATATATATATATATATATATGTATATATATATATATGTATATATATATATGTATATATATATATATATAAATATATATATATATATATATATATAATGTATATATGTTTCTAAATATAGATATAGAATAACATATAGATACAGTTTTTCCAAAATGTATAGAAAAATAGGTGTCATGTTGTTGAGTGGAAAAATTATAAAAATTTGTATAACATTTTTTTAAGAACCGCTTAGTTTTTTGATAAAACACTGTTGAAATGTTAATATCTCTTCAAAGCGTCTGAAGGTTTCATTTCAGAAAACAATTTTACATTCAAATAAAATTACATATATGCTACTCTATATGACTGTGTATTTAATATCTGAATTAGTTTGTAATTTAAGAATGGTGAAATATTAAAATCAATTTTATTTGAAATATTAAATTCAGTAACTAACTTTTTAATACAAATTGTTACCTTCAATGTTCCACTCTCTTTTATATATATATATATATATATATATATATATATATATATATATATATATATATATATATATATATATACAAGCTATTAAACTTTTAAATTATAATATTAGAAACACTAATTTTGTTACTAACTAAACACCGTTTAAATATAGAACATGCACACAAATTACACTTTGATATTTAAAAAAAACAGATATTTCATAGAAAAATTTAAAAAAAATCATTAACATTAGATTAGAAACATTATTTCTGTTCTCTTTCTCGTAAAATGATTTATTTCACATTATTAGATTCTAATTTACTAATATATCTATTAATAGTCTAACTTTAACCAGATGTTTCTATCTCATTAATGTTTAAAAAACATGTTTGGAATTTGAATTAAGAATTGAACACATATACGAATACAGAAAATATCTAATGCTTTCTTCAGTACAGAACAACAATGATATACTATGAATCTATTACGAATATTAAACAAGTCATTTTAATTTCTATTCTTAAGATAAAAGTTTGTCACTCACTGATAATCTCCCATTTTATTCCCATATTATTCATTCAATATTATGCATATATAAATTAATAAATTTTATTTGTGATGTCTCTTGAACTGTGGAGAAATCGGAAAATGTATACATTTTAAAATAATCTATATTTAAATGCGGGCTAAGCAATTTGCATCGCTTCGCTTACAATAGTTTTGAAAGTTTTGACCAGGTGTTAAAAATAGTAATTATGTACATAATTAGAGAATTAATGACATATAATTATGTTTTCATGAACCTCATTTACAATTTGTTTCATTAGTCTCTCTATGTTTATGCGAATATATATATATAGTATATATATATATATATATATATATATATATATATATATTCACGTATGTCTGTGTACAATATTTGCTAACATATCCGGCCAGGTGGAATTTGTTTTCTCGGAAAAGCAGGTTTAAGCTCTTATCTGTCTTTCTAGCATTGAATATTCAAAAGATATTGTATCCGTTATTTAATTAAACGAGCTTTAATAGTTCATTCATAAATGCATTAAAAGGAAATGGAAATGACATTTAATTTAGATTTATTTACATTCATACTTTTTCCTGTGTAGTTTTTATTATATATATATATATATATATATATATATATATATATATCCTAGTAATTAATTCTGTGTACTGTCTTTTAAATTATTTCATTATTTCGTTTCTATACGTACAAATTACAAGAGATAATATATATATATATATATATATATATATATATATATATATATATATAAATATACAAAATAATATATTACAAATACATCTGGTTAAGACAGCAGTTCTAGTGGCTTAGATTTATATCAAAAATAATAGGTTTAATAAGTAATACTCAAGTTCGTATATATTTTATGATGACATAAATCGTAGAAATTATAAACAATAGATTAAAGAATATGCTACATAAATATCGAATATTAAAAAAGTATATAAACGAATATCAAAGTATAAATAATAAATCAGGAAACGAATTTTGGTTGCAATAAATCTAAATGCTTAAAACCAATCAAGTATCATTTTTTTAAATGAATACATTAATAGTAAATAAAAATAGTTAAATATTGAGAGGACTGAACATAAAATTAATCGTAGATGCAATTAATAGAAAAACCAGTAAATTTTAATAGTCTTAAGAATAAATATTATAAACTCATATAAAAAATGCTCAATATAATTCAAATATTAAACTTTTGATAACTTTAATGTTCTGTCTCTAAAGTAGAAAAAATTATCGAAACGGAAGACATGATTTACGAGTTCGACACTCATTTGAGTGAAATATAATATAATTTATTGAATTTTTTTACTTGTATATCAATAAATTAATAGTATTTCATTGGTTTTATATCAAGAAACAAACGCATTAGAAGATAAAACAGTTCACAATTAAAACAATATATATATATATATATATATATATATATATATATATATATATATATATATATATATATATATATATGTTATATGTATATATAAATTATATGATCATATATCAATTTTTTTTGATAATTTAATATAAGAATATATGCAATCTATTAGTACACCATTTTTTTAATTTAATATTTGTCGAAATATGTGTCTATTTTCTGAATATTTCATAAAATTTACTTAAATAGGACATTGATAATATTATCATGAAGTTATTGAATAAGTTAGCTATACAATTCTCTCTATCTATAAAAAATGTAAAGGTTAAAAACTGTTTTCTATCTCTAAAAATTTTCAAATATAAGTAATTTATACGATGTCAAAATAAAATGTCATTATTTGATGAATTTCCATAATAAACACACACAACACTATAATTATACCTTTTGGTTTTTATCAAAACCTTATATACATTTATATAGCAATACATTTCTCAAAAAAAGAGTGTAAATTATTGAAGTTAATTTTTACATTTAAGAAATTCAGCAAGTACATATATTTTCAAAACATTAAATTACTTATAATTAAATTACAAAAAATAAATTATCTTCTGGTTAACACTTCTAACTCATTATTTATATGACATTTCAGCATTTTTATCATCTACAAATGGATTTTAATCAGTACGGTTTCGGGATTGAAACTTAAATCGTATATTAGTGAAATATCAATTGTCAAACCATACTTATCAAAATGTACTTGAAGATAACAAAAATTTTAAAACTGATTGTAAAAATAGTAAATAAATGCAATTAATAAAATGTGTAGAAATGAAACCGACCATAACTAATTATTTTTGTTATAACGAAAATATTCACAAAAAAATTATTTAGAAATTTGGTAAATTACCGAAAATGAACAATCTTTTAGTACTACCTAAAATGCTATGAGTTTATATTGAAAATTATTATATATATATATATAATTTTTTATTAACTTTACACCCTCAACGTATGTTATAAATTTTATTTATTTTTCCATTAAAGACACATTTATTTCTAATAGTACGGCTTATAAGATGACTGGTGACTTAAAAGCTGGCTCTCAATGTACTAGCTTTTAATATACGAATAATCTCATAAGCTTTCGAATCTAAGCTTCTTACACATGTCATCATTTAATAAAAAAGAGTGTTGAAAAACGAATAAGCTTACTTTACTAGTTCTAAACTAACGCAAATAAAAATAATGTTCAACTATATATCATATGTATCACAAAACAAATTAGAAATTAATAAACAAAAAGTAAAAGTTTAGGAAGTAGAGTAAAAATATGAAAATTTTAATCAAAGTTAAAATATAAATAATTCAATTTGAAAATTGAACTTGTTATAAAATTCCACTTTGATATCATTTTAATATCAATTAAAAAACAGAAGGTAGACAGTTCTGTAGAGGTGTGTTTTGCTAATTATTTGATAAAGTTAATTAGAAAATAACACTGATATACTTTCAATTACAGAAAAAAAGTTAACCTACATAAATCTATATTGAATTATAATCATAATGCATATTTGAAAAATATAAAAAATAATTCTTAGAATATGATTTTAATGAACTGTTTGTTTCTTTTTGAAATTTATATATATATATATATATATATATATATATATAATATATATATATATATATATATATATATATATATATATATATATGTGTGTGTGTGTGTGTGTGTGTGTGTGTGGTGTGTGTGTAATATAATATACAATTTCAATTTTTTTCGCTGTTGTGTTAAAATTTTAATAAACTATTATATTTGTTATATGTACGTATGTATACATTTTCTCTATATTTACAAACAGTAATAATAGTAGCAGCAACAGCGCCATGTGTTTATTCAATTCACGGTTAGTTAAATGGCTCGTCAAACTTCTTCAATATATCTCTGTACCAAACAGTCCTTTCGACGTTATTTCACATATCTACACATATTATTCTCTCATCTAACGTTTGGTATATTCTTTTTCTGTCTCCGTTATCTTGTTTGCGCGCTGTTTTTTTTATCATCATTCCGAATACAATGTAAAATCCGTCTCTGCTCGTTCATTTTTCATCACTTCTATCAACGATGTGATTTGTCCATTGTCGTTTTAGTCTCTTTCGTCTACACTTCAGATGGTGTCGCGGGTCAGTCGTTTCCCTATCCACTTGACTCCTTTTATATTTTCTTTGCCAAATTCTAACGTATATATTTCCATGTACTTTATGTCACTTGACGTCTTGAAAATATTTTTCGTTCATACTTTAAATGTTTACATTCCTGTGCACATGCGAATGTATTCAAAATGTTTAATATTAAAAACTGATGATGTATTCAATTATCAAACTCGATGATTAATTCTCGAGTCAAGAAATATGAAAATATTTTGATTGGATTTAAAAAAACGCTGGAGGATATATCTGTTAATATTTTAAAAACAAATAGTTTCTATAGAATAAGAGCTCACTTAACTCAAAATAAAAAAAAACTCGATAAAAATT
>CM068321.1:18919025-19219025 GCA_034766995.1 Acanthacorydalis orientalis | reverse complement strand
ACGCCGCCGTGGTAAAATTAGTGACATCGTTCGGTGACGAGAAAACATATTAATGGATGTTTGTGTGTAACGTGACATTTTAATTCATTAACGGGATACATTGCACATCAACCTTTTATTGGCGTCAGCGTTGTTTCACGCGCGCCTCGGGTTTGTCTTCATACCTAACTGTTACGGGCCTGACGTTGATTAACAAGTCGCATAC
Source organism: Acanthacorydalis orientalis (assembly GCA_034766995.1). NCBI lineage: Eukaryota > Metazoa > Arthropoda > Insecta > Megaloptera > Corydalidae > Acanthacorydalis > Acanthacorydalis orientalis. The sequence continues at coordinate 19,218,820 of CM068321.1, read as the reverse complement.
TCCTCTGGTAATTATATCATTAACGTAATATTATGTACGTCAAAAGTTAGAGTCAAACTAAGGTGATACTTGCGAGAGGTCGTTTTACAAATGGAGTGTCTCTTACTTGAACATAAAAGGCAGCGGCAGGTTTTGGCGGTACCACGAACGAAAGTGCGGATGAAGTACACAATATTATGTGTGGTGCGGGCTGTTACTCATAAAGTTTGCTCACATGAAGTCAATTATCGGAGCAAAGGAAACCTCTCTGAAGGGAATGTGTTTGTAATGTTATGTTACGTAACGTACGTACGTACGGTTTCCAGTTTCTCGTGTGTACGAGGTGGGTAGTGTAGTGGTGGAAAGAAAATTTCTCCCGTCAAAGAAAATATTAAATTTAAAAGGATGTTTTCAGTTTACCGCATCTGCAAGTTTCTTTTTAACTTTCGCATGTTTTTATTTGAAACTTTTGATTTCGAATTGTATGTTTTTTCATTACAGTGTGTTTCGTTTCCTCGAAAAGAATCAGTTTTTGGATTAAAAATCATAACGTCAATCACTACTTAGAGCTCTAAAGTAAAAACATTTTCATAAAAAGATTAACAGATTATATCGTGAAAAGCACAGTAACGTTTTCTTATTAATGCTGGCCGTAAACGATACAACTTCTCATTCATTTTTTCAATTTGCTAACAATACTATCCTACTATTACTGTTTCGCCTAGATTTATGAAATTGTAGTGAATAATAGAACCTTCCGACCACCAAACAGTGACCATTATCTTTTTTTTATGAAGCTTCAGTTTAGGAAACTGTTTTGGCGCTTCTCCTCTGTCTATCCACTGTAATGAACGTTCCCAATTGTTGTAGAGAATCCACTTTTCATCACATGCGACAATGCGATCAAGAAAAGTATCATTTATATTTTGTTATATCATGGTATTCACTTCATGTTACACAAAAGAAGTGCAGAGCAGACCTCGTATCACCGAATTCCTCGATTTTCATTTAATTCATACGGCACACATTTATCCAGCTTTTCTGTTTTTCCAATCAGGCTCAAATGTCGAACAATTGTTGAGTGATCAACATTGAGTTCTTCTGCCAACTCTCGTGTTATTTTGCACGGGTTCGCTTCAATCATTATTGTCTATAGATGAAGGACGTCCAAAACCCTACTCATCATCAAGGCTTTCGTTTTAATTACGAAATTTTTAGAGCCAGTATTGAGCTATACATTCACTAATTGACTTTTTGAGAAAAACAAATTTTATAGTTCAAGCAGTTTCTGTTGCTTTACGTCCCAATTTAAACTCATAGAACAAAATCGCGCGAATTTGCTTTTTTTCTTGACTAATTTAAGATGTTATATTCAACAATATTAAAGAATGAAAACAATCGACATAACTTGAAACCAGTAGTGCTAATTTCATTGTTTACAATGATGTATCACATGACTATAACAAAAGATAACGGAAGTAGAAAAATCTGCGCCAAAAAATGATAAAAACCGCAATTATTTTTGATATCTCCTAAGTTTAAAAGTGTATTCATACAATACTAATAATTTAAATACTGGCAATAATTATATGAAATTCTGATTATGCATTGTAGCTAGTGACTTGGTGATATATTTTTTCATTCATTTTCCAATGGAGAATCTTAATGAACTTTTATTTATAATTAATTTAACGAATATTCGTCTAAATATAAAATATTATTATGAAATCGGATAATTACTAATTTTAACATTTATATTTTAAGAGCAAATTAAATTGTAAAATTTATCAGATAACACATTGGAGTTATATGCGAGAAACCACGTCTACACTCATACATTGTATTAAATTCATATAAATTATATTTCAAATTAAAAAATATATCTAATTCTACGAAATATATACATATATATATATATATATATATATAAATTTATATATGAATACGGCCCTAAAGCATAAATTGTATTTAGTTACATAAAATTCACAATTAAAATCAGATTTCATACACGAGGTCAGGCGGCGTCAGCATAATGCATACGTATAAAACAGACGAAGTTAAAGTCCAACGTATCACTAGTATCAGTAACAGAAAAAAATGTTATATATATATATATATATATATGTATGTGTGTGTGTATGTTTAAAAGTATGTAAATATGTGCAATATACACCTCGTGTACGATACAATGCTTCATCCACACCACACAACCAGAGACGCATGGTTGTACGTCTAGAATTACCTGCATTGCGCAATCAAGCTACCTGTATACTTATATATATATATATACACGTACACCTGACACCTGACCAAGTGATCACCTACCGTGCGCCCCTGTCCGATATGTGGCGGTTAGCCAAATACAGACTAGCGGGGACGGTTTATCAACCAGTTGTGCAACCACACAATAAAATAAAATAAAAAAAAGAGATTATTGTCAACGATATTGTTCTCTTTGACAATAAATGTGTTCATACACAATTCCTGTTTTAAATTCTATACGCAAACAATGCCAGTTTTCTGCTCGTGCATATTAGGTTATTTAGTATGTATGTGTACTTTTTCCTCGAGTTGAAAGCATGTAAATATTATCGAAAAGAAAAAGAATATCAAAATGAGTATCTAATATCTCTTAAAATGTGTATTTAATTGGATACACTGTCAATATTCTGAATAATGGCAATAATCATGTTATATTCTGTTGATGCATTGATAGTATGGAAAATTGATACTAATGGATACGATTCCCATATGTAGACCATACATCCGGAGAGTACAAATATTGACACTAATAGTAATCTTGCGAATACAATCTAAATATCAATTTTCCACTTTGATAACACGGCAATAAAAATTGCACACTATTAGTAATACTGTCAATATTTAAGGAATGACTAGACTTTGAAAGCGTTTCCTTACCAAACATGTATAAAATTAATTTGGAAATTTAGAAAATAAAGTGTTATTATGATCGTCCATTTGAACTTAACTATAACTTTTATAATTATAAATTACAACAACTATCTCAAAAACACTTACCGAAATAATTTTCGTTTATACAACACCCAATTAGAATTTAAAACTCACCTGAAACAAAAAGATAATTGTATATTAATAGGTTTATTAAGACTAGTATACATTTACTTTTGTTTACAACTTAATATTCATTAGCATAATATTAATAAAATGTAGTAGTTAAAAAAATTTTCAAAAAAAACTAAACAGTCCTTTATAAAATATTGCAATATTAATTTTAATTACACATATGAATGCATTTTACAGCCACAGTAATTATTTTTTTTTCACTTGACTACTGATATATATATATATATATATATATATATATATATATATATATATATATATATATATATATATAGTTCTTTATTAATATTACAAAAACGCATTCAATATAACACATCTTCAATAAAACAAAATTAATTAGTATTGAAATAATTAAAATTAGATAATAAACATAATGATTATAAAAAAAAAACATACGAGGCAGATTTAATTTTCGATTTTCCATTTATATTTCACTGATCAAAGTATTTTATAATTCTCTATTTAAATACGTTTATTTTATTTGTATTAATCCTACAAAAATAGTTATGCATAATTCTATAAAATTGACATTAATAACGTTAACAAATGTGTACACGGTTGAATTATAAGCAAATTAATATCGGATTTACTAAAATGTACATTACTATAATAATTGTATATATATATAAACCAAAAAATAAGTAAGTACTGAACATTTTATATCATAAATTATTAACTTACAGAATAAGTGTGTTTGTACACATATATCATAGTCAATCTAGTGGAATATAAATTGAAATACAAAATAAAAGTGTATAATATGTACACTTCATATTTTATTTTCGTTCAGAGTAACATTATTAAAACGCCAGTTTAATCTTCAGTTCAAACCAGTCCACTTTAGTTATATCACAATTTATAGTATACATGCACATACAACATAAATTCAATGACTCAATTTCAAAACGTTAATATTAAAAGAAGCTTTTTACATATCTAATCAGTAAATAGTTCTGATTCTACAAATATACAAACGATTAATTCTTTCATGCACATCTACATTAAACACACATTATATATATATATATATATATATATATATATATATATGTGTGTGTGTGTGTGTGTATATATATATATTTATATAGTATATGTGTATATAGAATCATATATAAGAGTGTAATTGAGCAGTCTAATAGCCTAGACGTTTTCAAGTTGAATGAAGTGAATTCAATCACGCTGAGTTTCCATTCATGAAAAAATGTTAAACACAAATAAAAAAAAATATTTTCAAATGTAAGTCATTAATTCTTCTAATACGAGTGATTACTACAGACTGCAATCACCAAATATAACAATTTAAAAAAAAAACATATCGATAAATATTAATACAATAAAACACAAAGCATGCATATATATATATATATATATATACATATAGATATATATATATATATATATATATATATATATATATATATATATGTGTATATATATATATATATATATATACATATAGATACATACATTTAGATACACATATATAAATATATGTGTGTGTGTATATATATATATATATATATATATATATATATATATATATATATATATATATATATATATATATAAATACGAATAACTTTATTTACTACGCCGAACCAATCACCGATGCCATTAACCGATTAACTACATCTTTTCAAATGCCTACGCGACATAAAATGTTCACCACGTGGTCGGCATTATAAATATAATATGGAAAAACACAACGATAAAGTATATTAGTTATTTAAACACTTACAGATTTAGTTACGCTTTTCACTAGATGAATTATTTGTTTTTATTTTACAACACACGACCAAAATAATTAGCATTGCACTAACACAATCCACCAACATCGCTTACATACCATCACTGACTGTCTATTAAGGATCAAGTATGCGTACAGTCTTATATGGAAAATGTATTAGTTTGATCAAGTTACATATTTTTCATGTACTAAATGTGTGTTTAAATTAAATATTATACAGATAACAATATATATACTTTCCCACTCTATCTTTATAGTAAACAGGTATAAGAAAAAGAACGACATAATTTTAAATAAAAATATTTGCTACAAATATCTGGAACGAGAAATTGTACCAACTGGATATATGCATTAAGGATTCAAACTAGACACAAATGAAATACTTTTTTCTTACATTATATTTTATAATCTCTTTCTTTAGCTCTCTTCATATATATATATATATATATATATATATATATATATATATATATATATACATATATAAACTTATTTTAACGAGGACTGCAAAAGTAATGCTTACTGAAAAGCAGCAATTAAAAAAGTTATGAAAGACACAACTCAACCAATTTATTTAGCAACGGTCTAGCATTCACTTAGAAAATTACATGAAAGATAAATTTGAGATATAGTTCACTTAGATGAAATATCCCAAAATTTAAATCGAAGATTGTATTTTTTTTCCAAGGAGAAAAAGATCTAATCAATGTTTTCTACATGTGCTCACTTAAGAAGTGAGGCATATAATTTATTTTCTAAGTTAATTTAGTACCTTAACACCATATAAAAGTCATTTAATTATATATCCTTGGGATATAGATATACTTTAGCGATAATACAAGAATATATTTGTAGTAAATCCATAAATAAACCGGAGTTAAAAACAATAACACAGGTTAATTATTCAAAAAAAAATGAAGATGTAAATAATTTAAAAAATCATGAATGGTAAGAATATAAGACAATAAGTATTAAAAACAAGACTTATTAACTGAAAGACAAAAATATAGTAAACCTAAAAACTGAGTGTGAATATGTGTATAAATACTGATGTGTTTATGCAGATAACTGAACTGAAATGAACTCTTTTCGGAAAATGTAAGAAAAAAAAGATTTCTCATCTTAAAATAACCAAGCACGAGCATTAAAAATGTTGTAGAAGTATTGTATAAAGAGCACTGAATAAAAGAAAATAAAAAGTCATCATGAAAATAAGGAATCGAGGTATTCGTTTCTGTAAAAATATGATAAAATATTAAAATTTAGAAGTCATTCACCTAATAATCATCTAGTGTTTAAAAGTAATTACTCTTTTTACAAACTTATATGTTAATACTTACTACAAACTTATTAGTACTAAGAAAAATTCATATTTCTTAACTATACTACTACTTCTTCAAAATGTTATAATACTTTATATTTTAAAAAATTTGAACTTATCAAGTTTTTCTGATAATATAATACATTTAATTGTTATATATATATATTGCATATATCACATGTTATACTAATTTCATTCCGACCTAAAAATATCCGACTGGTCTGTTTTGGTCAATCCATTTAATAGAACACTGATGAGTCACGATCCCATCTCGTAGAAACTGATTTCCAAACAAGTACTAGTATAAAGATGTAGGAGAGTTCAATTCAACTTACACGACTGTGCATATCTGTATATAGAGACATTCAAAGCGATGGATCGATTCGTGACCGGAGATGAGAAGTGGATGCTTTATGTCAGCATTCGACGCAAATGACAGTGATTGAATCGTAGCGAAATCCTTTTATTTACTTAAATTGAACGTTACGGCAAACATAGTGTTTCACAAAAATATATCGAACGACTGCTTCAAGAGCGAAAAAATATTTTTTTCGTCGATATTTCACACTAACGAAATTAATTTACGTTGTTGACTGTGTCTCTTAAGTGAAAGAAGTGAAGTGGGATGTCGATACTTTTTTTAAATATTTCGAGGAAACATTTTTACATTTATTTTTAAAAAATGGTGTATATATAAAATCGACTAAACTTTTAAAGCTAAATATACTTACATTCAAGGTTACTGTTTGTTTCCTAAAAGTCAACAAACAAGAATGTTTTAACTCTATCTTCAATTCTAATTAATTCTCAAAATCATATTCAAAAAAGTCAAACAAAACAACTGTCCAAAAAGAAATATTACAACTATGTTAGAGACACAAGAAGCCAATTGAATGTATATACGAATAAAACAAAAGATTCCATCGAAAGAATACAAAAAAGTAAAATGGCAATGGGCAGGTCACGTTACGAACAGAAATGATGAAAGATGGTCAAGAGAAATTTTTATATTGGAGTGTTAGATAGAGAAAGTGACATGACTGACGTACAAACGAAAAATTGGGGGATGAATTCAGAAGACACGCCTTTATAACGTAAAAAGAGACTGACAGAGCAGAAAAACTTGAAAGTCTTCAAGAGGGCTTCATCTAACAGTAGATTGAAATAATATTACAAATGTATGTATATATGTAGTATGTATAATATTTTACATTTATCATTTCTAGTCTTTTATGGAAAATTCTATCAAGAAACAGTTTTTTTAACGGATTACTTTGTTTAAAGCTACTAGAAAAAAGCAAGTAAAACTAACCCTCTTTATATTTTAATAAACACAATATATATATATATATATATATATAATTGGTTTAAAATTTAAATTTATCAATAAATCGTAAGTAACATCTTTAATTGACTTAACTTATTCAATTTTATTTTATAATCATTTGATGACACATATTCCTGATATTTTCTATTACAAATGCAAAAAATAACAATCTAATTTTTATAATAATTTATTCAAACTTAAATAAAAATCGTTTTCCAATTAAAAATTGAGTGAAAATGAAAAGGACCTACTAAACAATTTATTAAACACACATTTAAATAAAGTGTTGTAAGATAATTTGTAAAAGAAATGAAAATTATTAAAAATCCTTATTGAATTAATTGAATTATTTAAAAGATTAATTCTGAACAATTATTTTAATTATCCATATATAAAAAAATTAATTATGAATATTTTTTTATAAAAATAATATATGACTGTTTCATAAAAAGTATAATTATTTTAAAATAAAAAACAAAAGATCATTAATGAAACATGCAGCCATATACAATAATTAAATATAAAGGTGAAATGCAGTTTAAAGTAAATGAAACGTTGTGTTAAAAAATAGAACGCGTCTATTTAATATGTAACACGCAGGATAATAAAATTTCGCTGTGACCTGAATACACGATTAGTTAAAAAGAAGTGAGAAGTGTTTTACCTCACAGGTTAAATTATCTATACAGACAGAAATATTATTTTTCTTTTAATTTCACTTCCTGGAAATAATTCACTAAGCAACTGTCCTTTGATAATACAACACATTTTCCCGAATATATTTTACAGTCAGATATAGAATTTTCTGGCTTTTCAATAAAATGAATTATATACAGCAGTTACGAAACAAAAATATTTTTATAATAATACTAAATAATGTATTAAGGTCTGTTCTGAAATGTTGATACAAATTTTAATAATGATAGCATTATCTTTGAATATATGCAGAGAATAAGTCAGGAAATCATTATTACAATTGATAATTATGCTATGAAAATAGTGTGCCTCACTTGAAGTTAATTGATATTTGTAACTTAATTTTATCGAGCTACCATTGGAAGAAAAATAAAATATTAAAAACTTTTGAACATTTTGTATTCAAATAAATGAAAAAATAAGTATATATTTTAGTACAGTAATGCAAATACTTAATAAAAAAATTCAAGAGTTCAAAAAAATTTAGAATTATATATGAAACTCAAGCAATTTTATAGTACTTACTACTACACTTTACATCTATTTAGAGCGGATCTGTAAATAATATTATTCGCTGTGAATAGAAATGTCTAGATACATACTTGAAGAAAGATATCGTATCAAATATAAGAGAGAAGTTCGATTCAGATTACGAGTGCACATTCCTTACATAAATACATACATACATATATATATATATATATATATATATATATATATATATATATATATATATATATACACAAAAGTCTGAACTAGTAGAAGAAGACAGGGTCCCGGTATTGTCGAAGTGCGCGGCGGCGTGGTTCATTCAATTTGTAAAGTTCACCGCTGTCGTGGGAGTTTGTTGAGTTTTCAGTACACATCTTATTCAAAGAAATTTGAAAGCGTGGCGTCGGAACGCGACGGCGTGCGGCGTCTCGGCGCCGATCTCAATTGCTGTTGCATTACGGTTATAAATCAGCGACGAACGAGAGGCGATTCGATGAAATTAGTGAGTGCTATTGACGTTGAGGCGAATGAGTTTATTGAAGACGTAGATTCACTCTCGATGGAAAAGAGAAGTGCTTAATCACACTGTAAGTGAGCTCTATATGAATAGCGATCTTTAAATCTACTTCAAATTTCGTCGAATGTGTGTTACACAGAATTATATACTTTTATAGTTCCTTTTTTTAATTGAACTTTTTTTTTATTCAAATACATAAAATAAGCCTTGATTCTTTCTTACGTTCGCCTTTTATGAAAACTTTTACTTTTAATTAATATCATTCCTCTTTTTATTTCAACATATTATTCTTCATATACGTATAATAATTAGAATAATTACTTTTTTAAAAAACCAACGTATACAAAATTTACTTTTAAAATTCATAACATTTTTTTAAATAATAAGTAATTAACTTATTAATAAATGAAGACATCTTAAGCTTTATATATATAGAGAGAGAGAGAGGGAGAGAGAGAGAGACAAATAAATGATACAGTCATGTAAACTGTACTAACAATGAAACACCTAGATAGTAAACATAGATCTAAAAAAATGATGTATCATACAATCGTACAGTAAACATTTCTAACACATGAGGAGAAGACCATAATTTATTATAAGTTAAGTTATAAGTTAAGTAGATTTACTAGTTCAAAATTACTAAAATAAATGGAAACAGAACAGGAATATTACAGAAAGAGAATCAAATAAATACGTTTTACTGACTAGAGACAAAAAAGTCCGGAAAAAGACAATATGGAAGTAAGTATTAGAAATATCATTAAAAATATTAAGTAACAATGAATTTTCAAATTAGAAGAAATGAAAAAGAAGTTCGTTCCACGCTAGATTGTCAAATACTGCAACTACTGATGATATATATATATATATATATATATATATATATATATTTATATATATATAATATGTATGTATGTATGTATTATATGAAAATAAAATAAATAAGGACTACTACAGCCATCGTTTATTCAAATTTAATCGTCAAATATTTTGAAATATTTGTTTATTTACTTTTTATATTTGATTTCCCAATTAGTGTTATACACAATTCATTCCCTTTTTTATGAAATGTTATTTGTTATAAACTAGTTAAAGAAAAATCATAATTAAATGAACACTTAAAGTGAACTTACTACGAATAATGTTGTTTTGAAATTAAAAACAAATTTTAAAACATTTAAATATATTTTAAGTTGGATATACCATGGTTCAAAACCTAAAAAATAATTATTAAATCAAAATATCCACGAGACTATTTCTTTAAAAGAAACGTAGTTATATTTTTATAAAGAAAATAAATTCAGTAAAGAATCAAGAAGTGAATCTATGAATAAGATTGAATTTCACTGACAAAACCTAAAACCAGGAGGGAAAATAAAATGCACATAATCATAACAAAAGAAACATGCAAACTTATACAACTTCATACAAGAAACTTAAGACCTCCATAGGGTAATCAAGAATCTCAAGTATCTCACAGTGTATTACATGTACAAAAGAGTATTGCTGTATCTTTATACAACAATTTAGTTTATCTTACAGAAAATGAAAGTTTGGAGTTCATACCTGCAATTTTATGTTAAAGATAGAAATGTAAGCAATTTATATACATTTTCATATTTAACATTACATTTTCATGCTAAACACTTAATATTATATTAAGAAACTTTAATAAACACTTGATTTTGAGGTCGTATCAGAACCTTCTTAAAGAAATTGTTATAAAAGAAATAAAGTGTATATTTTTAAGAAACAAATCTATATCTTAACAAGATCAGTTAAGATCAGATATTAAATTAAGACTAGACATGTCAAATGTAAATTATTTATTTTTAAAAATTATGATTTTGATACCAAAAAATATTCAAAATAATGAAAAAATGCCAAAATAATGTGTAATAAAAATTAAAATTTAATATTTTATTTATAAAAACTTTTTACTGTTGAAAATTTAAATTAATTTCTTGGCCTCGGTTGGACAAACTGCTTAGAAAATAAATGCATAAAAGTATTAAACATACCAGAAAACACAAGTTATAACTATAGGTGATTCAATTTTAGCTTTTTTTAATTTTGCGATTTTTTAATATTTTCGTGTGGAAGCCTAAATGGAATCACTTATAGTTTTTGCTTTCACTACTATAAATAAACATTTTGAATATGAATAAATATTCAATATAACATTCACATATGAATATTTACCGCATTACTTTTAATATACATATTTGTTAATCCACTGATGGATTACTTTTACAAAATATCTGTAATTATTCTTTTGAATAACATTTTCAGGCGAATTTTATCAAAAAGTTTTTCTGGTGTGAATAATTCTATTATAATCTCTAGAGCACTTTTCATGATTAAATTTTATATATTTAAATATATTGAATTATATATACATATATATATGTATGTATGTATAAATTTAAAAAATCATACCTAAATTCTTTACATAATATATATTTTAAAATCTAAATTTCATGAATTTTTAATGTATGTTTCTTATTATTGTGATTGAATATTTATACACCTGCGATACACTGTCTTGGTGGTCTTCTCCCATTTAAACCATTTAAGTTTCTATTTTATAATTTTGGCATGTGCACCATCTAGATTTTATATAACTTAATTATCTAAAATGGAGCATAAGTATACTATAGTACACTTGTTATGTTTTTCATTCGTTTTTTATTATTTTCAATTAGTGATTAATATATTAATCACTAATTGCAAATAATAAAAATCGAATGAAAAAAGTAATAGTAAAAAACAGTTAGTAACTATGATTAAATAAGGACATCTAAGAAACAATGATTCAATTTAAAAATCGAGTTTTGTATGCCTGTACTCTAAAGATAATAGCATTGAAATCGAAATTCACATAAATATAGACAAACAGTTTAGATATTTAAGATATTAATTCACTTGTGAAAGTGTATTTGTATACAGTGCCAATTTATGAAACACTGAATTACTTCTTTATAATCAAAAGTTTTTGATTAGATTAGAGGATAAACATTAGAACTCTTCTTGAATTTATTAATAAAATATAAAACAAATACTATTATATATTAACACTGTATTAGTTTACACGACACAATAAATATATTATTTTATCGAGTATACTGTAATTTATAATAAGATAATAATTAATATGCTAGATAACAAGATGACTTTAAAATCAATTTAATGACTTTCGTTGAATATTCATCTTTTAATAAATATTCTCCATTATACAAATTTTCATATTGACAAACACATATTGACACATGGATGTAAGACTAATATTCGTCCAATTTGTACAAGTTTGAAATTACGTCGAAGTTACGTAACAGTGGTAGTTTTATGTACTTTATCGATTCACGGTCCTAATGTAACGTTTGAAACGTGCTGAGAAAATTTGTTAAACTCTAGTTTCAATTATTTACAAAATCAGCGGTAGCCACAAATCTGCAGATTAGAATCAAAACCAATTTCGGCGAACTGGAAACCTAGATAGTCTAAAAGACAATATCCTAAAATCCAGTACTATTAAACTGTCATTGTGGTCAAACAGAAGCATAAACGGATTTAAATAGCCATATCCTCACCGAAACAGATATTAAATTATACTGTCATCTGACTAGTGACAAAATAATTCCTCTATCACTGAAATATAGATGTGTTCGTATCTTTCAATTCTATTATTAGAAATTGTCGTGATCAAATGACCAGTTTAATAAATTACTGAATGATATAGTGTTAAGTTGGATCTGGAATTGTAAGATATTGAAATATTTATTAAAAAGGTGATAATATGAAATGATTAACAAGTTTAAATCTTGGCCGAACTTTGAAAACACTTAAGTAAATATCAAATCAATAGTAAAAAAGAAAACAAAATAAACTAAACTTGAATGATAATTTACAAGAATAAAACTGATAATTATTTTTTTTAAGAAAAAAACTTCTTATTTAGATTTTTATACGTTTTTATCACATATGTCGAAGCTTTTCATGTATTTGTACATATAACAATAATTCTATTTAAAAAGTACATCCACTCATAAAATATTGAAAAAAAATACTATTTTTCTAAAAATTTATAATTACTAACTTCAATACTTCTTCAAAACAAATTAAAATATAAATATATTTAAATCCAAAAAATCTAGAAAAAAAATCAAGTTCTTTCAAAAGTCATCATACACACACATATTCATGTGTGTGTGTATGTATATATATATATATATATATATATATATATACACATTGTTGAATATCTATATAATACTAAATATTAATCAACCAAGTACACTTTAATAAAAAATACAAATAATTCTTATCTAAAACTTAAAGTTTAATATTGTATTATTTTTTTAAAAATATTTCTATATAAGTTACTATAAGTTTCTTCCTATATTAAATTTCTATATATCTAATAGTTTATTACCTTACTTTTTTCTGTTTTTTTATCAAATGTTATTTTAACTAAATGTTCTACTTGAAAAAGATGTCAACTCATAAAACCGCAACAATATTAAAAAAAACTTACAAAAAACTACAAATGTTTCACACTTTAGAACTTTACGAGCGACATAAATTACTCATACATACTTTATTCATAATTCAACATAATACTTGGAAATAATTTAACAGTTATTTTAAATTTTGTTTCACGTATGTTACATATATATATATATATATATATATATATATATATATATATATATATATATATAATGATTCCTTATTCATAATTAAAAGTGAAAATTATAAAAGAGTTGTTAAAAAAAACTGTTTATTTACAAATATGCATCATGTTACGATAAATACTGTATGTTAATACTGTATGTTGACTATTGATCTGTTTATTGTTACTTATATGCATTTTAATGACAATTCCATCATCTTCAGAGCACTAAAACACAAAACAATCTTATAGTTTCGAAAATAGTATATTATATTTTCTCTCATTACCTCAATTAGATTTTTTATAATACTCTTATTAGAAAATCTAAATACCCAATAAATAAGTGTATTAATTAGGATTACAAACAGAACCATATATATATATATACATTAAATAACAGAAAATAGCGTTAAGAGTGAAATGTAAAAAATAAATGTCATGTCATACAGAAAAAATGTTCAATAAGTTCTTATTGAACTTGTTTACTAATAATTTCTATGTTCTTAACTTAAAACAAATCCCGTATATTACTACCCAATTTCTTGTTATAATTGTAAAATTATATTTTAAAAATGTTTTGCTGGAAGAACTTTGTATTGCATATATTTTATTATAAAAACATTTCATGTACACAAGAAAAAATATATTAAATCGAACAAAAAAATACCCAGTATTCATTTGGCATTCTCAGAAAAAAATATCGAATAATAATATCATAAAACAAAACATATTATTGTAATAAAGATAACACACATATATATATTTCCAATATAAAAAATTAAGAGAAATATTTTTAGCCAAATGTGTGGATAATAAAAATAAAAAAATATATAATATTATATCTTAAAAATAAAACAATCTTCATCAAAATATAAATAAAATCATATTCTCATGTAACTCATAATCAGATATTTTTATTTTTATCAAATTCGGTATTTTCAAAGCAAAATACTTGAATATAAAATTTAATAGCAGAACTGAACGCACGAAATTTATAAAAATGTACAGGTAACATTTAGAAACAGTATGAGTAGAGTTAAATATATTCTTTTTATTACAAATTCTATTCGTTACATAAAATGTAAAATAGTATTTAAAACTCTACACGATATAAAAATCTGTTTTTATTTACAATTTCTTAAAATGTTCCTAAAGTTTATTTCATTTCTCACTAAAAATATTGTAAACTATCCATAACTAGTTTCGTCATTAGTAATAGCATAATCATGTATTCCCATTAGTAGTCATATATACTGCTAGAAATATTTATTATAAATATTATTGTTATAATTAGATACTAACACTTTCATCAGCAAACTTGTCCGCATTAGCATAATGCACGAGGATATAAATGATCATACAGAGACATTAAAGCTCTTTACTATTCTAGTACATTACTATACTAAGTTTTATAATATTTAGTTAATGCTGAGACAGTGAACAGTACCAGATAAATGTATTATATTTAATTTTTATTATTTTTTTAATAATTATAATATTTAGAGTTTTGTTAATTGCGTACATTTAAGAAAATCTATTTATATGCAAATAAAATGATTGTAAATTCAAAAATTCAATATATAGATTGTAATATTCCCTTCAGTAATAATTAAGGACAAATATGATAACATTTATGAGAAAATAAATTAATATTATTTCACATATCATCAAAAAGTGTCATTTTTTGTAATAAACAGCAATAAATTCTTAGTAAATACCAAGACAAATATTATTGAACCAATAGATTGAAAAGTACCACAGTACGCTCTATTTTTTTATCACTGAATTATTCCAGATAAATATAAATAATAACATGAAAAAAATAACGAGAAAGAAATAGAGACCTGCCATAAATATGCTAAACAAACGTTACTACTCGTACATATAAGAAAAGGAAATTCTAAAGATTTAGTTTTCAAAAATTATATTTTCATGTACCTTAAATTCTGAGGATGATGATGACATTACAATTAAAATTTCAAGAAGTAACAATAAACATGATTAATAATCAGTTATTAAACATATCTGAGCAGATTTTTTTTTGATTTGTGGAATGAATGAAAAAGTCGTTTTTGAAAGTAAATTGATTTTGTCTCTCTAATAGTGGATGAGTTTTTAAAAGTTCTCATTAAAAAAAGGTAAAAATTTATTATATTAAAATGTAATTTATTTCAATAACTGTTTCTATATCTTCAACATATTTAAAGAAAAATAACTTTTCATAAATATTAAAACTGAGAGAGCAAAAGTATTGTTTTTCTATCTTTCTTTCCTATGTTATATAAAGAAAATATAACTGAACTTCTTATATATTGAAATACTAATCTAGTTAAATTGGGATATAGTATGTAGAGTATTTAATCTTTCATTAAGAATGAGATTGTCTTTTTGATATTTACTGAGCTGAAATTGTGTCAGTTTTTGGTTTAAAGATGTGTCGGAGTCTAAATTACTAAATGAAAAAAAATGTTTGTCATCGTGTGGAAATATTCTGATTAAAATAGTTATAATACAAAAAATAATTTTAAAGGACAGCCAAAATGGTTCTACAAATTATTTTTTATTCCATACACAGTAATTTAATTCTTAGTAAATAATAGGAAAAATTATGTTATTAATAATTTAAAAAATATGTGTCATTGCCAATGTAAACACATTTTAATAGCGTCTTCTTTAATTTTATTTATAAAGAATCTAAACAAATATTAACATGTCTTACTCTGAGTTAAATGATAGAATTTGATATAAAATTTTAAGCTTTCCAAAAAAAATCTCGAACATTTGAAAAAATGAATATACCTGTTTAAATAAAATAAATCTAAATTAAACATCCTATCAGCTCCAGCAATTTAGTATCACTGATGCAGAGAGTTAATATCCGAAATGATTTTTTTGAACAACTATTATATATTATTACATGCTACACAACATAATACTGTTCCAACATCTTTCTAACAAAAGGCCGTCTATTAGAACGTCAAATACAACACATATTGTGACGTAAAATGAAGTAATCGGTAATGTTCAGACCTTGTGCAAAACACCGGTGATGTGCATGATCTACCATGTGTGGTAATCTGCATTGTTATTTGTCTATTGTGATTAGATGCTGTCATTGTAGTTACAGTTGTCGTGCATTGTAGTGACAATATTGTTTCATTGTTCAACAATATTTAGTTAAATAGGTCGTAGTGCACAAATGTAATGAGATTTCTATTCATTTTTAAAAACATTCTCGCAAATACATTTCGTTGGTTTATATATACATACAAATATATATATATATATATATATATATATATATATATATATATATATATATATAATTACTAGAAATAACAACACATATTCATCACAACTGTCTGTGAATAATTGTCTAAAATATTTTAATTGATATAATTATAGTATAAATAATTTACATTTCCACTGACACACAACTATTGTTTTTGGAGAATTGAAATCACGGTCTTCCTCAATGAAATCCGTTAAAAATAGATATGAGAGTAAATCAATATAAATAAAAGTGTTATTCTCAAACGAGCCCATTTCAATTGAATTTACTTTCCTAATAGTGTTTTCATTTATAAATATTATACAAATACACCCATAAAATATTAATAACGATTTAAGCAATTCATGAGTAATAAAGGCAATGACTGATAAAAATTAGAAGAATTTAAAAGAGGTTTTTCGATAGTGGATAGATAATCAAATAATAATAAAAAATGGTTACGTTTAATTCAATTTAATCAACTATTAAATAAAAGTCTATTAAATTATAATTATGTTTTTATATTTGACATCCTTTTAAAGCATTTTCCTGGTGGTATCAGTCCTTTTGGATTATCTGAATGTCTATTCCAATAAGCAAATTCCGACTCCCAAAACTACTCTGTAGAGCTCCCAAGACAATTTTAAATTACATTTCCGTTTCTCTTAAACTTTTATATTAATAATCTATAATAGTATAGTGTGTACCAATATTAGAATATTTTATATATAATCGGGTAATTCACATTATCTTTTCAAACATCCATATGCATTATATGTCAAAACTGCTGTTTAAGATGACTCTACGGCTATTGACAATTCTTAAAAAATATACGAAACTAAACAATTTTGTTGATTAAGACTTGCTGAATGCAATAAAAACAAATTTATTTATATTATATAAATTTGGGACGGGTGTGGGTGAGTCTTTTAAACATGCAAAAATGTATGAAAAATATTATATGTGGCTCTTATTATCGAAGGAGTTGCCCACTCCTGGTCTATTCTCTACTACTCTTTCTGGTACATATACTGTTTTAAACTTTATAGACTGACTTGAATGATAATTTAAAATTGACCTGAAGATATCACACATACCGAAATAAATAACAAAACAGAAATTCGAATGATCGAAAAAGAGGAATATTATCAAGACAGTATATGAAGACAGTTTATATGTCAATGAACTTTATTTACCAAATTTTGAAGCAGAATAATTTCTTCTCTTCACCGTTTAATTAACTACTTGACAAAATAATGACTAGTCATTTATATCAATTATTTGCTTTACGATCATGTAGATTTTCAAGTAGAAAGTAAAATTGAATACTTTGAATAAAAGTGTATCTGTTAAACTTATATATATATGTTCTGGTTTTTTTAACAAAACATAAAAAGTTATTCACTGAGATGCTATTTAAAACTATTAAAATAATCACGCTGAGGCGTTATTCTGACGGTATTCATTCTTTTGAAGTACATACGTGTGTCTGTTCTCCATTACTAGTTTAGATATGTATATCATCTGAAGATAGATATTAAACACTCTAGTATCTATTTAAGGATTGTAAACATACCAAAACTAATATTGGAAAACAGAGCCTCAGATGATCTAAGACGAGGAAGGTATCGGGACAACACTTCCATTTTTAATATTTCTTCATTAGGATTATATGTTTTAAATACTGGTATTCACTTCTCTCAATTATATTGTTGTCTAATGATAACTGTTGCTTGACTATGTATATATATATATATATATATATATATATATACCAATTATTTTCGAAATATCTAAAAATATTAATTTTAATTTAGTTAAAAATGAGAGCGTTAAAAAAGAACACTTACTTATTTAATAATGATAAAAAAAATAGCATAATTGAACTCTTAGTTGTGAATATGAAACACTGACTTTCTTAGATAAAAAAAATAAAAATTTAATGAATTCTCGTCATTCTTGAATTAAAAAATATTTGAATTTACTTCCTATTAATACTCTTACTTCCACTTTTAAAGTTTATATGTAATTTATTATTCACCTACATGAAAATAATTACATTATAAAAAACGAATAGATCAAATCCGAAAATATTCACCATATAATTCTAATATATTATTAAACCTTGCACAATTTTAAAATAATTGATAGAAATATTTCATTCTTTTTCGCAATAACGTGTATAAATGTATTACATCTGACTCTGTTTTCCTAGAAAAAAAAACAGCATGTAAACAATATTACAAACGGTTATTGTAATTGCATACTAAAAAAAATGATAACAAAAAGTTTGAATTCGTGGTAAATAAGTAAAGGTCATTGTTAGAAGTATCAGTTGCATGAAACCATTTCAGGGTCAATGACAATGTATTTTACTGAAACTTTTTTACCACATATATTGTTTTATTGTACATAATGTCAAAACAAACTTTCACACAATTAATACATAATAATTGGTTTATATACAATTAGTTGTTGAACAAGAATCATTTTTGTGATTTGTAAGATGAGTAAAAAGTTTATTCCAGGAAGAAATTTGTTATTCATTACTGAAAATATGAAATTATTGTTTGCATAACAAGCCGAATTTGCGACCAATGTATTTAAAGTGAATTCTTCACTTTTTAGATTCGTTGTATTTCAGCAGAGAAGAAAAAAATTATATCAAATTATCAATAAAATTAAAATATAATAGTTTTAAAAAATAACCCAGGTTTACTCTAGAAGTCTATAACAAAAAAATATATTTATTAATTTACTTATAGATTAATAAAAATTTAATATTTTCAGTTTAATGTCATAATTATATATCTATAATCTGCTGGTCATATTATAAACAATTATATAACTAATAAACAATAACTAATTAGAAGGTCAACCCATATATTTTCTTTGTAACATATTTACGATCTCAATTTCTTTTAAATTATACAGACTGTAAATCTTTATTTGCGTCATTTATTCTTTATATATATATATATATATATATATATATATATATATATATATATATATATATATATATATAAACAGTTCATTGCTAATTTCTATTCTGGCCAAGTCACCAGTTTTGTTATCGTTCTAATTGAAGTACTGCGATCCTTACTATTACCACTTAAAAAACTTCTCATAACAATCTCATCCGGATATCAAAATTCTTGATTCCTACTTATTTTCACTTCTTTTTTCGTACTATATTCACACATATATATATATGCAAAAAAGGTGAAGTTTAATGATATAATAATAAGTTTTTCATTTATAATTTTTATGTACTACTGTGTTTAAGTGTACAGTTCAATTATTTAAAAAAATTTATACACTTCAATAAAACACAAAATTTCTGTTTAAACAACATAAAAATCAAAAAATATACTATATTCTTTTCTAAAAATATTTTTTCCTATAATATAGATAAATTGTTTTCTATAATGTTATCAAAACAATGAAAAACATAAACTAAGATGACTGAAAAGGACGAAGAACACCAACAAAATACATGATCTGCCATTGAATAATAGACCGAAATTTCCAACAAATCATAAAAAAATAATCTACAATGACTGTATAAAAATTTCTACATAATTATTTTATATTCATGTATAAGCATATTAATAAACATCCAGTCAAAATAATTATAAATTGAAAACGAAATGTGTATCAAATCTGATAAATCAATTGAAAATCACCACCTTAATTTATAATTAGACTTAAGAGAATTAAATCGATATTTACATCAATTAATAGAGAGAAAAAAGTATGAAAATATTTATAACAGAAGTATTTCTAAAAAATGTTACATACTTTTTGTTTAGACATGTTTGAAATAGAAATCATTTGATTTTTCCAAATTGACAATTCAAATATATTTTATAATTACCAATTTTAAAATTAATTTTCCAATAATGTTATACATTCCCATATATCTTTACAATTATCGATTACAAAATGTTTTCAATCAATGAGATTAATTTAAAGATTACAGATATCAGTAATTTGTTTATAACTTCATTTTTGGTCCACATGTTCAAATATAATTTATAATCAATCGTAATTACATAATTATGAAAGTTTTAAAGCGATCATAAGAAAAATTTTTATTACATTATTATTGCTGTGCAAACACAACAAAGTCATTGGGTTTTAATTATTTTGTACCGATACAGAAATAATTACCGTTAGAAAACAATGACAAGCTTAAAGAATAAGACTATTAATTAGTTTCGGTAGTTGAAGGAACAATAATTATTGTTTTTGATTTTTATAGAGAATTAGAACAATAGTTTCATTTCATATGTATATAAGGAAATAAATTTGAAGGATATTCAAATTGTGTAATCTATTAAGATAAAAAGTATCAACATTGATAACACCGATTCAAATTTTAATTACATTTATTAAATATGTAGTTTCAATAAATTGAATGAATGAAAATTAAATCAATTAGCATGTAGCTAAGTTAATTAAATGTATTTCTTTCCTTCCACATGAAAAAATGCTGAGATTTAAAAAATTAATAGTAAATTATGTATTTAATCTCTTTAATGCAGAGCTGATTTTGTATTTAATGTTCTTTCTACAATATCCGTTATAAGTTTTCATTTTTTAAATCAAATATTTTCTTTTGATTTTCAGTAATTTAAACAATTGATTTTATTTAATACCGATATAAAATTTAGATTAAGGCTAATTATACTTTAAAGAAAAACGTACACAATTTGTTATGATTAAAAGAATATTTTATGAATATATTTAATATAACATTAAGTGAATTAAGTTCACAGAACATCTGTCACAAGTTTTAATAATTTTGTCCTTTATTCATCATTTACACAAACTTTACAAGTATTTTAATTAGAACAAATTCTGTGTTAATGAGGTATTTTACCAGGTGTAACGATGAGAGTACGAGAGGAGTGTAAAAAAAACGGACTATGTTAATTCCAAATTAATATTTTTTCTTCTTTGTTGACATATATATATATATATATATATATGTATATATATATATATGCAATTTTAAAATTTATTTTAATAATTGTGTTAATTATTTATATTTATGTAGCATTACTTCTGTAATATGCTATAAAACAGTAATTATTCTAGTTCAGATTCGCATTTATTAATAAAAACATAACATTTCTACAATTTCATTTCGAGTTTAATAATAAATTTTACGAGTAAACACGTTCACATGCATATAAATTTCATACAAGACGTGTGAAAATAAAATATTCCATTCGTATATAAAATGCTTGTACATGGTTTGTGTTATATTTATTTTCTTATATACATATGATGGATAAAATAAGAGAAATAATTGATTACAATACATTTCAGTGTTCTGTGTTCAATTATAATGAAATAATTTGAAAACAAAAAAAAATGTGTACTCCTTGCAGATTATTTGATAATTGAATGAAAAATTACAGCAACAAAATATGTTCTTTTGACAATGAGAAATATAAATTATTGGAAGGAAATCTAAAAAATAATAAAATATTCATAGTGAAGTGATTACATATATATATATATATATATATATATATATATATATATATATATATATATATATATAGTTATTTAAATAAAATATACCGCGAAACCACAATACTACAACCGGTTTTGTAAGAAATCTGTTTAGCTTTCCAGTCGATTTTTCTTTCAATACAGATCATTAATCTCAAACTTATTCATCCATGTCTGTAACTTGTGCCACTGAGGTTTCCTATTGACCCTTAGCTTACAATGGAAAAATAAAACTACATTTTATACACACGTGAATAAAAATAACCCAATTTATTTTTAGTTTAGCTCTGTTATATATATACGAGTATACATATATATATATATATATATATATATATATATATATATATATATGTATCATTTTTGCAATAATTCTAAAGATTCCTGTTCTTCAACTACTAATCATTTTTATTACCGCATTTATTAAGTAAATATTGAATACATTAATTTTTAACTTATTAATTTATTTTACTCGTTTATTCCTGATAATAATTTCTGTATATATATTTTTTTAATTCTTCAAAAACTCGAAATAAATAAAAATTGCACCAGATCATTTTATACGAATTTAATAAAAGTAATAATATGACTATTACCACAAAAAACATACAAAATATTTACCAAAAAGACATTATTAGTTTCGATATTTGCAGTAAGTTGTAGGTTTAGAACTGAACAAGATACTGTAAAAGACATGCGACGTTCTGCGACTTCAAACATTAATAACAAGAAACACCTTATTGAAAAATAAACATAAATATGAGGCAGACTACCCAGAATATTAAAATAACGTTAACAATTCCGAAATAAAAAAATCAAATGGGCAGTAATAACGATACATATAAATATATAACGTTATGCATTTCTTATCAAAGGAAAAAAATAAGCCAAGTGACTTCCTGTGTATCTTTTCTCGAAATAAAAGACCTATTTTTGATATATTAAATACAGGAGACAAAAAACTAGTATTTAAAATAATCTGGAAAGAAAATAGTATTGAATTCGGCTAAAAAAATATGCATACTTTTCCAATGTCCGAATTAAGTTGAAGTTCTGTATTTCGGGGAATTATAAAAGAAATATTTATTATGAATAAACTGATTAAAAGTTTATAAAATGATAGTTTACTAAAAAAATTGCTGATTTATTTTGTATATATTTTCGTGTTTTTCTCCAATTCTTATTTCTTTTTTATTTAAAAAATTAGATAAATTGAAATAGAAAACGTTTCAATATAAAAATAATTAAAAGAAAAACTGATTTCCTGTACAGAGTACTTTTTCAATTTGTATATCTAAGATGATATAATATTAAAAATTACGTCATTATTTCTTGGTATATTTATAAAAAAAAATTAATAGATATGTCTTCATTGCCGTTCATCATTATAACTTCTATTGTTAGAAAAATAAATCGTAATACAATTATACTCTGTTGTATTTTTTCTACTAGCAAACTTAATTAGATATTTCCTATTAACAATCCATGATCAAGGTTAAATCTTGACATTATTTTATATAAATAGAGTGCACTTGAAATGATTAGCGTGAGATTGATATCGAAACGACCTTTTGTTTGTAAGTTTATGCATTAAATAACGTTGTAATTATTTATCACACATATGAATTATTGAATTAATCCCAAAAGAATGTCAATAAGATTAAAAAGAAAAACAAGAATGTATTTTGAACAATTTATATTAAGGGTAAATATTTTTTATCCATAAAATCTAATATGATCCAACTACAAATGATTTATCTATGGATTTTAACAAATCAATAAAATACAAATTTAGTTTTTCAGCTGCATTTGGATTACTAGTAAAATTAAGTAAAATTCCGAAATATTTAGAAATAAAAACCTCAAAACAAGGACCTTTTTGGAAATTTTAAAAAATTTCTTACAACAGGTTCTTCTGTTTTTGACCATAGATTTCTAATATTATTAGAAGCATAACAAGGAGATTATATCTAAAAACTACGTCATGAAATTTCCTTGAAGCAATTCAAATATTTTTACAGGATTAATTATTATAATTTCATAAAATTTTCTTTTATTTGACGTTGAGTCAACATGTGAATACATTTATAATCAATGATAAAATGATATAAAATTAATGATGATAAAAAATAATCGTTGAATTAACTTTTATTATTATATATATATATATATACACACTAATATAAGGTTTTATGTATAATTTCTTAGGAAATGAGATGTAAATTTGTTTAATTAAAGCTTTTTATTAATAAAATAAAGAATAAAAATCTAAATTCAACTTCATACTGATAAAAGCAACTATATAACTATTATAGAATTTTTTGTAATCAGAATATATAAAAATTATATCCGTTTCGCGTGACATTTATTTATCAAGTATATTTATAAATTTAATTATTCTCTGTGTTGTTAATAAAGAGATTGAAAGTAAATAAAAAAATATATATTCGTGAGAACTATGTTTTTGGAACATGCGATATTAGATTTAAAAGAATTATACACTTAAGTACTTCTATGATATTGTATCGAAGTCGACGAATTTTTTATACAAACATAAATATCATATTATTAAACTCTATATGTTTTATTGTGCTTTATACATATATAGTGTTTCTATCGAGGTTTTTTTTAGATTGGAAAATCCGCACTCGAACGCATAATGATACAAAGAGTACAGTAAAAATAGAACTACGTACAATGCATACGCCCATGTGTATTTCTTTACTGACATTGGTTCCGCGGTCGATAAAGTTGTTCGTTGAGTTAACCGACAGATTGGTCTTTTTGAGACGCTGGCAACATTCTCCATAGCTTAAATGGATTTCGTATTCTTTTCTGTATGCGTTTTTTACGACGCCAGAAAGTAGAACGTCGACTGAATGAAGTCTATTATCGAAGCGTTTTACACGTCCATGATTGACAATATGTTATCTTTGTTGTTTACATGCAACGTTTAGTGTTTCGAATTTGATCCTAATTGCATTGACAAATATTGTAGGCGGATCTATTCGACGACTGTTCTATCCTAAAATAAAATCACAATTGAGAAGAGGATATTGCTGCTAGTTTTTTTTCCGAGCGCGGTTAAAAATATACATGTTCACGTTTATGGACTTTTTCTGTGTTATTTACTTACTCAGTTTTATTTATTGTGAAAAAATATATTTTTATAAATAATTAACTTATATACAATAACTTTTTAAGAACCTATTATTATAAAGACAGAGTTCAAATTAAATTAATTAAATGTAAGAACAGTTATCTGAGTAAAGTGTATTCATGCCAACGATCTAAAAATATATTTAATATTTTCTTTTCCAAACAAAAATTTTGAAAATCAAAAAAATTTCTAATATATTTTAAATCAATTTTTAACAGTAGTAAGTCAAATGCTCGCTTTTTATAACAAATATTTTATATTAAGTATTATTTGTTATATTCAGTCTGTATTTTTTGGTTTCATTATTTTTTTTATTATCAACTGTGATTTTATTATTAATTTGGCTGCAAACTGAATTAAAGATGGAAAAGAAGCAAATAAGAACAAAGCAATAATCAAAAAAAAAATATATCTTAAATAACTATTATAGTTATACCATAAATATCGTTTATATAAAATTTATGCTTTTATTAATTAAAAAAAAATATTCATATTATAGTTCTGGTACTGCAGATAATTTCAATTTCAGAAATTAATTTTTCAGTGATTCCACAAAGCACAAAAAAGGTTATGATCAAACAAATTCAATCATTAATTAATAATCATTTTTGATTGTTGTCTATGAACTTTACAGTTACAATGACACCATTCTTAGAGTGATAAGCTACAGAAAAATCTACAATAAACAGAAGGATCAATAATTAGTTATAGAAGTCTGTAAAAAATTAATTTATAAAAATATTTTTATATCGATTTCATTATCAAAGTATAAAATAAAACAATAACTCTACAGACAGACCCCTTTACTTAAATTTAATTCATTCAAGTAATCAATTTATACCTCAAATGTATTATTTTAACCATTATCGCATTACTGTCTAATTAAACAGAGCTATTTTCCAGGTCCGTTCTTATATCTACTCGATAAGATGTAATTAGTCTACATTCGGTTCCGATTGGGTTAAACGT
The DNA here is from genome assembly GCA_034766995.1 of Acanthacorydalis orientalis. Taxonomy (NCBI): domain Eukaryota; kingdom Metazoa; phylum Arthropoda; class Insecta; order Megaloptera; family Corydalidae; genus Acanthacorydalis; species Acanthacorydalis orientalis. Next base: position 19,192,032 of record CM068321.1, on the reverse strand, counting down.
AATTTTATTTAATCAATTATCAATAATAAACAAATTGCTGAGCGTCTTCCTATTGCACAAAACGTTTCAGAAATAATAACTTAATGGACCGGAAAGGATTCATGTTTATATGTTTTATATTTAATGACCGAATGGAATTAATAATACACCACGATACTAATTCGAACTCAATGTATACGAACAATTATTATGACCAATTAGTCTATATGATATATAGATAAAAAATGTACATTTTAATCAGATTTATTAACATTAGTCAAAATATTTTACTTTCATATAAAAAAGATACGAATAATTTTCTCTTTACAAACAATAATATTATTTTACTTTTTTTTGAAAATAAACCTTTACAATTTATTTACTACAAAGATACTGTGTAACTGAAAAAAATATAGAATTTATTAATAAATGAATTTATATATATACATATATATATATATATATATAAATTATAAATAACTATTTATCTGGATCGTTTTCGAATAATTAATAAAATGAAAATCAAGGCACAAGGTAGAAAAAAATAAAAAATGATAAATTAATTACACAAAACTAATAAAAATTTAAAATAACAAAAAGTATACCTGACTTTTTTTTAATAAATTTAGCCTTAATCAAGAACTAAGTAACTCTAAATAACCAAGCACGATGTCTTTTAAATATTTGATTTGAAAGTATTTAGATTTTTCATAAACTGAACATTTTGAAAAAAAAATGAATCAATTTAAAAGAACTATTGAATCATTCCACAGAATTGTAGTACTGGACCTGGTGAATCAATTGAAATATATTTATCGAAACTGTTTTCAACTTTGAGCAAATTCAAAGTAACTTCGTAAATCCTACAGATCAATAATTGCTTAAGAATGATTTAAGAACTTAATCTTTACCTAGAGTATAAATGATTATTCAGGACTGAAACCACTAAGACAATAGACCATAGAAATTAAAGATATAAAAACAAACAATTATAACTTCAGAATTAGTTCTTAAAAATAGATAGCAATAATAAAATGCTAGAAAAACAAATATAAAAACAAATTGCAACGAGAAAATCAAAAAAGGCAACTTTACTGTAAATAAAAAAATATTTTTATTTTACTACATAACATTTAATAGCACTAAATACTATATAGTAACAATTCCAAATCAAACAAGAATACTTAAATCACTGATTAGTAAAAAAATGCGTAGATTTAATGAAACTGAAATCAATTTGCTTTTCCAGAGAACACAATTGGTGTTAGAAATGAGGAAAAGGCCCCCTTTAACCACGACATGTTAAACTAGCATTAAACCTAGAGAGGGATTTGTTGTAATTTGGGGTTACATGACATCACAGTTGAGGTAAATTACATCAAATTGATTTATACTAGAATAAAGTCAGATTAAATAAAATTCAACTGTTTAAGCACAATGTCAGCTTTATATTTATAATACAAATATAACTTAAGTAATAAGTCGTCCATATGTGATCGACAAAAATCAATAATTAATTTTTGTTATATATATATATATAGAGAGAGAGAGAGGGAGAGAGAGACAGAGAGAGAGAGAGCTAATATTAATGTGATTAATTTCTCAGATTTATTAATAAATCAATAAATATAATCTCAAGAAACTAATCCTAAAATACTTCTAAGATAATTAAATAACCATAAACGCTGATTATTTTCTTTTACTTTTTCTCGCTGATAATAATTTTGTCATAATTTATTTTGTCAATTCTTAATTAAAATAGCAAATTTATGTTTCATTACAGAACTTATAGAAGGAATAAAATTCCTGTTTTAATTAAATGGAAAATAGTTTATAGATAAGACGACCTCAATTCTAATAACAGCACAGAATTATTTACAAATGAGTTACTTAAAATCGACCTGAAGATAGCGCACATACCGAAACTAATAGGGACGAACAGAGACCCAAGTGATACAACAAAAATACGAATACTACAAGGACAACGCATTTATCGAGGAATTAAAAAATAAATACATGCGAATTAATAATAATAATTATATTCAATATTGGATAGTTCACTATTTGGTAAAAGTTTGTTCAAATTATTCTCATTTGGCTTTCTTCATGCTTCAATAGATGTGTTCAAACGATTTAGGGATATCTGAACGATCACCTCTAATTCTCATTTTATCAGACCAATATCATATCTCTCATTTTATCTAATTCTGATATTATCTTTATACTGAAAATCCTTAATATACTTTGTATATTCATATATTCATATTTTTTTATGTTCGTTCCACAATCACATTCAGTTGTAATAACTAATATTTTTTCTCGAAGCAGACAATATCATATGTTGCATTTTTATTCAAAACTATAAAACTGTTTGTGTATGTGTATGTAGTGCGTGAAAAATATATAATAGAGTAAACTTTTACATAAATAAACGCGCCGGCGAGTGCATTGAGATTTGAGTTTGACACTTTTTTTTCTTATAAAGTACAAAGGATCAAGTGGTCGGTTCAGGCATGAAATACGTTTTCGTTCGGTCAATCCGTTGAGAACAGGTATTTTTCATGACATTTCACTTTGGGATTTTGTGATACGATTTCACAAGAACAACCGTCGTGCGAACGACGATCTTTGTCACGGACAGAGGAGACATTCAAGATAAGAATGTCATGTTGTTGTTGTTGTTACTTTGTACCAGTATCGGTTTAACACAAACGTAATTATTTTTATATAGTGCGTATCACTTTACGCTCGTCGAACATTATTCTGCAACATTATATATATATATATATATAGAGAGAGAGAGAGAGAGAGAGAGAAAGATCGAAATTAATATAAAAAATAATCATAATAAAGTGAAGAAATATGTTACATTAGGTTGACAGAAAAATAATTGCGGTTTATGGCATTCAAATTCATACACATTTATCCATTTGTGCTCCTGAACTGTTAGATGACTGACGCTCAACTTTTGTGCAAGCTCTCGAATTGTTGTGCGTGGTTCTCATTCAACTAACGCATCCAATTGGTCGTTATGAACCGAATTAGGACGCATGCGACCTTCTTCATCTTCAAGCATGAAATTTTAGTAACAACCATTGCACCATACGTTCCTTAACAGTACCCACACCAAAGGCATCGTTTAGTTTACGAGCAATTCCTGCCTTACCACCCGTTTTGAACACACAAAACCAAAACCGTGATTATTTTTGTACCAACCTAATACAAGTAAAAGAAAATATCAGTTTGATATCACACTAGTAAGGCATTTAAAAACATGTATAAAAAGAACATAAATTATATTACATATAATAAAACTGGCTTAATATTTGCTAAAAATATACTAGAAACGAAACATGGCACTGCAGATTTAAACAAAACAATATAAATGATAAAAATCAAAAATAAAGACACGAAATTAAACCTTGCTTAAAATCTTGAAATACATAAAACAAACTAAACGAATAAATAAACACGAAAAGATGTGACGTTTTATACTTTCAAATTACATCCCAATCTAAAAAAGTACATAAAATAAAAAAAAATAGATTTAATATAAAATCTCTAGTTTCTACCTGAAAATGGCATCGTTTCCGAAACTAAGACTGAACAACAAGCACTCAGATGAACCAAAAGAACGAAGAAACAACAGGTATAAAAACACAATTATAATTAAAATTGTTTTTCAGAAATATATATATATATATAAACAAAAAGAGAGAGAGAGATGTTTAATTTCTTTTTTTATTATTTCAATATCTCTGGAACTCAACATTATTACACTTCTTTCACATAAGAATAATTAAAAAAAAACACTAAAGTGTTAGTAGTTATAAAATTTATTAATAGAAAACAAAGTTTGTTTACTGTGGTTTTGACTGAATATTACTGTTTTATATATTCTATACAAATATTGATATGAAATTATTTTTAAAAAATGTAGAACAATTTAATTTATAGGAAAAAACTATACATAATTAAATAAATTTGCATATTTATTTAAAAAAAAAATAATAAAACTGGTAGATGAGTGTCATAATTATGATATCATACAACTGAAATATACTTTGAAATTAGTCTTTTTTGTTAGCGTACGGTTGTACTTTATGTAATTAAACAGTTTCCGTTTTCGAGACATAATACCTGTACCGAGTAACTGACACGCAATTCATCTAAATTTTTAAGGACAAAAAGGATGTAATTAAATTTTAATAAAGAAAATTGATGGAATTTTTAAAGTGATGTTTATTTAAGAAAATAATAGCGAATAGTAAGGTAGAATTAAAACATTCAGAACGATAAAAAATTGTCTACCATTTTTTTTATATAAACATCGACCAAGATAGAAAAAATATAATCATTTTATTAATATAGTATCAGTTTATACAGTGTTATTTTTATTGAAATATTTAACACACTAATAAAATATTTGTTAATGTTTTATTTTAATTTATAAACAAAGATTAATTTTAAATGTTTTTTTTTGCAAAATGATATTAATAGAATGGAAATAAAAGATTTTCAGTAAGAGTTCTAGTCTTTCTTTTTTAAGAATTTATATAATTTGCAACGTGTCTAAAATTTATTATTCTCCGCATGGAACGAATATTCTTTAACCTTTTGAAGCCGGGAAGAGGGAAAGGGTGCTAAATTATTTTAACAAACATTTTTCGATTAATTAGACACTCTCTTATCCTAAGCAAAATAAAAATTTCAAATTTGACTGTTACAAGAAAAAATATGTTAATTCAGATTAGCTATTAGAAACTTCACATCTATCTGATGTATAGTAGAAAATCGTTGATAATATTCGGAGAAACATAAATGTCTCGATTGAAAACATATAATTGAAAGTGAAAAATTAATTATAATTCAAAACTTGCAGAAATAACATTACTGTTGAGTGTGAAAAATTTTAAAACAATTAAATGTGCACAAAACGATTTCACATCCGTCACATCTTGTACCTGGATGTAGTCTCGAAATTTTTTATACACTCTTTTCTGATGATAAACATTTGGAAAAAGTATTATTCAACCAAAATCTCAAGTTCACATTTTTATAGGTTATCAAATGAAAAAAAAAAACACGATTTTCTGATTTTTTGAATGACTAACTTTTTTTAATGAAAGAAAAAGTTAAAAATCGAGCCTCACTAGAAAGAGATAAATAACCTTTAAATATATCATCCAAATGATAGCACTCTGAGGCTATAGTTTCTTTGGAAAATATCAATCGATTCCTAGATCAACGCCCGGCTTCAAAGAGTCAACCAATCAAACTTTATTTCCCAATTTCAAATCTAAACTAGTTGTATAATAATTCACCTTTATTTTGTTTGAAAATACTTCAAGTCTAAAAATATTCCTTCCATTTTTCTATATATTATATTTATAAAAATGTGTTAATTTTTATATTTCTAGATATTCAAATATTGTTTTATAATTCCTTTTTTCTATCAGTAATGTGATTTTCAGTATTTAATATAACATAAATTTCAAATTCATTAAAATACTTTTGAAATATTTTATCTCAAATTTCAAAAAATAGTATAATATTGAAATTAGGTTTATTTTTATAGCATGGCATATTTTTCAGGCTTGTTTCGAATTAAATTACTCAAGAATATATTATTTTTAATAATATGTAGATATGAATACATTTTCAAATAAAAATTAATCGATACTAGAACAGAATTTAAACCTTTTTAAATCTATTTTGTTTATGGTCAGTTGATTTACATGTCATTTATATTCACATGTAATTTACATTTTTTTATACTTATTTACATTTTTTCCAAAATGTAAATCATACATGAAACAGGAACACAAAGTCTAAAAGAAAACTTCAACAACGGAAAAGCTCTACTATAACATAAACTATCTATATGTTTACACTTTTCAAATGGCTTAATATTCCGGTGAAAATGAACTCGTAATAAAATAAATGTTGTTACATAAAAATTCAATTTGAAGAACGAAAAAAAAAGAAAACGTCTACCCAAACCATTGGCCTGTGCCTACGCGCATGTTGAATTGTTCTCGGTGAGTTGATACTCGGAGATATACGACGACCAACACCAGTGTAGCGTAAAATTCTTATGTTTTCACAGAAGAACACGAATATTCAAAGCCGAGAAATGAATTCAAAGATTTTCTTTGTAATTTAACGCAACTTTATTACAATTGATAATTTTATCCCGGAAAGTATTTTTATATCTTGATCAGAAGTGTATTGTTAGCGTGATACCGAAGGAAATAAGATTTATTAAGGAACATTTTCAGTATCGGGAAGAAAGTTACATGATATTTATGTTATTGTAATAAAAAATACGTCGTGCGTTTCTCTGATTCTTTTTGTTTATTGAGATATTTGTGACAGCGCAGACATTTATGTTAAGATGAGCTTACAGATTCTGTTCGCGTTTTTGTCTTTTCACTTCATAATTATCGTATACGGATTTAATCTCAAACAATAAGGGAAATCGATTGATAACAGTTTCTCGCTTCTGATTCTTTATGAATACAAAATAACTGGGAGATGTTTAAAATTTTATCATTTGAAAAAGGAATTACGAATTTTTTCATTTATTTATAATTTGTGAAGATGCAAAAATGTGATACAATAAAATGTCTCACTGATGATCATATTAATGGAAATGTTAAAATATTAATTACACATTCTTTAAAGATATAACAACAAATATTGTCATAAGTGACTTAAACAAACATGTTACATTTCAGTATTAAAATCTTATAGGTTATCAAAATTAGATATCTCAAATATTAAACAGTATTAAATTGTTTCAATTTAAATTACAACAAATTAAAAATCAATAATCAAACAAATGTTAGAAACGGATAGTAAGACAAACTACTTTTTTTATAATTACACCTACATCATCAACAAGTAATTATTTTTACAAATTATTCCAATCAGTAAGGATTTAAATATTAGTCAATTTTAAATTAACAACATTTTTCATAGAATTCGATTATTCTCATGTATAATACCAAAGATACAGCATACACATTTTTATACATTTTTTAAAAAAGATATATATAATTAAAAAGAGATATAATTCTACCATTTTTATTTCTGCACCTCTTTATACAATTACCCTTACACAGGTAACTTTATGAAATGCTACTAAAAGAAAGTTTTTAATTGTTCATTCAACCATCGCTGCATGAAAAGTTCAACTTCTTCGTCAGCTTTAAATTTTATTATGTTTTTTTAAAAGAAAATGTATTAGTTGAAAAGTATATTCTATAGCGATATTTTTAATATAGGTAATCAGATGTTTTTCTCATTTTTCGCCAGGATAAGATAAATTATTAACGTTAACAAATCTATATTAAATAGTAAAATATAAAACACTTTAATGGAAAAAAGAACATAATCAACATAACATAATTACAATATTTAATTGATTATATATTTTTTATTTAATTAGAAAATATATAATTGAGTATATATATATATATATATATATATATATATATTGAAGAAATAAAATTACTCTTGAAATGAATTTAGATCTAAAATTAATGATTTACTGTAAAAAAATGAATGTATTACTAATAGAAAAAACTATAAAATAAAAAGATAAATTTATAAAATACGCTTATTGGTAACAGAAAATTAGTTTTCATAATTCTTTCTCATTATTCATATTGTTATATAATATTTCTTGAATTTTATTTTAAAATTTTAAATTTATGGTATTCGTAGTGTTCTAATATGAACGTTTTAATAAGAAGATAAATGTTTATAAAACTATTTATAACTTTTTTCAAAAAAATCTATGCTTTAATTTTCTAAGAATAATGGTGCCGTAAAAGTAAAAAGCAAAAATGATCATTAATCAATAATTGAGCATTTTTAATCAGAAAGCGTATATATATATATATATATATATATATATATATATACATATAATGTAATATACATATATATATATAATGTAATATATATATATATATATATATAATTCATTCAAATTCGAGTCAATTTATAACAAATTTAAATTCCAAATATAATTCTATTATTTGAAAAAAATAAACTGTAAATATACTTTGAATACACAAATTTCATAACAAAATAATTGATTTTTTTGAAAATATTTGAAATAACTGAACAAACGTTTAAAATAAAATTGAATTCAACGTCGCGTTTATTTAATTAAAAATATTTGCTTTTTGCTCGATTTCCAGTTCACTAAATCTGGTACTATTGTATCCATTGTGGTGATAAATATTTCTATACCTGATATTTATAACATTTCTGTACCAATCTTTCTTATAAATAGACATTGATTATCTATAAATGTAACAGAAGTAAATATAACTCGATGAAATATAAGTAGCACGTCTACCTCGAATAACGTATCATATTTTAATGCAAAATGTATGTTGTCATTAAAATAAATATATAACCTGTAACGCTACCGTAATCAGAAGCGTAGTCGATGCAAGCCACACTTTCTATTCAGAAGGTTGTCGTTCGTAGACAACAAATCTGATAATGCACTTTTTTACATTAATATATGTTATTAAAAAAAAGAAGATATAATTATAAAATGATTATTTTTCCATAAAATGAAATACAAGTATAATTTGGCTTCTTTAAATTGTATTAATAGATATTAAAATATGTTGAGAAAAAATTTTAACCTTTTTCTACACATAGATTTTGGCATTGTGGCTGAATTCATTTCCGCAACTAATAATTTCACAGGTCCGCAAACTAAAATATTTTTCTAACTAGTAATTAATTATTCATCATGCTGCTTATTCGTATTTAGATGGAGATGTTATCATTCCAAAAAAATCTGTTTTCCTAAGATTCTGACAAGCCATAGTTTCTATATCTTAACCCTTTGAAGATGAAGATATCACTATTGAAATACATAAAAACAGCAATCAATAATAATAAATGTTCAATTACTAAAGTTTTTTGATCGAGATTTTTTTATAATTTGTAGGAGAATATAGAATTCATTTGTGAAAATGAGCTTCCTTGAAAATAGTATTCTTAATTATTAACTTGTTTTATCAATAAGTTGAAATATTCAGTCGCTTTTACAAAATACCGTATTAAACACTTAAATTTTAAAAGGACTTCCTTGCGAAACAGCTTTATAAAGAAAGATGTCTTTTTTAATTTATAACAAAATTAATTTACTTTGACAGCTACAAAATTCGTTTTATATAGAGGATCATCAACTGTGCGTACAACTTTTTTTATAAATAACAAAAACAATAGATACTTTCAGAAGCAAAACACTGTCCCCTTTTCATGCGTCAACTAACACAGTGTGTTTAGTGCGTTGCACTGATTCGCAATTTTCGCATAAACGTCCGGCAGAGTGCGTGTATTGAGATGATTCGATCAGCTCATCGATCAGAATGAAACGATAGGGAAACGGATGAGGCCAGCAGAGTTGGAGCAACACGCTGCGGAGATTAGTTTCGATAATGTAAAGATCAATCGCTTGTTTCTTGTTGCTTTGTAAATGATTGATGGCTTCGACAAGACAAGAGGACACACAATCTTATTGGATATTGCAGTGCTTTATGAACCGTTCGATCGTGTCAATGACATTTTCAAAACTAACTCCCGTATCTGTGATTCTATTCTGATCGGAAGTTGAACAAAGTTTGTGTTTTGTTCGAATGTAACACAGATCTAATGTTAATTTCAACGAACTGATAGTTTAGATTGATAAGCATTCGTGTTTAGATTGTTTTGAACAAATTGTACAATTGGCTATGTTTCAGGTTCAAGTAATTTCTACAAGTATTGTTAAGACAATACAGTTTCTTGTAGTAAACCAACCTGTGTATATATATATATATATATATATATATATATATATATATATATAATATTAACAATATTCTTTAAAAATAAGTTACCAATAATAAATTTTAAAAAATATTAAATTTATTCAATGAAAACACCACTTGAAACAAGAAAAAATGCCTTAATTATTTATCCAAAAAAATGTTAATATCCCTCCAAAAATATTTATAGAAAATTACAGAATTATTTTCGAATATAATGTAAACAATATAAGAACAAATTTATATAAAATATAAATTTACTCAAAAAGAGTTTAATATCTCGTTTAATACAAGCACCCTCCCTTTTTTGTAATATTTGTGAAATTACTAACTTTCTTTAATTCGCTGAATGTTGTCTATAAACATGATCTGATAAATGCTCCTTAATATTCCAATAGGATAGGATTACTGATTCCTTAAGTATGTAAATTGTTTTTATATTGTATAGTTTTAATATATTGGTTTCTACTTTTAGTAAAAAAATTATCCGAATGGCTATATTTCTTATACAAATATGAAGAAATTATTAACAATTCGATTCCAATGTACTTTTTGCAAAAAAAAAACATACTAAGCATGTGTTTAGGCGATAACCAATATAGACTGTAGACTAATACAATATCAATATAAAAAAAATCGGTAATCACATATCTATACCATGGTTTTAAGTAATGAATTTTTGGACACAAATATTCGTGCCAAAATTTCAGATAGTCAATTATTAATATGCAAATTTTCATAACATTAAGTATAGAATATCAATAAACAAATGTACAATCAGTACAATAGAATAAAAAAAAACAATAATACAAAAATAACAGTACCTCACCCAATAAAAAAATTACTCTTTTAATTTCTAATTAAAGTTGTATGAAAACCTACAATTGATTAATATTAATTCAATTTATTTAATGTTTAAAAATAATTATTAATAAATTCGTTCTCAACGCCTACAATATTTCTTAATTGACCGATTTTATATATATATATATATATACATATATATATATATATATATTGAAATTAATAAAATAAAAATTACTTTCAATTTTAACATTTAAAATTATAATTTAAATTTATTTACTATTTCAAAAAATAAATTTAATTAACTTATTTAAATAAAACTGTTCTCGGTATTAAAAAAATCCATATTTAAATATATATAAATACACACACATATATATATATATATATATATATATATATATATATTAATGTATTGAAAGATAATAAAATACAACTTTTCATTTTATAATTACTGAATTGCAATCCACTATTTATTTATTTTTCATTAATTTCAAAGTCATGTCATTATTTCATTACGTAAATATTTATCGTTGAAATTATTTCAACACACATATTACACTGGTTTTCATGAATAATTAACAAACCAAACGAGGAATTCGAATGATTCGACATATTTTATACAACGAATTCGATATGGAATCGAAAAATGACACAAATATTAATTCAAAATCAACAGTTATTTAAATAAAACTATTTTGAAATTATAATTTCAATAGGAAGGTACAAATAAAATTTATTATATTCATTTTTTTGTTAACAAATAATATATGAAAATCTTTTTTTCAAAACAAAACTAAAACTTCTAAGACATTATATATTCGAAATATTTAGAAAAATTAAAATGTAAAAGCATCTAAGCACCTGTCTTATCTCCACACTAAAAGTGGCTTATTGATTCATTCAAATACCAATTTCTAGCTATAACAAGTCACTCCTTAATGTACGATTAAGATAAACTCTTAATTATTATTAGACGAAATGTAAAAAACCCAATAGATTAATTTCAGTAAGAAAGCAAATCTATAGTTTTATAGTAGTTCTAATTTTTGTGTTTTAAAACCGTATTTCAAATGATTGCAAAAATAATAAAGTGAACAAAATTTTATAATTCTCAAAAACTTGACTTTTCTACTGACAGAAAATCTATTTTATATAAACTTGTTCTTTTTCCTTTTAATCGCAGATTTTTATCTTCTACAACTAGTTTCCGCATGTGTGTATTTTTCAAATGTTTACAGAAATCACAATTATTTACAAATAGTTAAAGGTGGCATACGTTCCAAATACTAGTCGTATACAATAAAACCTCACCTGATTGAAAAAAATTAATACCGAGAGAACAGTAAATTAATGAGATCACAGGTATAATCTCAAACAATTACAATTGTTTATAAAGATATTTAAAAAGTATAAAAGCACTCACCACTTATTCTACAGTATCTTGTATAAGAATGTGATTTTTTACTCACCTGAAACAAGAAAAATATATTAGTATTTTGTCAATATTTTATATAAAAAAAATATTAAAAAAAAACTACAATTTGAATCTAAAAAATATTGAAAAGGAGCAAACAAAATCTTTGTAATAAAATATTCTTTTTAATAAGATCTTTTACAGTAATTCTCTACTTTATTATTAGTTTACTTTGTATCATATATTCAAAATGATATACTTGTATTAATATTTTATAAAATATCCAAATAGAGAATTTATTTTATCAGTGATGTCTAAGAAATCAATTCGACTAAGCTCTAAAATTAAAATACAAAATCAAAAGTAGAATCGCATATTTCTTCATAAAATATTCGACAAACTTACAGAAAAGAATATAATAAGATTTTTAAAAGCAAGAAACCAATCAAATAAACTGGAACCTATCTTTATATATATATATATATATATATATATATATATATAAAAGTGTGTGAGTGAGAGAGAGATAATATATTAATAAATTTAAAATATATTTACAAAGTACAAAAGCTTTTAAATAAATGTTATCGAAGAAGTTATTGACTATATTTAAAAATAAAAATATAAACATTATGGATAATTAAACAAAATAAAAAAGAAAATTTTCAACAATGTTTCATTCTGCATGTTTGAAATTAATTTACATTTCAAATTCTATTCAAACATCGAATTAAGATTTATCCAAGCAGAAATGTATTGGCAATACAACTGCTGTCCTCTTAATAACCGTACCTTTTTTGAAACCATTCGAAATTTACAATTTAAAGTGAAATTTCATTCTGCATAGTTCGTATACTTGGGTTCAAATGACTTTCATTTTTTTAGTTTACTCAAAAAGGCATTACTAATAAAACATTTTCGCTCTGACAGCGAGACTAAAAATGCAGTGCACGACTGGCTGAACAAGCAGCCTAAGAATTTCTTCTCGGTCTAAATCGACGCAATGAATATACGATAACAAACATACACAGTAGAAGAGGACTTACAAAAGGTGATGACTATAAAGAAATAGATGAGTATTTTATTCAATTTGAATAAGAAATAGTTCTTTCACTTTTACAATTTTCTATTATACTATTCACATTAAAAGAAATGTATAATAGAAAATTATATAAACAAATAAATATATTAACCAAAAATATAAAAGAATACTTATTTTATATAACGTCTCTTGAGTGGTCTTCAAAAAGTTAAACTTTTACTTTATAAGAAATGCGAAGAATTATATTTTGTTTTTACTATAAATAACATATTCTTAAGCTGTTATACAAGTATCCTTAATTTTTATAATTATAGACTATTGTAAATACATAACAAGTTTCAAGTCGTGAAGATGTATTTAAATACATAATATCTATTTAAATATAGAGCGTCTGTTACAAAAATGTCGAAAAAGTCTCGAAACTAAATTCATCTTAATTGTTTCCACAAATAGATCAGTCATTATCGGTTCCCAAATGAAATATATGTTGATAGTCGTTCAAACAAAACTATTTCTCATCTAGTACGACATTATTATATAACTATTCATTTTCGTACACAGTTATTTATATTGATCTATTTTAACAGTTCTCTTCACAAGAAATCGACAATAATGTTAGCTGTTATTACTTGAACGTTACAAATAAAAATAAATGTAAACGTAATGACACTTCTTTTATATTCTACATTTATATTTATGTATGTATTGAATATTCAGTAAAGAAAATTATTACTTGAATATAAAACTACAATGTCATCAAATTCTATAATAATTTATAGACTATATTTATTTATATATATATATATATATATATATATATATATATATATATATATATATATATATATATATATATATATATATATATATATATACATATCCCTTATGTTATGATTAATGAATTTGTTTTCTTGAAAAATATGAAATAATGGAAAAAAGTCCAGAAATTTATAAAGCATGTTTGGTGAACTTATTATTAAAGATTGAATACTTCTAAGACAGTTACCGAAAAATTAAAATGATATGAAGTTTATTTGTACAAACTTATCAATATTTAAATCAAAGAGATTACTTTGTCAAAAAGATCATATATTCTCTTAATATATTCTACCTTTTCTTATCTACAAAACTTAATCTATAAACTGGTCTCGAATATTAAAATAGTTCCCTGATTTCAGACAACGTAGAAACATAGCAAAAATTATGTTGGAAGTAATAGATGTTATATAAATAAGAAAGTTCGCGAATTTAAAATGAAAATGAGTGAAATATATATTATAAAAAGACTAGATAACAGATAAAATTCGTATTAATTGGAACTGCAATAACGAATCAAGATTTCTATTTTTACTGATTTACCTTCCACAACTTATTTTTAAAAGCTTTCACTGAAGAAGACGGTGGATTAAAATGAATGCAGTTTAAACATGAATCCTCTATGAAAGACTAAATATTCACTCTACTGTGTATAAGGTTTGTTTAATTTAATTTTAACCTCACAATCACTCTTTTCAGTAAGGAAAAGAAAGCTATTCTTCGATTAAATTCTAATCACAATCGCAAGTCTACAAATTATTTAACACATATCAGTCCTATGATTTCGTATAGTCAGAGGTTTGGGATATTCTCTATCCAACGAAGTCAAATAACTGTCAAGGAGTCTAATTAATTCTAGTCTTACTAAACCTATTTTTTTAAAAAAAAATGGTACTGTAACAAAAACTAAATGTGAATCTAAATTCCATAGTTTGAATATCATTTACAAGAATATTAAATGGTTAAAAAAAGTATAACTAACTAATATATTACAAGGTTATTAATGAAACTAATAATAGTATTTTTCAATAATTAAAAACATCAACATTGACCCAAAATCATAAATATAATAATTAATATCAGCTGATTACAAAATCAGTTTTTTGCTACAAAATTATGAAATAAATTTGAATTTATAATCGATTGCATGCCCCATATATCATTTTACATTTTCATGCTATTTGAAAAATTAATATCTTGCATGTTATTAGTTCAAATTCGCAAATAAACCGTTTCGCTGAATTCATTTAAATATATATAAATACATATACATACATAGACATACATACATAGACATACATACATATATATATATATATATATATATATATATATATACATTAATATGTTTGATTAAAAAATAATTTGATACAAGTTAATTGAAGTGAGTACACAATTACGAATAAAATATGGTAATAAAATTAAAAATAGATAATGCTGAATGAAAATTTAATTAACTAAAGTAAAATGTAACTGTTATTTTTCAAATATATCGCAATCTATAAAAAATAGCATGTCATGATTTGCGTGTTTGCGGTCCACCATTATATAACTTTGGCAACAGAGTTTACAATTCATATTTACAGCTATATTTGTCGACAGAATGTCATTATAAATCAAATAATAAATAAAATCACAACACGGATTCCATTAACTCACTATTCAGTTTCGTTACAAATATACATTTTTTTGAAAATTCCGAACTTGATAATTGTATACAGAAGCAATGAAATAGACATTTGTACATGGAGTACAAAGCGTTTATGCATTTTTTGAATTTACTGTAATTCAATTCATTTCTTTTCTTTTCTTCTCTAGCGTACTGCATCGAACTAATTGAAATTATGAAAATCAATAGACTGATTGATTTTTATTTAGTTTTAAATATTCTGTTTAATATTTAATATTTTTATACTTAACTCATTTCTTGCTTCAATTATGCAATTTATTTTACACTATTAGACATTATTTAATTTGTTATACATTTCCATCAACAAGAAAAATTGAAAATGTGTTATAAATCTTCAAATACATTATATATATATATACATATATATTCATATAATATATATATATATATATATATATGTACATATATATACATACATACATAAAAGTCAAAAAGATTTCCAAAATCTATGTCGAACGATATTTCTTTTACTTTAATAAAATCATTGAAACAGTTTTGTCTGACTTTATGTTACTAGAATTTTTAATTACTAATATAAATTTCTATTTAAATCAAAAAACTACAAATTAGCAATAATATAATTATTACTAATAAAAAAAAGTGAGGAAAAACAGTATCTAATCTCAATCCATGGCTAATAGTCAAAACAAACAGGCATTTCGTTGTTAGCCCACACTTTACTCATATTATTTTCTAAACCCATCTTTAATTATCTTTTAACTATTATATACGATGAAAAGTATAAAAAGATCTAGCTATTTTGGGTTAAATTGTTAGAAAATAGTAAAATGATTATTAAAAATCAAAAAATATCATTATTCCCATATAAACATTGCATTTAAATGAATTTGCTATTATATTCCCTCCCAGCTCACCCCCCCCCCTCTCTATATATATATATATACATATACTTATATAAAGAAACTATCTAAAAAGGTTCTTTAACAAACATTTTTCTATAATAAAATGTTACTACAAAATCTGCAATATATTTTATTTATAAAATACGTTTTTTTTTATCTTAATATACTTTCTCAACAGCAATTTATATTTCTTATGTAAATATATATATATATATATATATATTTAATACGATTTTACATTTGTAACAAATAAAAAAATGAACACAGAAAGGAATATAAAAGACATCTTATAAAAATATTTATAAGTAAATATGACTACACATAATACATACATAATATTACTTTATATGAATACAAATTTTATGTCCGTCATCTTATAACGTTTTATAAAAAAAAGTAGTACACATTTTTACGGTACGTAAACATTTACGGCTATTAATCTCAAAGTCATCAGAAGAACAGAGTTACAAATCCGGCATGAAAATAAGTTTACGAATATATAAACTACAATGCTAATATTAAAATATATTGTACATATATATATATATATATATATATATAATATATATATATAAATAATTTTCAGTATACTAATAAATACTTTTTTAGATTTAAAGTGATATGACTAACTTGTCTATCAACTTTCAATAAACATTTGAAAAGTACTTTGTTTATAATTAAGTAAGACAATATTATGTGAGGTGTTTATGATTAGATTAGCACACTAACTTTTCAACTATCAAGTAATTTTCAAATTGTTCCCTTTGAATATCCACCGTTATGTCAATATTGTTATATTCCACTACAGGTATTGAAGAGTGAATAATACTGGAACAGGATACAGGAATAGGGTATACAACAAATAGTTTGTAGAAAAGTGTCAATAAGAAGAAATTTATTACAATATAGTTTTATACCGGAAGCTAAATTCACTTTCACAAACATATTTTTCTCTTATTGTACGAATTATAAAAAAGTCTTTAATCAAAAATGTTCAAAAATTAATTCTTAATGATTTTTGATTGCTACTTATGTGCATTTATATAGTAGTGTTATTATTTTTAAAGTATTGAAAATCTGTTATGTACAAGAGATAAAAAAATGGTCAAGTAGAGGTCAATCAAAAATAATTACTAATTAATTGTTGAACATTTCTGATTAGAAAAGTATTTTGTGGTTTCTGGAGCGAGTAAAAAATCATTATTAAAAATTATCTTTGTGCAGGCGATTGAAAAAAACATTCTTTCAAAATAGGTAATAATTATTAGTTTTTTTTTGATAAAAGCTTAGTGAAATCGAGTTTAATGAAACCACAGGTCGAATCATATAACTTTGCATTATTGTTATTCTATATATATATATATATATATATTGTTATAAAAATTTGGATTATTTAATAAATGAATCTCATTAATTTGATGACGTACTAAAAAGTATATATATACATATATATATATATATATATATATATATATATATATATATAAATATTAATTTATGAAAATGTAATTAATTTTTGAAAAATAGTGTATTTTATTATTAAAATGTATTATAGAATATATAATAACAATATTGAATTTAAAAGTAAATGCTTGATTTATTTAACCTGATAACTGCGTCGTCCTATTTTAAAAATGTGTACTTACATTGTGACACAAAAATAAAGGGACGATGAGTATACTCGACAAACACAGAATATCTGCAACTACTGTAAAACTGAATTAAACTGTAACGAAATGCAATTTGTTTTTTAAAATAATCAATGTTTACTGCTCAAATTCATCTTCAAGAAGAGTATACTCGTCATACACAGCTAACAGGTTAAACAAAAAATATTTCTTTCAATTAAAATAGATGTTATCATTGTATATTTGACTAGAGAAGAAATCATTTTCAAATCATAGCTAAATAATTAATAAAAAATCAGATGTCTTATAATTAAAAATCTGGTATATATTATAAATTAAAAAAACTTATCTATTCAAGATTTTTATTATAAATTTTTATTGATTTTAAAATA
The DNA here is from genome assembly GCA_034766995.1 of Acanthacorydalis orientalis. Taxonomy (NCBI): domain Eukaryota; kingdom Metazoa; phylum Arthropoda; class Insecta; order Megaloptera; family Corydalidae; genus Acanthacorydalis; species Acanthacorydalis orientalis. Next base: position 19,173,556 of record CM068321.1, on the reverse strand, counting down.
AAATCTTATTGATTAAAACAAGTCTTGCGAGGAACAATCAATAAAATTATTTTTAAAAAATTTAATAAAACCCGAACAGATGTTAGACAAATAACATAAGTGTGTAAAGCGTAACATTTCTAAAACACCGTTGAATTTTTTTTATAGTGCAACACAAAACTTCTATTGATATCTGCTAGCTACATGTTACAAATATCTACTTTCAACTTCTAAAATCTCGACCTTCTTCCGTGAAATGTCACCGCTACATGTTTTGTAAAAATTTAAAAATGCCACCAGCAGTTTTGTCTTTGGAATGTTTCCCCTCTTTTGCTTTTCGGTGAAAAAAGCACACCTTCGAAAAGGCGCATGCATAGCATTTATACATCACACATACTATATATGTATATAACACACCTCTACAAACACACATGTAAGTATGTGCATGCATATATGTGTGTGTGTGTATATATATATATATTATAACTGTGATTTAAGAATTGTGATAAAAACAACTACATCTTTATTGGCATTTTTACCAATTAAATTTTTATTTAACACTCTTAAAATGGTTCTGAAGTTTAAAATAACTAACTGATTTTATTTATACATGTTTTAATGTCAATTCAAATTAAAATTCCAGTTTGGAAAATAATTACTTTTTTTAAACGTAAAGGAACACACATTTTTAGCTTAAATGTTGTAAATACTTGAATAAAACCTTATATGATTTAAATGCAAATATTTGTTTTTCAATTCTTTTCTTTCAAAAAAAAAATACATAATTACTTTGATTTATAAAATGGTCCAATAATCACGTCGAAAGTAATTGTCATAGTTAATTGATATAAAAGTTATTGACATCAGTGTAAAAACTGGTGTACGTACTATTTGATTTTAATTTTAAACAGAATTATTATTTGAAATGCTTACTCTATTTAAATAAAGTTATTTAAATAAATCTGTGACAAAACTGAAAGAAAAACAAAGATATATATTTGCATTTGATGAGAAAGAAATAAATTTTGCATTACACTAAATTATTAGAAATTCAATACTTTTTATGAATTGTATAGCCTTTTATTATTTTTCTTAACCTAGAATTTAAATAGTTTTGATATTTATATATATATATATATATATATATATATATATATATATATATATAATAAGATATTTACATCTAATTTCATACCAAATTAAAATAACTCATTGGTTTTATTTTTATTATTGTGAGTAGCAATTTTCTGCTTTATAAACATTTAAATTTATAAGAAAAAAACTATATTCAGTTATAAAAAAGATGATATTTTAAATAATGAAAAAAAACTATTTAAATCTGCTTATCTTTGAGTAACCTTTATTTTAGTTTAACATGTAAGAATACTAACTAAATCGGTAGAAAACATTAACTGTGCTATATTATACACAAAAACATATTTATTGCTTTTAAGTCTGAGGTATAAGCAGCGATTGTAAAAAATAAAATAATAAATCAAATTATAATAATTAATTATATGATGGAATACAATTGACTATGAACCGCCAGTACTCTGGACTTTGACTGTTTTTTTTAAATATACAATTTATTAAAAAATATTAAAAATCTTCTATAATTTGTCAATTCATTTCATTGTTCGTTCACAAAATTAAACGTAATTGAAAATTATATTTAATTATTAATTTTATAATTTGAAATGAAGAATGTTTTTCAAATATTCAATTTTATTCTTAATAAAAATATAAGAAAATAACATAAATTAAGTCCTTAATATAATGTATTAATAAGCAAAATTACAATTATAATTTCATATTTGCTAATATGAATCTAGTTTTGATCTTTCTTTGAACAATTAATAATTATTAAAAGTTAACTTAAAAATACGAAATTAATATAATCCAACTACTATAACAAATAACAGTTATATAATAAAATTAAATAAATAAAAGTTACATAATTCGCTTTTCCTCGTAAATAAATCAAAATTAATGGATATTTCAATATAAAAAAAACACTTAAAGCCTTCAATTAACTACTATAGTTAAATGTATATATCCCTTCTTGATTTTTCCTACAGAATACACTTGGGCTCTCAACATTACACGAAAAAAGATCAGCTAACAATTCTAGCTTTCAACACTTAAAAGCATTGATTTATGTAGCACTATAAAAGTTAATAAAAACTGTTGTTCTTTAGTTCTACAATCTGTACCGTAACAACTTCATTAGATATAGAAGTTTTCGGATTAATCTATACTTGTTTTGTTCACTCAATATATTAATTAATTAGTGAAACTTACGCTTCATACATACATTCATACAGAGGAGAAGCTATAAATAACTATATATATATATACATAGAGAGAGAGAGAGAGAAAAAATATTACAGTGCCACGGTACTAAAATTAAATCTTATTACAAAAAAAAACATAAAATACAAAATATATTTAATTATAACTGTAATATTTTAACAACGGTATAAAATATTTAAGTAAAATATTCACATCATTAAGAAAGGTATGAATATAATCAAAAATACAAAATAAAAGAAACGTGCATAATATTTAAGTTTGATAATTGAACAATGTCATCGCTACACTGACAAACTGAGTACAATATGAATTGGATCGAAAATGAAATAGGTCTACCTCAGTGTTGCTGATTAAAAGAAATTACACCTGCCGTTGATATGCATGCCAGTTTATAGAGAACACAATGTCAATGCCCTTCGTTAACCATTGTGACGACAACTCTGACTCAACAATTTGTTACGGTTTCTTGCGTTAATTCTACCTTTTTTATAGAATCAAATTTAAATCTTTACGTTAATGGTGAATTAGCAAAATGTATACATCAACAATACTACACGTACAAATTCATATATATATATATAAAGGTACATAAATTTAAAGCATTTTCATTTGTTAACTTTAGACAATATTTAATGTTATATTCACACACACACACACACATATATATATATATATATATATATATATATATATGTATATATATATATATATATATATATATATAACTTAGAAAGAGAAAAAATATTTTAATTAAAGAAGTGAACATTCAGTTTAAGTAAATATTCAAATGCATCTATTTGTTATCCTTTAAACTAGTGATTCTTTACAAATGTAACATGAGTAACAGCTCTCAGAAAGTAGTTTCAAATGCTTAGGAGCTCTCTGGTCTATGCAATTATTAAGAGGCGCGGCATGCCTCTACATTAGGATCTTTAGTTTTCTGCGACGACGATAAATATACCGATTGTACACAAATCAGCTGAAGATAACGAAAACTTACTCATTCGTATGCTAAAGAAGAACGACCCCGTTGCCAAATACTGTCAACATAAATAGCCCAAGCTACTTGCGCTAAAAATTACATTAGCACTAGCATTACCGAGTCACTTGTATCAGCAGTTTCATACAGACTACTAAAATAGTATCTTCTAATCAGTTTAAAAAGCTATCAGATAAAATGAAAAAAGCCTCCATTTGGAGGTCATAAAAGGTACTCTAAATCAAAACCACTAACCTACAAGACCATCAGATTATTTACAAAACGCTAGTCGTGAGCTTATTTTCGACAATCGTACTGCGAAGAAAGGATAAGGAGAAGCAGAATGAGCGAAGCAGACAAAAATGATATTTTTAATTATTAAATTTATTTCAAATAATTATTTTGTTTCAAATATTAGTTAGAAAAATATTCTGTTATGTGTGTTACCATTTTTTTAAAGTCAGAGATAAACATATTGAAAACATCTTTAAATAAAATGTTTAATAACAGTCTTTCCTTTAGTTTGTGTGATTTAATATTTTTCCAAAAATGTATTTTAAAAACGCATTTTTTTCAAAAAATTGTACATATTTTTATATAAGTTGTATATAAGAAAAAAAATTAATGCTATATCCTTTTTCACATATATTTATATATATATATATATATATATATATATATATAATATTTAATGTCATATCTAATATACAAGTAATTTTCCTTTTATACTGTTCAGATATATAATTTTTTTTTATTTAAACTCTATGTTTTTTAATATACTCTCATTTTTTAATATAATTTCAATATATTTTTCTCGGATACAATATAATGATGTACTTTATAACAGTGTAAACTTAATAATTTTCAAAGTAAAAAGATTCAGTTATTCATTCCAACACTAAATGAAGAAATAATTCAAGATGTATTGGTAATTTTTGGTTTTATTGTAAAAAATAAATTTCTAATAAATGATATCAATATACAGAACTAGTTTTGTAACAAAATAGTAAGGACAACTAAAAAAAACTTGTTATTTTCAATTATAATTATATTTGAACATCATGTGAAAACACACACGCACATATATATATATATATATATATACACACACACATATATTCATAATGTAATGATAATTTCGTTCACAAAACTGCAAACAATAATTCAATAAATCTCATGAAAGACATCACTTATACTTCAACAGATAGCTCAACACGAAACTAATTGAGAACCCGATGTGTACAAGATGGGATCAAGTTCTCGTAAACTTTCATCGAGACGCTTGTCGCACACCACCTGTCCGCAAAGTCTGTAAACAGTTCTAAGCTTTCGCCAAATACCACATAAGCTGAAACGCTGAAACTCTATTGGAACATGGAACCGTTATTCGACGCGAGGTCCATCGATTTGCATACGCAAGCACTGCGAACGGGGCACAATGATTTTACAAACATGTCACCGTTTCAATATACACATGTGCTTCGGTGTATTGATGCACGTTGAAGCCCGCATTCTTTGTACGTACAAGTTAGTAAGAGGTACGATAACAAACATTTCGATATAATGAATATATAAACACGAGACTTAAACACCTATCGTATTTTATACACACGTAAAATTGATCTTATATAAATATTATCGCAAAAATAATCTAATATTGGAACAATATAAACACACACGTACTTCATGCATACACACTTATATACTTTCTCGCACACAAACACAAATATACATATACATTTGTGTGTATGCGTGTTTAATTATAAAACTAATGAAATCTAACAAATATATTAAAAACAGTTTAACTCTTCTTAAAAACTGAAACCTGACAAACGGTTAATTGTACATTTTATGTAGAAAAAAAGGATAGCTAGTTTTAGCCTCTACTATCTCAATATCAATTTATTCTATAGATAGCGTCTCTCAATATCACTTACAACATTTATATGGAGAACTACGAACGATTTTTCTACTATCTTATATGAAAGTCTCAGTGCTAGTCATTTAATGAAACTTAAAAATATATCTATTTGAATATTTAATATAATAAAGTTGAAAGTGTTTATTTTTTTCGTTTATCACCTATTGTAAAACTTAATCCCAGTGTTCAACGTTGAGACACTATCTATATTTCATTCTAAACGGTTTTGGAAATTCTGATTTCTTCATAAATTTTAATGCTCAAAGCATCAAAATAAATGAATCACAGTTGATATAATAAGAAATATTTTAAAAAGCAATCATAATTAGTTACAGATAAATTAATGAGGATTTCAGTCAATAAATATCACACTGATCTAGACACAACTCAAAAAATGTGTTCATATATAAAGTGTTACTGTACAAACAACTTATCTGCACATTAACTCTCAAGATGACTGCATAGTAATTGAAACACCAACAACCAGCAATCATAATTTATCAGTAACCAATTATTGAACACTTCTGATGACTTTTTTTCAGTCTGTGAGGCGTATACTTTTTCTGAAAGTTAATTAATAAAAGCACAAGGTCACATATTTTTTCACTGTCAATACTAGAAAATCATTGAAAGAAAATATCCTAAAAACGTAAAAATAACCAAAAATATACACCAAAATATTTCAGATTATATAAAGAATATCTTGTAAGGTTATATTAAAATAGTGTAAAATTAATTTTCCTACATTTAATTAAAAATCCACATTAATTATAGACTCTTTCTCGATTTTTTTTTTAATAAAACCCTTATTTAACTCCAAAGTATTCTACTCTAATACTAAATTATTGAAAATATTAGATTCGAATTACTGCAGCAAATTCTTCAAATCAATAAACACGTTTCCAGATAAACAGTGATTATTCTTTTCAAAAATGTTAATTACAATTGAAAAAATATAATGTGTTTATGGTAACATATGTATTCGGATTTAAATATTGAATGAAAACATACAAACGAAACGATTTCATCTTCATTTACATCTTTTAATTGCATTTACATTTTAAATAGTTCTGGATGTTATTTCGTATAAGTAAACTGAAATTGACATCAACAGATAAATTGAAATTGATAAGTTTATATACGGACGTCGAATATTTTTCTTTGCTCGTGCAATTTTCAAAATTATATTTAAATTGAAAATTTAACTAAACAAAATTTAATATTTAATTCAGTTTATAAATTCGCAAATATATTTTTCTCTTTATACTTTTTAAAAGCATTGAAAATATTCAGAGTATTCATAATATTTTTAAATCTTTATAAACATATATATATATATATATATATATATATATATATAAAATATATATTGGAATCTATTAAAAAGGGGTATTGATAGTGTAAAAGCGTGTACAATAAATCAAGCTATTTATATTAAAGACACGTGGCGAGCTCAATTCCGTTGCAGGCGTTATGGAAACTTAAATTTCATAGGGACAAACGGTACATCCATACAACATAGTCTTCCATGACACGTTGCCGGAGCAATTGTAACAAAGAAAGTGGAGAGCGTGATAATGTCGCGAGACTGGAATATTTCCCACGGGTTTCGGTGACGCGCAATCGAACAGGATAAAAAAAAGTGCGAAGGCAGTCGCAATATTGACAATAATAGCTCGCGGAGAGCTGGCGCTCGATAGTAAACTTCTTTCTTATACATTTATATATAGATATATTCATGAAAGAATGTTTTTTCTGTTCGCAGTTGATGACGCGACAAGTTTCGCGCGTATTAAATTCGCTGTGATTTATCATTTACATAAATTAGTTTTTGGCCGCGCGCTTCTTTTAAGGGAATTAAAGTACTTTGTTTTTTTACAATAAGTGTGATAAATTTAAATTAAAATAATTTTTACTTTTAAAATATAATATCCAGAAAAATAATATAAAATAAAATATTATCGGTAAATGAAACAGCATTGACCCTTTGGATCCCGCAGAGAGGAAAAGGATGCTAAATGTTTTTAACAAATATTTTTCGCTTAATTGGATATTCTTTCATCGCAAACAAAATAACAATTGTAATTTTTTCGGTTAGAAAAAAGTATGTTAATTCAGATTAGCCATTAGAAACTTCACATCTATCTGACATATCGTGGAAAATCGTTGATAATATTCAGAGAAGTATAAATCTCTTGATTGGAAACATATAATTAGAAGCAGAAAAATTGATTACAATTGAAAATTTGCAGAAATGACATTACTGTTGATTGTGCAAAATTTTCAAACAATCAAGTGTGCACAAAACGGTTTCACATCGGCCACATCTTGTACCTGGTCGTAGAGTCTCGATATTTTTTATACGCTTTCTACCAATGATGAACTTTTAGAAAAAAAATATTATTGAAATCAATTCTCAGGTTCTTAATTTTTATACGTTTTCACATAAAAAACCACGATTTTCTGATTTTTGGACGACCGTAATTTTTTTTTTAATGAAATAGAATTATAAATTTAATCTCATTAGAAAGAGAATAGTGAGCTTCAAATGCGTCCTCCAAAAGATAGTGCTCTTAGGCCATAGTTTCTTTGAAAAACATCAATGGATTCCTAGATCCATGCCCGGCTTCAAATGGTTAAATAATGCTTCCTATAATACACTGTGCATTCCATATAGTATATATGTACAGTTTTTGATATAACAATAATAAACTTTAAAATTTAATTGAAAATAAAATTTCTTCTGCATGGATATACTATAAAATAAATTCAAATACTATTTCGTTTTTATGTATCAAAATATTTAAAGCTTATAATCATGAAGCGCTATATTAAAACACTATATAACAAATCATTAAAATACTATTAATTGATATAATGCTTTACTTATATATATATATATATATATATATATATATATATATATATATATATATATAATATGAATAGTTCTTTTCTTTTCGAAAGACAAAATGCTATTTGCGGAGTCATTTTCGTCCCCTGGAATTATGGAATGTCCCCTGATAAGTCCAAACGATTTCTAATCATATACAAACATTAACTTTGGAAGAAATAAAAAATTAATGTCAGAAAAAAGTGTACATAAATACACACACTTGTTACATTTTGATAAATAAAAAAATTGATAAACTAATTTATTTTTAATTAATTTTCATAGATATAAATTTTGTATTGTCTAAAATAGCGAAAATGTTTTAGTAAATAGGAATTAGGTTAATAAATATCATTCGCTTGCAAATTAAATTCACATTGAATTCCCGTATGGTTTGGAGGTAATTGATAAATAAATTTAAAAAAATCAAATGATTAATCAATGTTAAATAGAATAAACGTATTCGTGCGATAATTATTTTTCACAAACAGTGAGCATATGTGAAAGATTTAAACGTACATACAGAGAGTGAGTGATATTAAAATGTTCGCCGAACGTCAACGTTAGAAATTTATACTGTACAGTGTAATATAATTTTGCACGGATACGTCAGACACGTACGACAAATATCATCACAATAATTTCGCGACAGTATCACAACCAAACAATAACAAAGTTCATATTGGATGCGAAAGAATTTCACCACGTATAGGTATCTGACACGACCACAATCGCGCGCTGAGAATAAAGCGTACTATGAACAAATCGGATTACATGCATCGCACGAGTAAGCTTACAATGTAAGTCTTTGTAAGGCCCGTCGCCGGTGACATTGGTCCTGCCCCTCTGGTTACTTTCCGAAGGCAATAAATGGAGCAGAGTTAAATTGTTTCTGCACACATACACACACACACACGTGCACACAGACACATTAGATACAGACGTTTCTCACATATCATACAAGCGAATACACATTGACTATGTTCGATATGTTTGGTCCGTGGTGCAGCTTTCAAACACGATACACGTATTCGTCTCATCCCTTATATACCAGACACCCTTCCACCTACATCATTGACAAAAACGGGCGAGATAGTGGACATCGGACGTAATTGTTTTACAGATATATATTGTAAAAGAACATTGCTCTTATGTTACACAAATTGAACTTTTCAACAAAATGTGACATTCTTTTATAACATTTTCTTTTAATAACTGACATAAACAAATACTTCTTTTTAAAAAAAAATAATTCACATAATAATACTTTTTCAATTAAACAGCTAAATAAAATATTATTTAACTGATAAATATATTTTTTAACTAAAAGAATATAAAGTTAACTAGATATCCGAGATTTTAAAACCATATGACAAAAATAATTCATAGATGAAAATAAATCATTATTAAAATATATAGCAATTTATAAAATAGCATTCAGTGGTTGGAAAAATGAATATTATTAATCACAAATGTATGATAAATAATGTTCTATCATTTTATTTTAATTGGCCACGAGAAATCAGACTTGTTGCAGTCATACAAACGTATATTATACTAACAAATTGACATTGCAGCTTTTTACACTTCAGTAAATTTATATATTTTTAGTGTACTGAAACGGGCATGTTTTGAAATATTTTATTTTTTATAGCACAATAACATCATTACATGTAATTACAATACGATTATAAATTATATTTCAGCAATTGTGTACAGAATTTAGACATAATCGTCGCTTTATAATTTGAACATTCGTGTTCAACAATATTCGAACTTGAATTATTAAGTTGGTAGAAACATTATTGCAGTTTTTGTTTTCTGAATTTTAACTTAAGTTTTTTCAATGAAAGTATCATTTCATCGTGTTCATGTTAATATCATTTTAAAGTGAATTTTTTCAATCAGTATTTTATATAGTATGTCGATACTTTTTTATCAACACCAGAACTCCGGAATTTTACACTACCGGAATAAATAAACTTGTAATTAATTGGCAAAAATGTATCGATTCTAATGGTGATTATTTCAGTTAATAAATTTAATTATTAACTGAGGAAAATGTATATGAACTTGAAATTCATAAACAGCTATTATTTTTCTACCAACCTAATATTATTTTAATTGTTTTAATTGGCATGAATAATTTTTTAGGTTTACAGACAAATAAAATGTTATATTAATGATATTTTTTTTCTAGATAGAACTTTATTATTTAAATTTTACATTCACTAGTACTGAATTGTGCAATACTTTCTAACATAATTAACGGTCATAATACTTGAGTTTTATATTAAATAATATTTAGCTCAAATGTTCCTATCACTGATGTAAAATAGTAAATGGTATAATTAGCATATATAAACGATCCCACAATACTTGATATTCGATTTATGCTCATTAACCTAACAATTTTTGTGTTTATAAAATAAGTGTTTTATATATATATATATATATATATATATATATATATATATATATATATATATATATTCTTAAAAGTAGGTAGTTTTAAACGTATTCATTTAATAAATACGAAAATCGTTAAGTCAACGAGCATAATTTTATATCCTGATTGAATCTAAAAATAAAAAAAAAATGCTATCTACCGCCTGACCCAAAACTCGAAATATCTATCTCTGGAACAATATTTCCCGCGACGCAAAAAAAAAACACATCAAACAGAAAATAATTCTCACTCAGACGTCAAAAACACTGTCACCAATATGGCAGAGTATAAAATAGTGTTATCTTTCTTCCACGCAGGAACTGTCTACGTCTATAGCAAATGTTACATCATTGCATTTATGATCCACGCGGATACTTGTTTTAGCACTCGGTCGGAACGCGCACATTTGTCTCAATTTAGTTAAAAGCTTCGCTAGAGATATGAAGCCAATTTACTGGTATATAGCTGGTCCGCAAACAGACGAATGTACTTCCACCGGCTCTTTATTTTCTACCGCGGACAAAAATCAACAATGTGTTTATTCACTTATATTATTTATTTGTTGTTTTTAATTTGAATTTTTTTCTAATTATTATTTTTAATTAAATGCGACACGAAAGTCTTATCAAAATAATGACAAATATACTCTTGGAAATGATTTTATCGCATCGTGAGATTTTCATATAATTTTTTAAGTCGAACTACATACAATGGATAATTAACCAATCCTCTTACTTATTAAAAAATAAAATCAATACATTGAAAAAAAAACAAACATTATTGTTTGTATATGAAATTAATATTACGTTTAAAATAATATTTTAATTTTGAATATAAAACCATAACTGATTTATGAAATGATCAACGCATTAATATCTTACTTTTTATTTATTGAACTATATATAAAAAAGTAATATAATTTAGTATATTAAGCTCAATGATTGAAATTTCCAAATAATACAATATAAAATATAGAGAAGCATTGCACATAACTTTTTTCCTATTTTTTTTAAAAATTTTTAAAAGCAATTCACCTATTAAACAAAGTTATTTAACTTGCATGTGTATAATATCTATTTGTAATAATTCCCGCATTTTTTAACAAAACAAATTAAAAATTGAATCGAAAACTCATTTATCAATATCAACCTTATAAATTCGAACAGTTATTTTAGCAATTTACACATCCTTCAATAGTAAAACAACACCTTAATTATTCGAAACATTAAAAAACAAAACCTTATTTTTTGACTGAGTTAACTTAACAGAACTAAATGTTCATAGCAAAGAAAATCAATTATTTACAACTGCATTATTTAATAAGAACATATAATAAAAATCCAATCATAAGAGAATTGTATTCATTTACACAAAAAATTCTTTGTACCAAAAATCAACATTTGCAACGGAAACTATGTTCCACTCTGATTGTGATAACTGCATCGCAATTGTAATAAATCGGAGCCATTAATTTTAATATGTTCATGGTATTATTTAGATCCATTAATAAAAAACGTATTCAATTTAAACAATTTCATTCTTATCTTACTTTCATATAACAGTTGTATTCTTTTCGAATCTATTTTTTAAAGAAAAAGTAATTGTTGAACACATTTAAATGAAATACTTATATATTCACACATTTCTAGTGGCCCATTTGAATAAATTAATAATTTTTTTTCAAGGAAATGTACGGTTTTTCAACAAATTAACCTGTATATTTTCAATTGAGTTTATAAACATAATAGATAATTATCACTAGTTGAAAAAAGTACAGAAAAAGATTGTAAGATTTCTTACTAGAAATGAGAAAAACAAAAAAAAAACGGAAATAATTTTTATAATAAATATTTTAAAAATTAAATTGCTCTGGGAAGAAAAAGTTTATCATATAAAATATATTTTAGAAATACAGAATAGTTCATTTATAACAATCTCGGTTATAACAATATCCAATTTGTATTCTCACTTAAGGGACTTGCATAAGTTTACTGTTCGAAAAGTAGTGAGTTTTGATAATGTTTTTGACGTGAGTGTTAATGTTATAGCTTTGAAATTTTGTAAACATTAAACACATGTTCTGATTAAGCTTGGTAAATTTTTTTATTGAAAAATTTTTGCAAACTATGATGATATAAATAAATTAAATGACTACATCTGCTGCATGGCCAGTCGGTGTACACAATTTCAGCAACTTCGTTTATCTGACATTAAAAACAGATAAATGTACTTACAGTACACTGTAAGAGCTCTGGTATGATTAGATACATTTTTTACATTTTGAAAATTGAAAAGATGGCAGCCGTTTGAATAAAAGTTCGATTTTTGACTAATATAATTGTTTATTATTAATAAATGGAAAGAATATCAAAAAAAATGTTCCGTCCACCCGATACAAAATGTTATTGACAATGTTCAACCAAAATTTCAAACCAATAGGATAAATATTTTTTTGAGATACGATGTACACAGTTTTGAAAATATAGTTTCGAGAAAAACGAATGAACGCGTTCGGGTGAAGCACTGTTCAGTTGCGAACCAGATATATATCTGTACCTCAAGAAAATCTTGGAATTTCTAAAAAAAATATTTTGATAATGAAGCAAGACTTTAAAATTTAATAATATGCAAAAAAATTATTTTTCCAAGATTTGAAACTTAACCAAACCCCTTAATTTTATTGCAGACTCTGGTAGATTCTCTGTAGATTCTGGTAATGAATTTAATTATAAAGACCTACTTTAAGGTTTGGTTATAACTACCAAATAAGAAGATATAAGAAGTTTTGGAAAGTATAACAAGTTAGAATTAAGATATTTTCATAAGAAGTAACGTATAATTTAGAGAATCATGATATATATAAACTCTTTACAGGTTTTTTTTACAGGTCATTAAAAAGAAAATATGCTTGTTTCCAATTCTGTTTCATGACAACTATACAAGTATTAAGATAGTTATGATCTGACATTATTTATAATTCATTGTATGTAATATTGAGTTTGAATGACATTAAAATATGTAATCATTTTGAAGTTATTTAAACAGCAAGGAAGAGTACCGCGCATAAACAGAATAGGAGATTCAATTCGATGTTTCACTCTTTATGAATGAAAAATAATGTAATAAACTATACCTAACTGTTAACGAATAATCATACTCAATATACAATTAAACAATATTTTTATTCCTATCCACTAATAATTTAAAAAATTTAAAAACGTTAATTAAAGTAGAATATTCGCTTATAGTGACATTGAAGAAACCAAAACAAAGTAGTCGATATAACTAAAATGTCATAATAAATGAATTTACTGTAAAATTATTTTTTTTTGTAAACTAATAACCGCACACAAATAATTTTATTGAATAATAAATAATAATTTTACAATTAAGTGTAAGTTTCGTTCAAACTTTACAATATATAATACATACTACAGTGTACGTGACTTTTATATAACTCATGTGCACGTTTTCGTTTGAAATTGGATGGTTTAGTAACTCGTGTTAAAATACTTTCAGATAGAAAAATAAAAAAGTTTTAAAACAAGGTCTGGCAAATTTACATTGAGTTTATGAAAAAAAAATACAGGAATTAATTCTACTGAAGCATTCGGTTTTTAAATTCAACAAAATATATAATAAAAACTATTATATGGGCGTTATATTTTTTATATTTGAAACGATTAGCATCAAATTTAAGATTTAAATGCAAATCTATTAGGTCAGTAAGAAAATAATTGCGGTAATGTACATGAATCTGAAGGTCATAAGCCGTACTTATTTTTCTATCGGCCTAATACTTTTTTTTATTAAGTCCAGTGGTGTATTAAGAAATGAAAACGATTACGGTATATTAATATATACATATTTTTAATTATTTTTTACCGCATATCAACACGATAAATCAGTTCAATCATTGCAAGAATTGTTTTGAGAAGGTTATTATACTTGTAACAACATTTTTTCTTCATAATTACACTATTAAATAAAAAAATGTATATTCGAGGTATACGCTGTTATGAATATTTTAAGAATATTTTCATACCTAACAAAAATTTGCATATAATAATAATTCACTGAATATTTATTCTATGATAGAAGTTTTTTAAACCGGTACTTATGGACATTTTAACTAATGTACATTTTTTCAAAACACGTGTTATGTCTTGAAATTAATTATCGGGTGTTTCTAGTATTTTCGCATGAAAAAAATACAACAAGAATTTAAAAATTAAATAGTTCCGGAAAAAAAACGATTTTATCTTAATTAATTTATTTCAGAAATATATCTCGATTATAACGACGTAAATAAAATGTCCTATTTGATTTCCCACTTAATTTTACTACAAACCCTTCCGATTATATTGACTGCAGATTTGGCAAGGAGTTTAATTACTATTTACGACCCATTTTATCGATTTCTTCGCGAGGAAATTTGATTATAAACCAAATTGAAAAATATAATTGAAAATATAGCAAATTAGAATTAAGGAAGGTAATTTTTCTCATAAGGACAAAATAAAATTCAGATATATATATATATATATATATATATATATAGTATTTTTCTGTACACTGATGGTCCGAAAATGATGAGTTTGAGTTAAAATGCACATAAAAAAGTATGAAAAATAATCAGTAATAATTTATTACATATTTTTGATCAGAAAAATTTATATAATTTGTGGAATGAAACAAGATTTCACTTGTGAAAATATATAATACTACCATCCAACTGAAATGAATAGATATATATATATATATATATATTTGATTGTATTCAGCCATCTTTATTCTTAAGACTTTTTATTTCTTACTACTTCTATCTAACCTCACTATAGATAATGATTGATCTCATTTGATAACTAAAATAAGAGAAAACACCACTTCTTTTCCACAAATCAATTATTTTTTCACTCCAATTACCACAAAAGAAGTTTCGAATCAAGAATGTTTCCTCATTAATTATTATTTTTTATTACTGCTTATTCTTATTTCGATGGCGACACATCACCCTGAGAGCATCTGAGTACAGAAAAATCTTACTTGTTTTGTATTTTGTGAGGACAGTAAGAAGAGAAAATTCATATACATTCGTTCTTTGAATCGAAATTAGAATAAGATACATATATATTCTATTATATAAAACAAAGATAATTGAAATAATCAGTACATTCTCCACTTTAAAATAATATTCATTATTCCTTGGCAACAATTTTTGTACAAAAATCAACGTTATCAAAATTTAATTGAAACATGTCATTATCAAGTCAATAACTCGATAAAGTCCCTTTTTAGTTATGAATTAAGTAACCTACGATGAAGGTGTGTATTAAAACTTAGTTTTATATAAACAGTCTATTTAAAAAAATATATCCACTTGTATACTTGGAAATTATTTTCTGTTATTTGGTATAGATATTCTATTTATAAGGCTATAATAGTAATTTTATTTCAAATATTCAGACATAGATTTAGCAGAAATTTATAGTCATATTGGAAGATACAAATTCAACAGCATGTCATTATTTTACTGAATTCCTCGCAAAAGAATTAAGCCTGAAAAGAGATCAAAAAAAAACCGTTGTGTATAATAAGTCTTCTTCTTACTATGTAGTTAACTTAAAGATTAAACAACTTAAATGAAGAAGATCAGAGTTTGAATTAATTTAATATTCATAGTAACTGTACACCATATAATAAATATATATATATATATATATATACACACACATACATATATATATATACATATATATATATATATATATATATATATATATATACATATATATATATATACACACACATACATATATATATATATATGTGTGTGTGTAAGCTATTTTATTGGAAAAGTATAGTTTTTCGTAAATATATAAAAGTACAAATCATACGACTGCACGTAAACAATCGATGAACGGCACCCGATTTTAATTTAAATCACATTACGGTCAATTACAAATACATATATTACGTACGATACGTGCCTGTGCATAACAACCATTCAATTTAGCAGCGCATATACTAGAAGTTGACTGCATGTAAAATATACATAATTGGCACATTTAACTAAAACCACATCACTTGTAATTATATTCATGAGTTACCGTTCTCATTACCTGAATGACTTCTGCATACAGAGAGATTGTCTGTATGCATGAAAACAATAGGATTGTTTTTTTTTCTGTTCAGCATTGAAAATGAAACGCTAAGGTAACAGAAAATTGTGTATGCTGTTAGCAGAGAAATTAATCAGTTTTAATTTTTTTTTAGATATAAATGCCTGTACTATTTACTAGATTTGGATTCTGCGTTACGTACAGTAATAACCAATTATAATCTGTTATTGTTATCTACTTGATACAGTTTTATAAACGAGAACAGTTCATCTTGAATTCTCTCTATCTTTTAATACAGTTGATTTTTAATTCTGCTTTGAGATTTATCATCTTAAGCAGGTATATTCACAATTATTAAAATGAGTGAAAATTAAATTTAAATGAAAATATCTCATATGATAAATTATATCTTGATTATATATATATACATATATATATATATATATATAACCTGGACTAAACGGTAAGTAACATAAATTTAATAGTTAATTCTAAAATTGTTCTAAAAATATAGTCAATATATGGGGTATGTTGTCCTCATAATCTTTATTTTTTAGAAAATGGAATTTGTTATCTTCTCTACTGTCTCTAAAAACTAACGAATATGAAACAAGCAATAAAACTAATAGTGTAGAAAAAAAATTCAGATGATTCGACAGGACGAAGACAATCAGAACAACATATCAAAGCAATCATTAGTATAAAAACATACATGCTTTTATAATGTAAGTACTTCTTATAGTTTAGTTGTAGAATATTTAAAATACAAAGACTTTTCGATCGATAAGATTAATTTCTTTGATAAACGAAAATATTTATACTAAATTTTGTATAATTATTTGTAATATATATATATATATATATATATATATATATATATATATATATATATATGTAAGAACTAGCAATTTAATATCGTACCATTTAACATCATATTTCTTTGTTACAAATGTTGCCATATATGTATGCATGTCGTCGACGACACCTATACGCACATATATGTGTGTGTGTGTGTGTATGTATGTGTTTATATGTGTGTGGATATGTATGTGTTGGTATACGCATGTATAAAAACTTAAAAAAAACTTACCAAATAACAGCATAAATAAATTTAAGCACTCACCTGTAACAAAAGATAAAAATATTATTCATACGTGAGTATAACACATTAAATATATTGTAAGTAAAACATAATTATATAATCAATATTTTGTAACGTGCAAAATTGCTTTTTACTAACAAAATTTGCTGCAAACAAAAGCCTTGACCATAACATGTTATTTTCAAAAGGTTTGAAAACGTTTGTTTTCAAATAATACATTTTATATACAGAGCAGATAATTATTACACTGAATTAAACATTTTCATGAAATATGAATTCTGATTTCATAAACAAAAATTAGTTTTTCGAGTACAAACGAATACACACAACTTAATTTTAATGACTTTCTGTTTGCTTCAGATGTAAAGTTGTATTTGGAACTATTTTCATTTTGATAATAATGTTATAAATCTTCACAAAAGAAGACGGATGAAGAAATAAAGGAATCCAGTCAAAAAATGTCTTAACATGAACAACAACACAAAAAGATTACAATAACAGTTTCTGTAGTTCGATAAATTCGTTTTGAAAAATACCTTTCCAGTGAAAGTAGAGAAACTTTTGCGGCTTGCAAAGCGAAAAAGTCAATTATAAAAGAGAGAAAAACAATGTTTCTTAAACATGTTTGTATAAAGAAAATTAAAATAAAAAGAACACAAATCAAAATAGTCAAAAACTATATTTAATTAAATTGACTTATTATCTAATATAAAAAATGGTATTGAGATGATTTGGGTGCAACGCATCAATATTTACATAGAAAATCAACTTCAGAACAAATTTTATAAAGTATTTACACACAAAATAAAAACGTGAATCTTATCTATTTAAAAAAAAATTTTTAATTCCAAAATGAGTTAGCGACTACAACAACACAAAGAAATATAAAAAAATATATTAGAAATAGTAAAAATAGAAGATAGAAGAAAAACAGAAAAGTAAGAAAATAAACAGAAATTACACGTTATTAAAAAAATAATAATTTTAAATGAAAATGAGCGAGACATAATTCAAAAAGATAATAAAATAAATAGACAGAGGAAATTATTTAAGGAATTAATAAGTCAGGGAAGAATATCAGCAAATGGATGAATACTGAAAAAAACAGTTAGTTGTTGAAATTGGATCGCTAAATCATTCTCTCTCTGTCTCTCATATATATATAAACCCGGTCCTTACCTACGGCAACGAAACATGGGTGCTTAACGCCAAAATAGTTCAAAGACTCCAAACAACACAACGAAGTATGGAAAGATGCATGTTGGGAATAACAAGAAGAGATAGAAAGAGAATAGAATGGATACGAAAACAAACAGGAGTCACAGATATAATAAGAAGAGTAAAGAATCTGAAATGGAAATGGGCGGGACATATCGCAAGAAGAGAGGACAACCGATGGACAAGAGAAATTATTGACTGGGAACCAAGCAATATAAAAAGACCCAGAAATAGACCAATGAACAGATGGGATAAGGATATTAAAAACTTTCTTGGAAAACTGTAGAAAAGAGAGGCACTGAATCGAACAAAATGGAAAATTATGGAATAGGCCTCCATTCAGCAGTGGTTTAACAGAGGCTGAAGATGATGATGGTGATATATAAATACACATACATACATCCATATCAGAATATATATATATATACATATATATAACGTATTTATAATTTTTCTATTTTGAAAACAAGAGCCAAATATAAATTTACAAATTAAAAAAAAATCATAAAAATATTAGCTGGTAAACAAACAGCTATATAATACAAAGAGTATTTAGATACTCCTCTTGAGAGTATTTAAATCTTGACAGCCGGTAAAGAGTTAAATCGACAAAAGCATGCATGATCGATCGATTTCATGCAAAATATATATGTTTACATTAAGACTGTTTTTTTTAAATATATACACTGACCCAATTTTTCATTCGTTCATTATATGATTAAGTATAGAACCATTTTATTTTTATCAAATTCTGCACGCATGTTATAACATTGTTTACATTATCAAGATTTCTGTTAACAACAAAATAAACGTATACATTTTCTATATCGATTTCACCGATATATCAATAAGTTTTAATCCATCTTGTACAAACTCGAAACTAAATTGCTTGCCTAAATAATTTATCACACTCAAAACTTTACTCAGATATCTCGCAGATATGTACACTTCAAGGTAACATTTTCAAAAGTTTATGCATTCGATTCTGTTTGTTTATCGATTTTATATAAATTCAGTTCAAGTGTTCCGAAATCTATTTTATAATCATATTAAAACTAGTTGATTCTAATTGATTAACGGAATTGTTTAATGTATTGATAATAAATTTTCGTTCGTATAACAAACGGGAAGTAAACAATATTTTATTTATATGGTTATGTAGAAGCATATAGTGGAAGGTATGATTCAGAAACGTTCATTAGAATATACTATTTTCGACGAAAATGTGCAGAATGCGTAGCAAATGACTGTACGTAAAAGATTGCTATAATTTATAAGGCATTGTTTCAAATTAACAATGTACATAGTATACACATATTTCAAATAACAGGACTTAGGCAGTCATTATACTTTTAAAATATTTTTATATGCACTATCTTATATTAAAGCATCTATGTATAATTGAATACAATTTTATTTTTTACCTAGTATTTAAGATATTCAAATATTTATTATTGTATGATACGAGAAAATATTTTAATAAGAATATGAAAATCGATAAATCAGATATTCAGTTTTCCACTGGTATTATAATACATTAGCCTCTAAGGCTGAACAGCTAATTTTTATCATTTACACTAAAAGAAAACTGTCATTATTCTCATAAACGAAATAAATTCAACAACCATACATCTATAAATCGGTCTCTTAGGACTACTATAAAAATATTTATATATAATTTATTAATTACATTTACAAATTAAACAATAAATGTTTTTCACTTATTGATTAACGTTATTTTTTTCCTGGAGTCTAATACACATGATGGAATCTACACACATCATGATTTGGTGAATATACTCAAAGAATGTTTTAAAAATAAAATTTAAAAAACATATTCAAGTAATTTCCAGATATATACATTTCCATCAAAAAAGAAATGTTAAATTATAACCAAATTCAAAATATTTCTTTATAATCTAAATATAATTATGACAAAATAAAATATTTAATAATGATGAAAAAGAAGTTGAAATTACTGGAAAAAATATAATTGCTCGTATTTACCTTGAAATGATTAAAAATTAATACTATTTTAACTTAAAACAAATTTCATTAATGAAAAATCATTTAAACTACGACGGATTCGCCTCCATTCATCGAACATTTGCACCGAATACAATATTATGTTAAAATGCATAAAACAAATCTGTTCCGATTCACTTAATTTTTCAAACACGACTGATTTCAAAACATGACTATTTATGAATATTTAAATAGAGATTACGCCACCGGTGAATACGGAATACATAATCCGTGTTAATATTTACCATCTCTTCGTCAACGATTAAAAACCTACGTATTTCGAATCGAGTTATTTTTAAATACGTACGTTTTGTTCCCGATGGGACTCGTTTTTATAATTTTCGACGTATTTTATAAATAATTATCTATAATTATTTACGAATATTGTATTTTTAACGACGACGTCAAACTTTTATCGACAATTTACGTTCGGCGTTCAATTTATATTCTAATCTCGTTAAAATATAAAATAAACACAAACGATGCACGTTAATTTCAAATAAAAATTTAATGACATCAACAAACCACGTAAAATAACATATATATATATATATATATATATATATATATATATATATATATATATATACATACATACATACATACATATATATATATATGTGTGTGTGTGTGTGTGTGTATTTTATGTATGTGTATACACCTGTTTATATTATGTATACACATACTACACATAAAATAAGTAATCCTCTGAGAAAATCTTATAAAAAAAATATATATTTTAGAACTTAAAACTAATTTTTTAACATTTCCAAACGTTTCATGCCATAATACACTCTTAGTATAAATTTTATACAAATTACTGTAAAATTAAATTATGATTTGAGTAAAACCAATAGTTTCACAAATTAAATTATCATGCACCTCACAAACAACATTCTTTCTATTCAAAAATGATCAATAATTGATTATTGATCATTTGTTGTTGTTACTTGTGAGCCTTCAGACGACAAATCCACTGTCATCATATCGATAACACACAGAAGATCTAATTTAGCCAGTTCCAAAATTATATTGTGATACTAATTGTGGTAATTCGAGGTATTTGAACAAACATAAACTGAAATCCTACTTTCGTATAGAATGTTCACTGATATACAAGTTTGAAACTTTAATAGTCATGAAATAGTATTCGATTTAATAAAAAGAAATTAATTAGCACCCAATATTGTTTTAGAATTGTAGTTAAATTCAAAATCCTGATAATAATGGTTTACTTTTTTATAAAATAGAAATGCAATATTCCAAACTAAAGTTCTCATTTTAATTTCTACAATATTTCACATAAGTAAATTGGTAAAGTTAGTACTAAGTTATGTATTTTTTCTTCAAAATCTGAATGTTGATCTAGTCTGAGTCTGAAAAAAACAAGACTAAATAAAGGAGCATATATGAAAATTTTTCAAGAACTTTCCTTAAACAAGTACTTCATTTTTCAATAAAATTAACATCATTTTTTCATAATCTATCAAAAACACTTATGTTTTTTCTTCATTTCTTTAACAAATGTAATATAATAAAAACGAAACACGTTTATTTAAATATATATAAAATGTGGTTGATAGTTTTAAAGTATTAAAAATACATTTCAAGCAAGGTATCTTTGAAGGGAAAATTCTATAGTGAAAATTATAAATTTTAAACGCACTCAAAATACAAACAACGACAAAATTTCTTTTGCAAGAAAACTCAGAATTTCAACATGATTTTATTAGGTTTTTTTTCAAAAATTATATTCCACAAAATCTAGTATTTATTTATTTTTATTTATCATTAAGTCTAGAGATTTTGATACACTTTATTATCCTAATCATACATAACAAACTAACAAAGAAATTAATCCTCCATAACAACACCGATATATCATTAACCTAGATTGAAATCACTGTGTACAAGTCTCATAAATGACATAAAAATGAACAAATAACACAATATAGTTCTGTAACTGTGGGTAGATTCAATTTCACAGATAAATGATCTTTTCGTCCTGAACACCACAAAAAGTTTGATACAAATGTTCCATAAATAATTATTGATCATTTTTAATTGTTACAGTACCATCATTCTGAGTACTATTTCAGATAATATATAATTAATAGATCATAATCATTTGCTGACATTTTTTTACTAAAAAAAATTCTTGTGATTTGTAAGTTGAGAAAATAAATAATTTGTGAAAGTAAACAATTAACAGTTATAGTTACCTTCTGATGACAGGAAAAAAATAAATAAATGAATTTTACATTATACATGAATCAAGAAAATTCTATCATTGATGATTTGTGTTTACATATTTTAGTAATATATTTTACTACAACAGAAAACGTGATTAAGTGAATCGTAGAAATGTCAATAACGACTGCAATTTCAGACACATGAAACAGCATAATGTTTATTGTGAAAAATTATACGCACAAACGTGCGCTTTCAAAAATACAATAACGTTCACAATACAACTATTGAGTTACACTGACAATACAAGGAAAAATAATTTATTTATGTGAACAGGTACAAAATGCGAAAATAAAAAGTGAACGTACACACATATGGACAATACTGTACGATGATAATAAACACACTGACGAACAATGCAATCATTAGCATTAACACGGCCTTGAGATTATGAAATGGATCTTGTGTTAGTAGGTGTACATACAAAAAACGATAACATTACGTTTATAGTAAATTCTCTCATTGTATTTACAATAAGAGGTTTTCGGATCGGATGTGTTTGATTGTTGCGAAGAGAAGCTGGGTCACAATTGTATAAGAATCGCAAGAAACATCTTTTGATTAAAAAAAAGTTTATGATTAAGAATCAGTGTGGAATTAATGAGTGGATATAAATAATAGTTGATTTTTCAGCGGATAAAAATATTTTTCACATTTCAATTTTTTCATATTTTTTAAAAAATAAATTCAATAGTTTTTTTTTTAGGGGTTTTTTTAATTATTTTATTTAGTATTATTATATACTATTTTAAGTAAGAAATAATAAAAAAATATTTGTACAAATACATACATACATATATACATACATACATATATACATACATACATACATATATATATATATATATATACATATATATATATATATATATATATATATATATATATATATAAAGCGAATAGTCGTACAAGCAAAGAACAATTAAAGCCAACGATGTTAAATTAAATATTTTCATTTAATATCAACCGCACCGTTTATTTTTGTGAAACTTTCGTTTATTTCGTCGCGAGTATCTTTTAAAGTAAAGTCTTTCGCCCGAATCGTTTCATTTCACTTCTGAAGAAATACACGACATGACAAACGAAATATCAAGAAATGATAAAAGACGCGAAACGGAAACCCTGAAAACGTACCAGTTCAATATTGAAACTAACCGCGAAAGTCTGGAAAGTTTCGTTAGATACGACTGATTATTAAAACCGAACTCTTCGGTTTTGTTTATTAAAAACAATGTCGTCTGCAAATGTTTGTTTCGTCTGATGTGTCTACAAATATCGATTCGTTATGATTTTTCCTATATATATATATATATATATATATATATATATATATATATATATATATATATATATATATATATATACATATATAATCAATGGAAAATAGATGATACATGAAGAGTTTCGATATTACTGTTATAAAAAGATACATAAACATACATATATGTATCCACAGATTTTTTGTATAAATATATATAAAGCAAAAAATGTTATATAGCTAAGTGCAGCATTCACATAAAAAGAAGTACATAATTGAATGCTCGAAAGGATGTACATTTCCACAATAACCACACATCAACCAAATCAAACGCATCTTTGCAAACCAAACAAAAACAAATCCAGTCCATTTGGGGATATTCTTATTCATCCATCTTATTCACCTGACCTTGCATTCTCGGTTTGCCATTTATTCTGTTGTCTGTAGAACTTTCTTGACACGCTTTCTTGCACACGTCAAAGTTATTTAACAAATAAAACGAAAAGTTCTACAGTGAGCAAATAAATAAGTTTAAGAGATCGAGTAATGTTATTAAATAAAATATGTCATATCAGTGGAGAACATTTCAAGAACATTTCTCCTTGTACAAGAAATATTTGTTGTTTTCGTTGAAAATTCTAAGCAGACTTTTTATAATATTCGATTTGATACACAAATATAAAAACATTCCAAAGAAATAAAATCATGATTCTAGTAATAAAATTATTAGAACCTTTATTATTATCAAACATATTTTGAACCTTAATATTCGTTTTATATTTTCAATATTTACTTATTTGTATATTAATAAATTTTTGTAGTGTGTTGTAAGTCTCACAAAAAAATTATAAGCTAATCTTTAAATTAATTATTATATTTTCCCATTCCACAAAGTATTAAAATATTTTCTAATCGAAAATGTCCTATAAATGATAAGTAATCATTTTTTTATTAAAATATTGATTTTATTATCCTCATAAATCAAAAGCTCTGAAGAATTATCCGAAGAAAACCCTTAAATTTTTCTATGTCGGGATAATCGCATTCCCATCAAATATCCATTAATAACAATCAAGTCAATGATCATTTATTGATAATTTTCAATCAGATTTTTTTTATGATTCGTGAAATAAGAGAATAATTCATTTTTGAAAATGAATTTAGCTAAAGTACTATAATCTATTGGCATTCTTGTTAAATTTAATGTTTTTTTAAATTTGTTTATTTATTATTTTGCCAAATTGTCTTAATAAAAAAACTGGATTAATTAGAATAAATATTTTTAACTCATATTATCATTTGTGTTGAAATATATATTTTTCTATTTTAAAATCAATGCATATGAATATATATGAATAAATTTAACAACATTGATTCCTAAACTATGGTCCCTAGATCAGTACTTAAAAGTTTTATCAGGTATGTAAATTGATATATCCCATCTGCTACAATCAATGTACTATGTATAGCGGAAGGAAATATATTCCTGAAATTTGATATTATTTAAGAATTTTCTTCTTAAAAATAACAACTTATTTCAAGAACATGAAGTTCCTGACGTATAAACATTTTTTTATAAAGTATATCCTTTATACACATATAAATATATCAATTTCAGATATTTTTTATTAATTTTCATAGTTGAAAAAGTTTCAATCGAGTGTTTCCTGTCAATGAATTCTAGCTCGGGGAATATATCAAATATCTATGTATGCTTATGTTCATATCAATAAATTCGGTGTGTGTACCGAAAGACCGTTATAATAAATTAAATATTTACATGTTCGTGATTGCTTTGGTACAGTATGAATTTGTGAACGTATATTTTACAAACATATATAAGAAATCGTTTAATAAATAATATATAGCGTTTCTTGAAAATATCATTTATTTTACGCCATGGCGTTATTTACTAAAATTCAGAATTTTATGAATGTCACTAGGTGTGTGTGTGCCTTCTGTTCGAAACGCCAAGCAACGAGAGTTCAAGAACGCGAAACGTAACTGGAACGCGTCCGAGAGGCACGCGTTCGATATGCCCGCGTACGATCGCGACAGAGATCGCTACTCTTGCACAGGCTGTCAGGAGACCGGTAGTTTTATCAAATGATATTTTCCCATGGGATGTAACAACGCCTTCCATACATATATAAAGAAGTACTTTGGAAAGCTCTTAATGGAATACCCAGTTAAAACGGACGCGTTTTTCAAGTTTCGTTAAGAGTTAAAGACATAGATCGAAGTGAAGTCGAGCAATACAAGTTTTTTAAGATCAAACTTCATGTTAAAGAAAGTTACATGTTTAGATATTGATGTGGTACACGTGCCAGTTTAACTGTTTTCAGTCAATTCTGACGATTAATATTATACGTACAATTTTTTAACAATCTAAAACACACTTTTACAAGTCTTTAACTTCGATAAAAGTTTATATAGCTTGACAATAAATTGCCAGTCTCATAACATGATAACAAAATAGACAAAGACAAGTACACATCAAAATGATATGTACGGTTTTTTATTAATTTTAAATCATTTTTTTATTCAACATATTACACACACACACATATATATATATATATATATATATATATATACACATGCATATATATATACATATATACACACACACATACACATAATGTTCTACCTTTTAATAAGACTCAAGATTAAAGTTTGCAATATTCCCTAAGTGATCGTTTTGCTAAACACGCAATGGGTCTTTTTAAACATTTAAAGCACTATAATATTTATGAAATCATACTTTTAAAAATTTACACACACTTTTCATTTTCTCACGATATCGCAGTATTAACATGAACAAGATGATAACTTTAAGTGATAACTTCTTCAAAAACTTCATAGAATTATCTTCGTTTAATACGAAATCCGTACTTAATATCATCTATGCTTCCTTAATATCCTTTTATTTTTATATATCGTTATCTACATACTTGAAAAATAATATTATTAAATGTTTTATTATTATTTAGCTGTTCGTGTTACTTTCTGTGAGGAAATAATAATACTTTCTTAATAAAAACGATATTTTACAAGAGTGTTTTCTCACTCATGATATACTAAACGATAGTTTGATTAATGAACGCGATTAAAACTTATTTAATTTGAAGATTAAATACGTATTTTTTTGATAACAAAATATAACAAATATCAAATACAAAATAGTGCACGGTCATTACATACCAGTCATTTTCCAAATAAAATTTATTTGAATAATATATTTAATAATTTTAGAAACCTGAAGTAGGTATGTTTAGAAAATATTCATTTTATCATTGATATATACCCTCTCTCTTTATACATTATATCTCAACATAAATTAAAAACTCAATGTTATGAATTTATAAATTAAAAATTCAGTAAAATAATAAACCATTTTTTCAGGCCAGTGAGTAATTACTCTTAGTTTAATTTAGCATTGTAGAAAATAAGAAATTATTAAACATTCAGAGGAGAAAAAATATTACTGTTTAAGATAGTAAATCATTTTTAAAAACAATGATGCTTAAATACGGTTTCATGTTCAATTTGATGCAAATATTAGTAAAAAATCAAACATTTTTTTATATCTAATCTTTTTATTATTACTTATGGGCATTTCGATGGTGAAGCAATCATCTACAGATCGCAAAAATACCGAAAAATCTGAAGAAAAAATTCAAGTGTGAAACTGAATTTAGTCAGAGTATCAGAATTGTATTTTGATAGAAAGTTATGCTATTTAAAAGTTCCAACTCATGGTTATAACTATTCTATCCAATCAAAAAAATACAGTAATTTACTATTGTGATTTTAAAAAAAAAACGTTACTAATTTACTTTATTCATAAAGTTCATCGCCGAAAAATTTCCATTCCTTTTTGAAAGGAAATATTGAAAAAGTAATTGAGAATACATCGAAATATTTCGTCAAATAAGAGAGTCTGTAATAAATTTATCAAGATTAAATTAAATAGAGTGTATTAAGTTGCATATAATTTTCTGTAGTAAACTTATTTTATAATTTCATGTATTTATGTAAGTTCATGAAATATCGATACAAAATGTAATAATTGCAAATGTTTTAAAATAGATAAGAACCGAAATGTTTTCAATCAAGCATTTTTCACCATTTAATTGTTAAATCACATAATTTTCACATCTCAATTTAATTAAATAACAAAAATAATATCTACTGTTCGTCATTCAATTTAACAAAGACCATGGAATAAGTTTCAGAATCATAATTGTCCCAAATAATTTCCGCTGATTAAATTTAATTGCGTTAAAAAATGTGTCACTAGACATATTCGCGCAATTAGAAGTTTGTAAAAAAAAACTTTACCAATTACGTCACAGTAAAACGCATTACGCTATAAAAATGATCTTGAAAAGTTAAGAACAGATTTATTCTGTGGCACCCGGTTCACTCGTCCACGGCTAATCGTCGCCTGGGAAACTTTGATTACTGAAACAGCTGTCATGACTTGTATTGGCGGCAGCCGTGTCTTAGTTTCATTTCATTTCGTTCGCATGTTTATCTCTCATTTAGGCTCTTTGCTTCTTTTTTTTCTGTTCGTACGTTTCTAAAAACTTCATCAATTTTAACGACACCGCATTTTGTCAAACTGTTATCGGAATTCTTTTTGATTACAGTGAAATATATTTCGTAGACATGTTTTACATAAATATATAATGGTTTATATCTTATGTTAAAGTGGCTTTTTACCGTTACGTTTAATGAAAACATGCCATGGAATACAACGATCGATTCTTAACGATATTTATTGTTACTAAATCTCTTTGAAACGTTTTTATTCGTACGATTTACATATGAATTGTACTTTAGAATATTTTATATGCGAATAAATTGGAAAACAAATAACAATTAGGTAAAAAGGTACGTAAACTGAAAATAGATTTTAAAGATTAGCTTTTAAAATAAACTCTTGACCGATATATTATTCTCTCGAACTTGAATGGATGAAATTCAAATTATTGTTTGTAATCTTGAGTTATTTCTTATTTCAAAAAATTTATATACCATTTGTTTACGATTCTTATTCATTAAATTTATATAAAACATATATACCATGTTCCATAATAAAAACAATATTTAAATTAATCTCAGAATGTAATCAGATCTTTCAGAAAAGTATTTTTTAAATAATATGAGGTTGCATTAAAACCCGCTGTTCACGTGTAGATGACTAGGTAGGTATGCTGTGAGCAGTGATAGATTTCTCTTATGTCATTTTGAAGTATGCACTTTTCCCACTAAAATTCAGTCATCAGACACCATCCTTTATTTACACAAGTGCTTTTCTATAACTGATTCAAAATGGAACGCTATAAGTTGTTTTTCCGATGTGCATTTCTACACTACTTTGAATTAAAAAAAAGTGCAGTTGAAAATCATCGATTGCTTGCGAAAACTTATGGTGAATCTGCTCCATCGGAAACAGTATGTAGAGATTGATTTCGACGATTCAAAAACGATGATCGTGACGTTCACGACAAACAACGGCCGGATCAAAAGTTTGAAGATGAACAACTGCAAGCTCTATTGGAAGAAAACCCTGCTCAAACACTCAAAGAATTGGCCCAATAGCTCGAAGTCGATAAATCAACCATTTCACGATGTTTAGCCATGAGAAAGAGCTAAAACGAAGGGAGATGCCTGCCACATGAATTGACCAAAAATGTCATTGCTAATCGTTTAAACATCTCGATTTCTTTGCTTGCAAGGCATACAGAGAAGAGTTTCTTGTGATGTATCATGACCAGTAATGAAAAATAGATTTATTTCGACAACCCGAAAAGCAAGAAACCATGGGTTGATCCTGGCCAACAATCAATATCGACACCAAAGTGAAATATCCATCCACGGTCACAAAGCAATGCTCTCTATTTGGTGGGATATGGAGGGTGTCGTGTACTATGAGCTGTTGAAACCGGAAGAAAAAAACACCGTCGAACGTTATCGACAACAATTGGAGCGTTTTAATGATAATTTGATGCAAAAACAACCATCAATTGCATCAAATCGCCATCATTCTTCTCCATGACAACGATCGGCCCCATTTTGCTATAATCATTAAACAAACACTGATGGAGTTCGGATGGGAGGTTCTCCCGCACCCAGCGTATTTTCCGGACCTGGCCCCAAGCGATTACCATCTGTTCCGATCGATGCAACACGCTTTGGGAGATACACGTTTCTGTAGCTACGGAGAAATCGAAAATTGGATTGCTGAATGGACTGGTTCAAAAGACAGACCATTCTTTCATCTCGGAATTCAACTTCTGCCAGAACAGTGGAAAAAAGTCATAGCTTACGAGGTCAAATACTTTAATGTATTCACGTATTTTGTTATTGAAATAAATGCTCAAAAAACAAAAAAAACGGCTTTCAAATCAACCTCCTAATATAAAGAAAACACATTTCTAATATTTTTAAAAGTCACTTTGAATATAACGGATAAACGATACTAAGATCAGAAAATCGTAAATAAAATGTACTTTAATCTGAAAATCTAAGAACCGCAAGTGAAATGCGGTGGTCACTCTTCTCAGAACATGGATGAAAAACAGCATTACAAGACGAGATAATATTCATGTGCGAAAAATCATAAAACATATTCAATGTAGAAAATAATAAAAAAAAATCAAGAAGGCTAACCAAATACATCAAAGCAAAGTTTCAAAAAATGTGTATTAAAATATATATTCCGAATCGTTATTTTCTCTTTTTTGATATAACTATAGGACATAGAGACAGTTACAAAAATGTAAAAATTAAAATTAGAAAGTAAGAATACGTATTAATAATAATAAACGGACTTGCATATATATATATATATATATATATATATATATATATATATATATATATATAATGTGTGTGTATACATGTATATATATATATATATAAATATACGAGTATGTTAGTGTATCTTTGTATATTGTTATAAGCTTCATTATAATAATTTAACATATATTTTATACTGAATAAAAAACCTTTCAAATAGAGAATAAAAGAATGCTAGAAGTTATTTCCATTCGACAAGTTTTCAAATAACGAAACACGTCGTTGTTGAAAAAAAAATCTGAAAGATTGTTCCAAATTGATGTACGTTGAGCAAGTAAGTAGAACACGCTTTATCTACGCGAACAATATTAGACCGTACAAAAGACAAAACTCCCATCTTCATTACTACAGCCCGCCTCTAAAACAGTGCTGTGCGCATGAATATGCATTAAGTGCAAACAGAATCTTGTCACAGTGCTGACTTGACACCGGGTCTTTTAATTCTGCAACGTAGCGTAAAAATATTGCAAACCGCATTCAATTAGAACGAACGAGGTTTGGGAGCGTGTTCATTTACGGATTGCTTTAAAAATAGTATGTGATTATAAAATATTCCTTTCCAAATATGTGTACATACGTATACATACTCTCTCTTTTTATCTTTTTGTACAATCATCGAACTTGCAGTTAATTTAATTAAAATATCTTCTGATATTTGTAGAATCCGGATATACAAAACGACGGATCAAGTATATCGATTCTAAATAAATAGAAAAATAATGTAGTTTCAATTTCATATTCTAAACAAACATATTTTTTTAATGAGCCCGAATCACTTATTACATTTTTCGTGAATTTTTCAATATTTCATTATATACTTTTCATACTTATTACAAAAATCATTAAATTTTAATAAAACATTCGGACTTTTGGATTAATCATTTATCAAATATGGATATTTATGACAAACTATTTAATTAGCCTATTCAAAAATAATAATAATTTGAAGATTAATTATAATTGTTATTATTTTACATATAAAAAAAATATAACTAGACTTATAAAAATATTCAACTTTATCTTTTGTAAACTTAAACTAAAAGAAAAGCTTTTTACATCATACTTAATGTATCTTAGTTAATTTTCTATTATTTAAATAATAATATTAATTAGAATATTTTCGAAATGTATTAGGTGTAAAAATTAAATTGATGCCTTTAATTTGAATCAATCATAACTTTGTTTCAAAATTAAAATATTTTCTCGTCGTTTCAGGATTTTAAAGTGACATCCTTAATATTTAAAACACTATAAATCTTGACCAAGCAATTGACAGCCTCACAAAACAGTAGTGAACACAATGACGTCATAAAAGCAGTATATTAGGCATTCCAGTTGAAAAAAACTGGAACTAAAGTCACGGTATTGATTTGTTCAGTCTTAGGAAAGGTGTTGTGACGCATAAAACTCGCAAAAAATGCTAAGACAGTAGAAGAAGTTCGAAAATGTATTGACGACTTCATCGACTCAAAGATGCCATATTTTTTTCGATAAGAGATTCATCAATTACCAGATACATGAAGAATAGTCATACAAAATAATGGGAAATATTTCGAAAATTGAAATGTATTCCATTTTTCCATAAATATTAAGTTTCTATAAAAATAAGGCACCGAATTGATTTGTACATGTAATGTTTTCAATTTTATGACAAGTGAGTACATAAATTTAAAATTGTAATTTAAAAAGGCAAATAAATGTAAATTATCTTCGCACGTTTATAAAATAGTGCCTCTAGCATCCGGTTTCATCGTTACGCGTGTTTGATAAGTACTATAAATATATATTTAGTGCAACGTTATTCTATTCAATAACACTTTCTTTAATTTCTTATTATTATATATTAAGAGAAATCTCTATATCCAGGACTTCATGTTTAAACCTTCAAATAGGCGACAATCAAATTTAAATAGTGTTTGGAATGTGTGATACCAAACATTTAGATATAGAAAAAAAATGTTTATATATATATATATATATAGCTCTAACTCGATATTAGCAACATTGTATTTTTTAAAAAAAATTACATCTGCAACCTCGTGATTAAATAATTATTACTGACAACATATTCTTTAAAAACAATATATTTTACAATTATTAAATAAGTGATAAATATTACTTTTTTAACGAATTAACTCATTATTATTGCAAGTATGTATACATTTATTCATTTAGAGAATTAAATAACGAATCAATAGACAAAGTTGAAAGATCGTAGAATAAATAGAAGATAAAAAAAGATCTCGGAATAAATTTACTGAGGGAAAGTTTTTTCAAATAATAACATTTCTCGCTTAATTTCACAAAAACGCAAAATATACATTATCTTACCAAAATAGAATATAATTGCATTGTTGAATAGATATTTTTTGAATATACAATAGTCATACGACTTAAATTATGTAATGTATACGAAATGAATTCGTTTATAAATTTTATTAAACCACATTACCAAACTATTATAGTACATATCAATCATAAAGACCAGAGAAGTATTTTATTTCCGTTTTGGATAACAATGTTTATTATATTTCATATCCGCAAATATGAAATGTTTATAAGCGTAGATAATCGATGAAATATTTTACAAAATTCAGATGTTTACTTACAACTGGCAAAAAAAATTAATATTCTTAATTTTTAATTGAATACGTTCAGTTCTTTCTACTAAATCATTTACAACAGTGACACATACTACTTCTCATAAAGTCTAATTATGAATTATAACTAATTTCCATAAAAAATTACAAGCAACGATTTTGAATTACATTTTATTAGTAAATATCGGAACTGACCATCCTGCATAGCATTATTTATCCAAATTTTGAAAAAAAAAATACATTTGTTATAACTTATATTTTTAATAATTGTTGTAATTTATACCAATAACTAATGAAATAACAAGAGATAAGGAAATAATTCACTGATTTAATATTTTAAAAAACTTTTCAATTATTCTTATATAACTGAATCCTATATTTTAAAGTAGCATTATCCAAAATCAAACAATTCATACATATAATAACTATATATTCTAACCATTGATATTGTCTTTATTATAAAATAAATATCAATATAATGTACGGGTGACTTTATAAAACTATTCAATTGTTCACTTGACTTTACATAGCTGTGAATTTATTACACGAATACAATACAATAATAAAATGAAAATTTTATGTGTATTTTAACCTACTTAATAATAAGAAACAACATTAATGACAAATGAAGTTATATTAAAAAGGTCATATTATGTTTATAAGTTAGTGTATATACATACATACATACATACATATATATATATATATATATATATATATATATATATATATATATATTTGAGAGACTACAATGAACTCAAGGAAGCATAGAAATATTTAAGTTAGAAATAACAAATAAATAAATGGATCGTAGATAAAGAAGAATGGATTTAATGCGAAAACAAACTGGAATTACTGATATAGCAACATGAGTAAACTAAGAGTATACTGAGGAGACTTACTGCAATAAAAGGAAACGACAGAGAGTGGTAACAAATTATTAACTATAAAACAAAAAATTTAAAACCTTTGAAATAAATGAGTGAGTAGCTGAAATGGTATTACAATATATACTGAAAGTGTGTGAAAAAGAAAGAAAGATGTTTAATTTGATCAAAAATATAAAATATACTTATACAAAAATGGATTTTCAATGGTTTAAATCAAATATCTGTGTTTGTATACATATATATATACATATACACACATATATATATATATATATATTGTCCAGGTACACGGACTTTTAGATCAGCTGAGTGTCGATTTTACACTATTAGTTTCAACATTTGTACTATCCTCAGGTAGATATTACCAATTTCCACTAGACTGCCTTCTCTGAGAAGACATCGTAAATTTAACGAATAACAATATTTTTTTATAAAAAATGAATTTATAAATGTATTATTGAAGTTTCATTTCAATAAAGAAATTATTTACAATATTATATCATTATATTTAAAGTTATTTATTATTTGCTATTTTATTAAAAAAAATATGTTCGAGTTATCGGTAGGTGAGATGAAAATAATCTCCGAGTGCAAAGGGTTAAAAGCTGTACCTGAAGATGGCATACGTGTCAGATTAGTGAAGAACAGACACTCTGTTGTTCTTAAAAATGAAGACCACCAAGACAACAAATCAACTGAATTGCAGGTATTAAAACGTATAATTTTATTTATTTATTTATATATATATATATATATATATATATGTATATGTATATATATATATATATGTATGTATATATGTGTGCGTATGTCAATGGGTATGTTTATATCCACAAAAACCATAATATATTTTTTTCATACTTTAAAACAAATAAAGTTGAAAAAATAGAATAAATCTGATATATATATATATATATATATATATACGTGTGTGTATGTGTTCATGAAAAACTCTTAATGAATAAATAAATTTCACACTTCCTTACGAAATTAATACCAAAATAAAATAATCAAAGAATTAAAACATTTACATTTAATAATATAATTACATCATAAGAGAAAACAAATAATACCCAGTATACACAGTTGAAAAAAACGAATACATACTATGAAGGAATAAAAAAAAAATACACACAACAGAACAATACCAATTATTATGTCGTGAAACGAGCAGCCAGTCAAATGAAAACATTGCATTCGACAGGGCTTCAGCTAATAAGCTTATTATGAGGGAACACTCTGACTGAGTGCGACTCTCGTTTGCATTACGAAACTGTAGAAGTTGTTAAACGGTCGTAGAAAGTGAAACAAAACACCAGTTGATGGATGTCCACAAATAGAAGGGTCGAAGCCAAATGGAGTGACACAATCGATTTTCATTGAAAGACTGTGGAAAATATTTACAAGCTTTAAGTCATCGCTAAATGTTTTTTAAAACAATTCACGCGGCTGCCTATTTTTTAATTGTATTTTTTTATACTTATATTAAAATAAATGTCAAAGTTGAAATAGATATTTCAGTGATTGTAGGACAAATTAAATAACTTTTTTCTACAGAAATAACACACTAAGATATTTTATTTAAAAACAGTATCTAACAGAACTGATTTATAAACTAAAATCATTTATAACTACTACAAATAACCCGTTAGTAATTTAAAATTATTATAAATAATGTTTAATATGATAACATTCATTATAATTATTAGTTATAATCCAAATGTATACACTGCACATAATTACAGAAATAGAAAATATTTAAAAATACTAACTGACATTAAATATAAAACAGTACCCTTTTTTTCTTACTTTTTGAAATGAGAAACTAGTTTTATATCTTCAAACAAATATTTTATTCATTGGTTCTTTTAGTCACGCAGTTCATTATTGAATAGTTAAAAAAATAAGTATTTTTCTTATTTTCCATACATAAGTCAATATCTGTTTTAAAGTTACTACTGAGACAAGACAAAAGTTTATTATATTTTTTAAAGAAGTATTATTAATCACACATATGTCTCTTGCATTTTGTTATACTACAGTAGTGAAAATTGTTTAAACTAGGACCTGGATCAGAATCTAAACTAGAGCTTAATTGAAGCTCACATTATAAGACGACATAAAAATAAGTAACCAAAAAACATAATTAATGCTACTATTTAAACATTATATATACACCTGTTCATCTATTATAAGTATCTATTCCCTTTCAAAGAGTTACGTTAATGTTACAGTTAATTACTGCAACCTAGAATATATTTTTAATGAACTATTTCGCTCGCATTTCTATATAAACTATTTTTTTATAATTAAATATAAAGAACAGGAAAATGTTAATCATTATTCTTTCATTATCACTATACTTAAATGTCAATTTTAAAAAATATTAACACAATACTTCAATTTAATTGCATATCGAATATGAAAACAATCTAATCAAAAAAAGTATATACACAAAAGTAATTTAAAGAATATCTTGAAAGTAAATTACAAATAAATAACAAGAAAATAAAAGTGTATTAACAATTTAAAGACAAGACAAAGTTCCAAAAAAATATCTCTCGCAAAAAAATGTTCAATCAAAGCCGTACTTGATATATAGACAGAACGTGTAGTCTATTTGAACATAAACTTGTCTAACAAAAAATCTGCCACGAAAGACAAACCGGAAAGTACATGACTTTCCATTCATCACCAAAGAACAACACACATTTTCAATTACAGAAACACAACGATTTTTAGACTCGGACAACAATAGAACAAGTAATCCGTAACAGAACTGTTAAACATAAGCGCAATCAACAATGAACATATATATAAAAATAAATCAACATGATACAAGCTGAATATAACGCTTATTAAAAGAAAAAAAGCCAAATACTTAGACACACAGAGTAAGATTTATTTTAAATTTATGTATGTATATTTACATGTAAATAAATATATATATATATATATATACATACATACATACATACATACATATACATAAATTAATCATCTTTCAACAAAGTTTTAAGCCAATAAAAAGATTTAATTTATGTTAGTAACTTCAGTGAGATCTATTTAATTTGTTTCACTGAACAGTGTCTCATAAGAAACATTAATTTAATATAAATACATAACAGACAATCATCAGTAATTACCTTCCTATTAAAAGAGAATTATAACTGACTGACAATTTGTCCTCTGACAATAACAAGAGTAGAACGTTAAACTAGTAGACGAATTGAAAAAAAAATACCCACTTCACACGAAATAAGGACAACGACGGTGCAATGTCCGTACGCATTTGGCATAAACACCTGTTCATTATAATTACCAGCCCTCACAACTGCAAGTTACAGACAGAGGGTGCACAACATACGGTGTATTACGGTATTAATTCACCTTGCAGCTGACGACTGGTTTAGGTGTACTGTATGTTATAATTTGTACAGATAAAAAAACGAGATTAATTTTTATACAATACAGATATATGTCATAACATATATATATATATATATATATATATATATATATATATATATATATATATATATATATATATATATACATATATGGGTGTATATATATATATATATATATATATATATATAGATAGATAGAGAGAGAAAGAAAGAGAGAGATGCGTGAGTACATGTATGTAGATATCTGTATACTTTAAATACAAAAGTTTAATACACTTATTGCAAAAAAAAACTGATATAACGATTTTATAGAAATTTCTCTATAATTAATTTAAAAATGGAAAATAAATTATACAGTAAAGTTTTTTACATTATCTACTTATTAATAATAACTCAATACCAACATCTGAATTTACAATTATAAATTATTACTTACATTTTTAAAAATACGTTAATTTTGAAAAATAAGTGCATATAATTAAATTATCAACTTTAAATACTTAGCAGTAAATTTATAATAGATATCTATTAACTAAATATGCCAAAACCAGCTGTGAAAATTGATTCTTATCAATTATTCTTAATTATTACAAATTTTCATAGTATCTAAACAATAGCGTGTCATAATTATCTATTAGCCAATTATATCATTGAAATTATAATAAATTGTGTTTCGATTCGAATATTCATTTTTTACATTTGAATAATATCACTACCAGAATTTAAACATAATTACTTCTAACTCGAAAAAAATTAAATAAATATATAAAACGATCCCCATTTTATAAAATAAGTATGTCGAATAACTAGACAAGAACTAGCAAGTATCCTTATATTAATTGTATTTGCCAACTTCTGTCTCTTCTTTGATATTAGTTTTCAAATCAACTTGAAAAAAAGAATTATTTACTTGATATATATTCACAATTTTAACTCAATTTTTTTTATAATCTGATTTTTCTGAAAATGAACGTTATTTTATTAATACTCTGTTTTTTAAAAAAACAGTATTCCTTGTGTTCATTAGACATACAATAAATAAAAAAGAAAATTACCTATACATTTATAAACAACAAGACGTCATTATACCATACAAAATTATACATTATATATATATATATATATATATATATATATATATATATATTAAATGATATATTTATTCTTTCAAGTACTACACAATCAACATACATTTTAATATAAAAATAACAACCTCAAATAATAATTTCAAACACCCACACTATGACCTACATTTGTTTATACGTAATTTTATCATCATACTTTTATGATAAACAACTGGAAAACTAATTAAGATATTGCAATACATTTTTTCTTCTAATCCATTAATAGACTTGACTATATACGTTCAAATATACATACATACATTAACCAATGAAATGAAGACTATTTATAAATGTTCTCTTATATGAACTTTATTTACTCACTGATATTAAGGTGTATATCTTTTTAATATATATATATATATATATATGGGGGGATCGGTGTAATATTTTATAAAATGGGTCATTATTTTATATACAAATTTATGGATGTGGAAAGTTTCATTTGTTGAAAATAATTTAATGAACGATTTCCTAAAAATGATGGAGAATTCGGAAGCAGTTGCAACAGACAAAAAGTAAAATATCAGTCAGAAAAAAAACAGGAGCACAATTCTAATCTAAGGCTTTAAATCTGTGATCTTCAAACTGTGTTCCGTGGAACCTTAGGGTTCCGCGCAACATCTTCAGGGGATCCACGAGCAAAGTCAAAATTCGAAAGAATTTTCGAGGAAAAAAACAACCGAAAAGCTAAACATTTCAAACAGTTTATTCATAATAATTTCTTTCATTTCTATAAATACCTGTTATTATCTATTATTATGCAGTAAAATTACACATTACGACTCCACTCAATCAAATATAAATAATAAAACTTGGTCATGTAAGATGGCTGATTTTCTAAACTTATAAGGTACGCATCTTTAGTTTTCTGGGGATGGTTGGGGTTCCGCAAAAAAATGTATAATCTTACGGATTCTGTGAGTCGACATAGTTTTCAGACCACCGCTCTAAAGCAATATCACAATCAGTATTTTGAATAGTGACAGTATTACTGACCACGTAATGTTTATACACTGAACTAACAGAAAGAAACATTCATAATAAAGGCTGATAAAAAAAAATCAAATACCGCGCGTCAATATTTACCGATGGTAGATAATAATATTGATGGCAGTTTTGGCTGTGTTAGACGTATACTGACAGTATTGTGTCAGTGTTTCTTTCGGAATGATGAAAAGTGTTCATTAGTGCCATCGTGAAAACTTTTCCAAGTTCAGTTTTGTTTATTGTTAGTTACCAGAAATATAGGATATCGCATAAGAACGCTTGAGAGAAGTTACAAGAAATGTTTAAGGTCGTAAGCTCGAGGCTACTATGACAGATGTGAAAAAAAAAGAAAAACTGAAGAAGCGATTCCGCATAGAATCAAAATCAATTCAGCATTCCAAGCGAAATATTTAATTCTTTTTCTAATAAAACAATCTAACATTTTCACAAGTATCTAGTAAATATCTTCATTCATTTGAGAATGAATCTTAAGATCATTTATGTTATCCAATTTTATTTCACTTGAAAATTTATATTTTCATGAGTAAACTGATTGTATTTGACTATTCATTTTCTAATCCATTATTTAATCCATTTCCTTTTAAATCACTTTTTCAACGTTAAAGTTCACTTTTGAACATAATATCCGTTTTAATAATACAAATTATTTTATAGTGATACACTCATGTTCAGTATATAGTATTCTTATTAATTTGTCTTACAGATATTATATTACCCAATGATAATTAAAAATTTATAAAATACAAATAAGTTAGAGACACAGAGTCGAATTAAAATCAACTTGTTTTTTTATTCGGCTTAAATATATATATATATATATATATATATATATATATATATATATATATATATGTAACGGATGTACTCATTTCCTTCTTTGATCAGGTAAGATCAGAAAAAAATAATCCTTAAATACATGAACACCCTCTGCACACTGTACATCAGTGAACAGTTACGCAGTGATAGATCAGGTGTAGATGTGAAGCGCTGAAATCCGTGTCCATCGTGCGAGACAATAGATGGACAGTCTGTTTGTTTTGTACACAAAAAATTATATATATTGTGTTGAATGTATCTCTAATTTAGTATCACGCCGATACACTTCGCGGTATTTTACGAAACCGCGCAGTGTGAACGCGGCTTTGCTCGTACCGTGGCTGCGTATCACATTACACGGCGACCACAGTGGCAGTCGTTTGGTGTGGGGAAAGAAGGCCAACAATGTATGACTCCATGGCGTGATGCGAAAACGCACTGGCGCGCAACGAACGTCGCAACTACTGTCATAGATGTAAACATTTCCATTTTTCACTACACGAAAAATATTTCGCTTCCGATTATATCAAATCGTTTCATTTAGATTGAAGATACATGTTGAACCGTTTTCAGTTCACTGAATATTGATGTCGAATGAAGACAATGGAGACACACGGAGAGCTTTTTATTTATCGTCGTGTAATTTTTCATTTACACGAGTTTCAATTACTTCTTGTTGACAGTTCGTACGAATATTGTACACAAATCAAAATCGTTCATTATAGGAATTCGATCTTTTCGATGGAATTCAGAACGGTTACGGCTGGTGCGTGAAAATGGATTCAACGTCGAGCACAATCAAACATAAAAATACCTATTTTTGAAATGATTAAACATCAATCTTTAAAAATGAACGAAACCGGTTAAACATATATATATATATAATAAATAAATATATATATATATATATATATATATATATATATATATATATATATTATATATATATATACATATATATATATATATATATATATATATATATATATATATATATATATATAATATATGTATATATATATATAATATATATATATATATATATATATATATAATATATATATATATATAATATATATATATATATAATATATATATATATATATATATATATATAATATAATATATATATAGAAAGCGAAATAGAGAGGGGGGAAGGAAATAGGGAGGAAGAGATAGTATTACTTTAATTCAAAAATGAAATAAAAAATAATATTTAGTTTTCTAAAATTCTAAAAAAATAAAGATTAAAATTGAAATAAGGATGTAACATACTTAAAGGGCATTCAAAAAGAGATCTCTCATAAGATTAATACTTGAAACTAAATTAAATTTCTAGACTAGAATTTAATTCTTTCAAGTATTCAGAATATATATATATATATATATATATATATATATATATATATATATATGTACATTCCGATAAAGATCTCATCTTCAGACAATATTTAAACGATCAATAAATAAATTAAATATCTATCTTATTTTTTAATCAAGCAAATATTTATTTTAAATATTTTCTTTTTTAAACGAAAATCAGAATTGTAATTCGTTCGGCATTATTAAAAGATGACCTGCTCTTTTCCGTTACATTACTATAATAAATTGATTTTTTCCGACTCACTAGCCACTGTAACTAAATTAAAATCTCAAACAAATGATCAAATAATTACTCATCATTTCTCTTCAACATCAAATACTTTTTTGTAAAGTAATAGTGTTTAATACATGACAGATCAATGAAATTGATTTCAAATATAGTACAAAACAATAATTAAAGAATAACATCAAACAGATAAATTAATTTATTCAGACATTAGCATAGAGTTTATGGAAATTTAATGAATATGTTATATGTAAGGTCAATGTTATACAAAATATATTTAAATTAAACACAAATGTAATTGTTTGCAAGAGAAATTAATTTAGGAATAACTAATTCCTAGAGGCGATTGTAGCTGAATAGAAAATAGGACAGGCGAGTGACATGGTAAATTTATCATTAGTTCGGATACGAACTAACATTGAGGTGAAAAAATATCGAAATCATCTTTATACAAGTTCCATCATTTAAATTAATTAAAATATCTGTTACATATATATATATATATATATATATATATATATATACATACATATATATATATATACATATATATATATATATACAAATATATATATATATATATATATATATATATATATATATAGTAAGAACAAGGTATTTGACAAAAAGAATTTATTTTCTAAAAAAATAAGTACAGCTGCCTAGGACTTGAAAAACTAAAAAAGATTACCTATTTCATACCGAATAAAATATGTACATACAAAAGCATATTAAATTTATAACTAATGATTTAAGTACATTTCCATAACGCTAAAATCTTCAAAGCACCAAATTTCTAAAAATTGTTTTTCTGTAAGACATTATAAATTGATTGCCTTCAAAATAAGAAAATAATCTATAAATGCCAACGGAAGAATTCCTTCAAAAACTCATTAGTTGCACTAAACCTTCAGAATAATGCAAGTTATAGCCCTTCTAATAAGACGTATACCAAACGTGACAGGATTTGTAATAATATCCTCGAACAGTAGCATCAAAGAGCGGTCTACTTTCAATATTGAAGAGAAAAGGCTGCTCATGACGAAACTATACGAACAATTTCTATTATGGCAGATCAACAACTGCGATTTATCTGAATATAAACAGAAATCGACACTGATGATAATTTAAAAAGTCCAGGTGAAAGAAAAAGAATGTTGTTTAGAAAAATAACTTTGAACATATAATGTTAATGTATTAAAAAATAATATTATTAATAGCTGAATTGAAAT
This sequence comes from Acanthacorydalis orientalis, assembly GCA_034766995.1. Taxonomy (NCBI): domain Eukaryota; kingdom Metazoa; phylum Arthropoda; class Insecta; order Megaloptera; family Corydalidae; genus Acanthacorydalis; species Acanthacorydalis orientalis. The sequence goes on along the minus strand of CM068321.1, from coordinate 19,129,488 downwards.
TATAGATTAAATGAAAATGGACCTAGTTAAAAACGAAATTAATATATATATATATATATATATATATATATATTATATATATATGTTATATATATATATATATATATATATATATATGTATGTGTGTGTGTGTATTCGTTCGCTGCAGAAAATGAAAATCTTGATTTTGAATCATTACTTTTCCAAGCTGATATTCGGTAACACATTCAAAGACTGTGATTAATGTTTGAGAATAGATGTTAAAATTGGCGACACATTTCCACATAAATGTATATTCGTATGCCTCCGAGCTTACGAATGTTGAAAAAACATTCACTTTGATTTTTCTTTTAACAGATGCCATGCTTTGATCTTTACAAAGTTTATCAATTATAGAATCGTTTAGCTTTTCAAACGCACTGTTCTTAAAGTTTCATGAAGATTTGTTATATGTTTTTTGACATTTTTGGTACGTTTTTTTCATTCTTCAGCGTTGATTTTTCAACACTGTGCCGGTTTGCCAGTTTCACAAGTTAACGTGAAACGTTTTTAAGTGAAAATTTCAGTTCGAGAATAAATGAATAATGTATACTTAATTGCGTATGTTCACTTATATACATATTTCATCATTATTCATATACATGAAAGAATAAATTATTGATGAACACATATGGTATAAAATTAATTGTATAGGAACACCATTTCGAATTATTCTAATAAACATTTTAATGAATTATACACCTACAGTATAATTGCTGTGATTTATATTTGCATTTATTTGCATGTATTTCGCAAAATACTAACATTCATTAAGAGTTATCACTTATGGATGACTCTAAAATCATACAAATCATTTATATATATATATATATATATATATATAAACTTCATAGCCCACCTATACATAAAATTAGTATAGTTATGTATTATAATTAGTTTTTTTCTATTAATATGTTGTGTTTTATATTTATTTATTTATATAATAATTGTTATTTATATAGCCAAATTATATTTATTTTGAATTTTATTTCAATTTTACTAGAACTATACATACGTTGTAATATAAAACCTACAACTTTAATAAATTAACGTGCGTGAAGCTTAATATAGTGTTAGTTACTTAGTATACCTGATAACATTTTCTGGTAACGTGTTTAATAAAATATAAAATTTACAAAATTATGATATAAAATGGAAAATATTTCTAAATAGTGTCCAGTTTGTTTCTTTTTAATTCTAACAATTTTAAAAATTAATAATATTTACTTTATAGTAAAGATTGAAGATATATCACGAAAGAAATTTTTAACACGAAATCATTTATGCTTTATTCTATGGAAAATTTAAAAAATCCCAAAAAATGTTTAATTATTTGTAATAATTATCTTATGCACTGACATTAGAGGCATACTTCCGTGTAAGGTATGACTTCATTGTACATCAAATTTAATGAAATTATAATAAATTACATATTGAAATAATTATAATAAATTACATATTGAAATATGTGTTAATCGGTATGAAACATAATCGACAAGTCCTTGAGTACGGATTCTTGAAGTTTATAACCAACACAGCATAAAATTAACAGAACATTTAGTGAGTCGAATGAGTATATACAGTTTTAAGATACTATTATGACTTTCATTTAAATATAATTTTGTGATTAGGCAAAATAGCATTAATAAAGAGCTTTTTTAAGAGCACATCCAAGAAAATATGTGCAAGATATTTGATGACTGGAAAGATGCTATAACATTCTCCTGTATATCAAAAAAAGCTATACTACTTTTTTACATTTAGAATATTTATAATATAGTTATAAAGGTAAATCTAAAGTAAATGTGAAATATAATTGTACTACAGAATATAACTCTTCTATGCAATGAAATCAAATTTAACCACACGAATTTTTATAAATTTATTTTAACCTTTATTAGAAACTCATAACAGCCACGTTCGAAATCACGCCTGTTCTTAAATTCGAAAATTATTATGGAATAACATATTTAAAAATATTAAATAAATGATTATAAACACAACTTCAAATACATTTTGACACTTTCAATAATTGTATAGACATTTGAAAATGTGAATAAATCTATAATAAGATATAAAGTATGTACCTTTGATAAAAAATATAAATTATTTTTTTCCATTTCGTTAAATATCGGAAAAAAACAAACTAATTTCTAGAAATGTAAGAAATTTCTTTTATGCAATGAACTAACAAACACATATGAATGACTCAGAAAGTAAGAGGTGAATCACTAATTTATTTTAATGGTTTTTTTTCACCCTCCCGGCAAACCACAAATTTTTACTGGTTGAAAATGTATAATATTTGATTATTAAATGTTCTGTGATTATTATTTATGTTCATTTTATTGACAATGCTATTATTCTTACAGAGATACAGAAAAATCTTTGTGAAAATAAATCTGAATAATAAAAACTATATTTTAAGTTATTCAATTTCAGTCTGAATATTGAAAGTTTCATTAAATCTTATAAAATGAAATTTTATATACTATTAATTGTAAAGGTATTAACTAACATCTGTTTGAAATCCCCGAAATTGTTTATAATTCAAAATATTTAACTAAGGAAGAGAACTTTATTGAAAACTGATTTATTCTGATAATATTGTTCCATACAATAACAATGTGAATAAATGTACTTGAATGAAAAAATCATATAAATTTAAAAACTTTTAAAAATACAAATTACAAAATGAAAAATATTTTTTTTCATAAATATATTTTTTCATATTACTTTAAACTGCAATAATAATGCAGTTTTTGAACTTTGCACGTTGATATATCTTTTTTCAAAAATAATATTATTAAAAATTAAAATTATTACTGAAAAAATGCAAAAAAATGCAAAAAAATATAAACTAAATAGACACGTACTGAAAAAATAAATGACATGAATCATTCGAATGAAACATTTAAGGAAGTGAATGTCTGCAAATGGAATGCTTCATCACGTAACCACTAACTTATTTATCTAATCCAGACATTGTTATCTAATGGATAATTGTCGTGTTCAGCGAAATTCTATTATAATTCTATTTAAAACCGCTGAAATTATATAACGTTCATAGTAGACTATACACAAATCGATGATTAAAACAAACTTAAGTTATTAAAATGTTCGGTCAAATATTTTAATCTCTTTTTATTTGCTGTACATAGAAAAATTTCGAAATATTTCTACTCGTGTCATTTAACAACTTTGTTGATATATGCTTCCATTAAAATTCTCTGTATAAATCAACAATAACATTCTACATAAAAAAATGATATATAAACAATGATATAATCACTGTTAATACAGATTAATTAGCAATCTTGACTAGAATCCTTACAGTTATTCTTTTATTGAAGTGAACATTAGATTTTTTCAAGATTAAAACTTAAGAATTACTTTTGATTTAAAAAAAAGTAAAATTTTAACCACAAAAACAGATTACTAAGCAGAACATTGAACTATGATTGAATCAATTGCTTTGCAGTCATGAATTTACTATAAAAAATAACGATTAATAAATATTTATATTACCTACATCTGACGACATACCTTCATTATCATTAACATATTCGTATCTTTTAAACTAATAAATAAAAATGATTATATTATTATGTCTACTTTCGTTTTAAAAATAATTATAACACATTCATATTATATTATTTATAAAAAATATGCAATTATCATGATAAAACAGAGAAATTTAATTGATATTTTTCACATGCACGATTTCAAATGCATCCTCATATTTTATAACAATAAAATTTTTCTTAGAAATAAAATATTTATACAAATTTTATCAACATTATCGTTTGTAACATCGATTTAATAAAATCCTTACTTTTTTCTTAAAAAACACAATATCCAGATTTTTAATTTGAATGTAAATACAATTTTATTCGATTTATACATTAAATAAATAAATACAAACAGTATTTTCAACTGAATATCCATTACGCTCCAATTATTTTGTGCAAAAATTTAATGAATTCATTTTTAATTACATCATTGTTGATTTTTTAAAAAAATATTCAATTAGCGTTGGATGTTTCTGTTACAAAAGAGATTAATTATTGATTCAATCTATTATTATATTGTTTGTATATTGTTTTATATTAATATACCGTTGTATTAACTGCATGAACATGAACTACTGACACGTTCAAATTTGATTAAAAATACATCTCTCAACTTTTTTATTTATACGGGCTACATTAAGATTTGAAGCTTATAAAGAGATTAGAATTGGTTGTATAAATATTTTTATAACTGCAATCATGTGTTCAATATTTTTTAAATATGTACATACATATATATATATATATATATATATATATATATATATATCATTTCATGACATAAAACATCTAGGGTAGAAATATTTTGATTCGCATACCACTCTAAATTACCCCACAGGCTAAAAGTAGCCCACGGATCATATATTGCTGACCTCTATACTAAACGGTATGTGTTAATTATCTTCTAGACAAGTAAATCATTAAATGTCGCACTATGATTATTGATTATAACGTTGTATACATACACTTTATATATATATATACATACATACATACATAATGAAGAATTATATATATATATATATATATATATATATATATATATATATATATATGTATGTATGTATAGTCAATGTCAATAAGTTCAGTAAATGATCATAAAGCGATCATTTTGATTTTGGATTTTGTGCATTTTGATGGGCACGGCCATCACCCTAGATGGCCGTCACCCTAGCACGTCAAGAATTATTTCTTGACGTGCTATTTAAGATTTCGCATTATTAGACTAATACGTTTTCAAGGCACAATCAATTTGCAATACTGTATTAGTTTGATTCTTAAGAAATGTATTAATCAATTAGATCATATAAACCTAACACTAGATTTATATCGAGCACATTAAATGGCACCTGCGTTATTTAAGAAAATATTTGGATAATAAATTAATATCTAAATAAGTGTAACTACTCAAATAAACTGATTAATCTCTTGTCATTTTTATTTTCAAGTATATATAACACCTTATGTATTGGGTTGGTGGAAAAATAATTGTAGTTTTTGTTTTCCGAATTCTGAGCTTATTTTTTTTCAATGAAAGTATCATTTCATCGTGTTCGTATTGATACAATTTTAAAGTGAATGTTGGTGACATCGACTTTCGTTTTATTATTAATTTTACTTTAAATTCGGCTATTGAATTGAAGGTGGAATAGAAGCAAATAGGAGCAAATTTTTGTACGAGTTCAAAATGGATAGTAAAGCAGCAGAAACTGCTCAAAAATTAACGATGCTTTTGATGTGGGTACTGTTAAAGAACATACGGTACAATGGCGGTTCCAAAAATTTCGTGCTGGGGACGAGAGTTTTGAAGATGAAGATGTTCGCGAGTATTCTTCAATTCATAACGAACAACTAAAGACATTAGTTGAATCAGAACAATGCACAACAATTCAAGAACTTGTGCAAAAGTTAGGCGTTAGTCATCCCACAGTTCTGGACCACTTAAAACCACTTAAATTAAAAATTTATATGAATCTAAAGATTATAAATCGCAATTATTTTTCTACCAACCTAATACTATTGGAACTTTAAGTCCCACTGACCAAAACTGATATTGATGATTCGAATGCTACAACAATCAACATTTCATGTCCGAAGTAAAATAAAAACTGTTCTAAAATTTTCATTTTTTTAAAAAAGAAAACTATTTTTTTGTTTTTAAATGTCATTATTGCATTATTTTAAGTATTTATTACTTTTCTCCTTATTTAAAGTAACAGTGTTTAAAAAAATGTACATAATAATCCTTAAAAAATTGAAAATTTTAAATGAGAAATACCTATTGTCATTCGTGTAATTAGTCTTTTTTAATTCTCCTGCAATATTAATAAACAAGAAAAATATCTGATAATCAAATAAAAATAAATAATATAAATGTTTGAATTTAAATGATGAACATTTTCAATATCTTCCCTAATGATATTTATTACCATTGAACACCTACTTTTTCTACAATTTTTTAAGATATTTAAACGACCTTAGATGAAGTTGTTTAAATATTCTAGTCATAACATTTTTTTTCTGCATTATTAAGAATAATACAAAAATATATTTTTCAACTTACTTCCAAACAACAATATCTAAACTTATTAACGATATAAATATTGTTTCTTTTTAATAAAATATTACATTTTTCAGAACTTTAAATTCGAATTAAGTTATACTGATAAATGATTAACTATTCGTAAACAACTAACTAAAAAAAAGATATTACATATATTATAAATCAATGTACTGTGATTATAATCGTACATATTTGTACATGCAAATATAAATTGTACATATCGTTTAAGTATTTCAATGAACAGCTATTTATTCGAAATTGAATTAATTATAATTCGAAACGATTTATTTAATTAATATAATATAAAAAAACAAATTACTCTTAGCTATTTTATAAATATATTATAAAAATGATTAAAAATGACCTGAATTGATTTGTATATGTATATGTATATGTATATGTATATGTATATATATATATATATATATATATATATATATATATATATATATATATATAAATGAGCAGAATACACCACTAATAAACAAAACAACACGATTTTCAAGGTTTAGATGCCATTATATTCTTTTAGGCATTACTAATACACAGTTGGTCTGGTATTTTTCTATATTCTATGTATATATGAACGCTAACCATTCTATGTTGCTTTTTTACATCCGTATTTTTATACATGACACGCATGGTTGCGCAAAGGTAGGAAGCGAGGCACATTATTACAAAAAAACAGAGGTATTGCATAGAGTGCCCCATGATGCATGTCATGAAGTCACTGTATCATACGCCAAACTCCTGGATGTAGTTTCGAATGTACTCAATATAAAGGATCATAAAGCAAATACGGTGACTTTGAGAAAATGTACATACACACACAACTATATGTTAACGCACATACATATGTACATATAATATATGTGTATATATATATATATATATATATATATATATATATACACATATATACAAAGAAAATAGAAAAATAGCGAAGAAATACAAGAGCCAGACAAAAATTAAAAGTAAACTTCCTTTCTTCTTGCCAATTCTAATTATATTAAAACTGTATTTGAAAATGGAAATATTCGTACTTCATACACGAGTCTCTCTCTCTCTCTCTCTCTCTGTCTCTATATATATATATATATATATATATATATATATATATACATACATACAATATAAAGATAATGCTGGAATATACCAATGGTAGTAAAATACTTCAAGAGTAACCTAATAATTTACCAGAGTGATCCTCAAGATTGCGATTATAAAAACAAATATCTGTAATTTTTAAAACCACATCTTAATGTTCAATTTAAAATCCTGAACTGTTTTTAATTGATTTTACTGAATTAAATTTGTTATTAAGATAAAATAATTCTTGAGTGATTCTAAAAATATTTTTTTAATATAATGCATTTTTAATCATTTTTCTCATTCAATGAGTAATAATAATTCATGCTTTAATCTCTTGATTAATTTAAAGGTTCATTTCGTCTATCTATAAATATTCGACTTATACAGTTGATTGACTCCAACTAATGTTCAATCACTGATTATCTTCTAGGATTATTATTATTATTTTCAAATATTTTTTCTTTATAACACAAACAATAGGATCACTAAATTGAAAAATAATTTTTAATTAACCATCTCTTTTTTATCATGGAAGAAGAAACATATTTACATTGTAGTTGATAATAAATTTGGATGGGTAGCAATGTTTTATAATTAGCCGAAATGATACCAATATTTTATTATAAAACTCAATTTATTCAAAGAAATGGGAAATAATCTGATAAGTTATTTAAAAGAATTATTTAGAAAATTGGTATAGATAAATAACTATATTTATTATTTAATATATTTATATAAAAAAATAATTTTCCATTTTTTTTAAAATCAGAAATTTTAATGAGTTTTTTATTAATACACACTTATTCCTTTATGATCGTTTTATAAGTTTTCAAAACAAAAAATATAAAATTAAAAAAAGATCAGTAAACCTGACCTCCAAAACGAATAACAAAAGGATTTTTAAATGTTCTAAAAAATGTTCAATCCAAATTAATATTAAAAAGAAAATTACATGAAGAAATGAAAATAAAACTATAACAGAAGAAATTAATTTTAAGTACAGATAAAAGTTATTAAAAGATTGATTTAAAAATGAAATATGAGTCGATTTCTCAAATAAATCACAAGAACGTCTGTCAAATCAATTCGACAACGATCAGCAGCTGCAATCTTAAATGATTGAAATTCAAGAAGGAAACCAGACTGCTCTTCAGTTAAACGCAACAAGAGAATTAAATTCGTAAAACAACACGAACTGATCTACTCATTTCACTTTTTTATCGTATATTACAGTATTGTCGACAGTCTAAGAGAATTACATCATGGGAAAAAATGAAAAATATAAATTAGTTTATTCATGATATTTCTAGGTATGCATCTCTCTTACTTTATATATACATAAAAAGAGGGAAAAAGGATGTATATATGTAATCAATTAAAATAATTAAATGATTTCGTATGCAAAAAATGCAATTAATATTTCAATTAGAATTAAGTTTCTGACCAAAAAATATATTTGCTAAAATGAAGTATGAAAACAGAGTTTTCAATTATTAAAATCAATTACGTCAAGTCACGTGAAACGCGGAGTTAATAATTCAATTCAAATATACTAGCAAAAAAAAAAACTGTCTGAAATATATGTTTAACACACACAAATATAATTTATTAGATATATACATTTTCTGATTCGATTGCAAATTCGCGTTCTAAAAATCCGGATGTGCTATTGATAAATACTGCGTGTGGAATGTAGATATATATTTAAAATTTATAATTGATAAAATGTTTTATATGCGTGTTCTTTTAAAAATATATAACGTACATATTAATAGTAGTAAAATATGTGTATACATAAATATATTATATTATATATATATATATATATATATATATATATATATATATATATATATATATACATATACTTATATATATATATATATACATACATATAGATATTCATAAAATGCGATTACTTAAAATAAATCAGTCCGGTAGCAGAGATTTTTTTGAACAAAACCATCACGTGTCGGATATTCCCGGATTCAGATTCTTGTTGAACACGGAGGCAGAGAAAAGAACGTTTCTAGAATATAAGAGCACAATTCCTTCCACGCTCCCGAGTCTCTATTGAAAACAAAATATTTACCCACATCTTTTCTATAATTTTCAGCTTTGATTTTATACTTGTGATCATTTCTCTTTATATGAGATAAAGCAAACAAACATTCTTTAATGAAATTCCTTCAACGTTAAACACCTATTTAATGATTAAAAATACAAATGAGTGTTAAGTGATTTTTTTTACTGAATCTGAATTCGGTCTTGAATAAAGATTATATTTCATCTATCTAGAGAAAACTAAAATCTCGTTAATAACTTTTCAGCGTTGAATGAATTATAAAAACGGAAAAAGTGCATTTGTTCTCTTTCATTTTTTCGCTTTACAGTTTTATTTTATAAAGGAAGTGTATTTATATTGACATTATATCATTATCATGTGGTATTAAATTATTATTTATTATTTTATGACTCTTATAAATGTACCTTGTGTAATAAGAATTCGTCAATCGTAAATAAAACATAATATCTTAGACTAATTTTGTTTTTGAACCGTGCTGTTATTTTAATCTTTCATTAATGTTTGGCTGATTTTAAATGACTTTTTTGGTTGGTTTCTTCTAATTAATGATAATAATGTTTCTTAAGAAAATAATCTTGTCTTTTATAATTTAATTCTTATCTGTTTGTGACATAATGATGACTAATAATGGAGATAAATATCGTGCAATAGACATAAGTATTTAACATGCTTATTTAACAAACAAATATATTTTCCTATCAATTATAATTTTCTAGATTCTATATGAATACAACACTAATGAGAATTGAATAATCCAGTGGTTTTTGAGATTTGTGATACCGCGATTTCTTAAAATGCTAAATAACTTTTTACGGCCGTCATTTATCTGAATAAAATTATAAATAATAAATGTTTAAAATTTTGACCAGATGATATTTTATTAGAAATAGAGCAGAAAATATATAATATTCAGAATTATTTATTTAACTTCACTGAATTTCTGAACTATATGATTATCAGCATTGATGCGAGTGGAGAAAGGAACTTGTACGTTATAATTAAATACTAAGAGGATTATTAATAACATTTTGTGTTTTAAAAATGAATTTTTACTATAAACAAATATTATTTTGCATAACCTTTTAAGTTAACAAGTGGCTCCAAATTCAAAGACAACAAAAAATAAAACATAATGAATTATAATTGTCTATATTTTTATATCAGCAATCATTTTAGTGTATTACTCTGATTTTTTTAATCCTAGCGAATGATTTGAATCGTGATGGGAGGTAGGTCAAAAGCTGAAACTAAGTTGTAAGAAAGAAAGACAAGTGATTCACCTGAATCAATATCACCAGTACAAATATTATTTTATGTTTTTTTTTTACAATTTTTAATTTTAATCTCAATTCGCCATAAAATCATGTCATAATGTTTTTCTAGTAGCAAGTGAAAAAAGTAACTAAATAGAGGACCTCGAAAATTACAATTCCGACACTAAACTACAACTCTTTTCTGCAGTGTTTTGCGACTCCTACTGGGCTACGATACATAGTTTCAAATCATTCGATTTAGTTAATCATATATAAAAATATTTTTATTCTATACGAATTCTGTAAATCTTGTACACACTCATTTCCTTTGGGATCTATGGGACTATACACATCCTATATATACATTTTGAATTGTTCTAGGATCTACCTGAGGATGACGAAATCAAAACCGATCTTACTAATTACAATATGCAAATTTGCACGTGACCTACAGGATTTATTTAGAAAAATGTACAGCAGTTAGATATGAGATCAGTACAAAACATAAAAATATAATTATTAATTTTTGATTAACTCAAATAACGAAGGATACTAAAGAGATAGAACTACATTTCTGGTATGAAAAATATAACGATTGTAAAGTTCAAAATTAATCATTTAAGTTTTACTTAAATTAATAAAGTAAAATATTTTTCATTTACTTTAATTATTTAATAAATGAAAAATTTAATTATATTTTCTAGATAAACATTTCTTTTTATCAAAAATACATATATTTGAACCCCATGCCGAAACTTATAGAGCAACTTTCAACGATTTAACATTTTATCTACTTGGTAATAAAATGTTCATTCATTTAAATAAAAATAACGATTTTTACAATAACACTTGGTGCTGCTATCAATGAGAATATTTGAATTTTAAAATCAAATACTCTGTATACATTTACTCTATTATATTTCTAAATTAAATGTTAGTAATTTTTTGGAATTTAAATGTGCTAAAATTATACATGGAATAAAAATATCAATATAACAGATAAACGAATCATGAAGATAATAGGATAAAAATTGCTAGAATTCCCGGATATGACGCAGTAAATAAACGACACTAAAAATAAACACAATCATATTTTATGCGTCAGTGGTTTTGAATCTAATATAAAATAACCTTTTTTTTATTAAGTTTGGTTGAAAAAGAATCCTAATTATTACTGATAATGGATTTTTACTTTAAACATACTCAGTTTTTCTACATATGTATAAACACTAATACTCAAAAAAAACTATTTCAATCAATTGTTAATTAACGAGAATATTTAACGGAAAAATAAATCAAATACTTAAGTTTATGAAATATTATACAAGTTAATAAATCTAACTTTGAAAATAACTTTAAGTTTGAAGACTTAGAAGTTTAAAAAAGCATTACTGAAAACTATTTGTTTATTTTTTTTCAGAAATGGATTTTCGAGAAAAGTTCTACCTTTAGATCTAGGACATTCGCACATCTTAGAGAGTATTATTTGTATTTCGAATACTGATTCTTGTGAAAGTAGGAAAAATTACATGACAATTAACTATTTAAAAAGAATAAATATTTTGCTTTATAAATTAAGAAAACAACGATTCATTTTTACAAATAAAATAAGTATTTTTTTACAGACTAATATAGTTTTATTTAATCAAATATTTGAAATTTAAATGCTTTTAACACGATTTTAAAACATTGAAAAGGTGTAAATAGAATTAACTTGTTCGTAAATAATACTTTTTAAATGATTAATGTATCTATGTTTAAACTTCGAACATAACATTTGAATTTAAGAATAGCATAAGAGTGAATACTGTTTCCGTTGATTAGTAATAAATTGAATTTTGAAACAACATTGGTTTCCTTTTGAAATATCTGTTTAAAATCAACTTCATTTTTGGTTATCTTAAATAGTACTTTTAAAAAAGTGATGACAAATAATGATAAATGTATCAAATTCCAAAAGGTTTCCCATGTATCTTATATCAATTACTTAAATAAAACTTTTGAACAAATAATTAACATTTGGGATAAATCGTTACTTTCAAAATTTTAATTTTCATACTTTTTTGTTTTAATATTAACATCGAACGTAAATAAAAATTTTGGAACATAAAAAATATTATTGTTCTCATTAAAAATAAGCTTTTTTAATAAATAAATGTATTAATTCTCAATTATTAGATACGTCGATTTCAGAACGTCAAAAAATGACACGAGGTTGGGATACACTTCAACCTCGTGTCATAGCTCACCCTCCTCTGATGTAATTGCTCGGGGATAAATGAAAAAAGTAACTCATAGAAAATAGAAACATCACTGACAGAATTATTATTAATGATTTATGAATAGTTTCACGTAAATATTTCATACTGAATCACTGTTTTTATCATAAACTTTTACATTTGTTTATATTCATCAACGGAACTAGTAGTTAAGAAGCAAACTTCGACACGACTATGTTTTTAATCATAATAAAGATAATGTGCAGAGAAACATTGTGGTATTTAAATTTACTTTACTTTTATAATGAGTTATTCATATTTTTATTTACCATTCATATTTATTTTTTAAAATATTTTATTAAAACGGTTACTTTTTATGAACTTTATTTTTCACACTGCTTTAAAAGTAAAACACGGTTTTCAAAAATGACGAGTGTCACTCCTGGTAGTAATTTTTTCTTTCAAACATCTTAAATATTCAAACTGAGTTCTTTACAGACGACGAACAACCACGCTCTGATTGTTATCTGCACTCTTAAAAATTCAAATACAATCTTCAAGAACGAGATCAAGTATCGTCGCTGAATTCGTGAACTTTTACACTACGTTAAAAATTCAAATACAACCCCTATACAAATTACGAATTTTCTCGTTCTGGTCATAATTTCTGTACGTTGAGTTATGTTTAGTACACTTTTTTTCGAAATGCAAACACGTTTTTCTCTGAGAGCATCGAATGTCCCCGCGCAAATAACAATTTTCATGAATCGAAGTTGTCATTTTCTGCACATAATCTCAGATTCGTATTACGGCCCACTAGAGAGCAAGAACGTCCTCACTCCAACGATAACAATACAATAAACACTAGAGTACACTCACCTCTTCTTCACCAGTAGCCGTATTGACGGAGTCCATGCTTTGGCTGAGCGCGACGGCAAGGGGCGCTTCCATGCTCGAGCAGTCGTGGGGCGCGACGCTGGGCGACGGCGACGTGGAGTCCCGGCGCGGCCGCTTCAGGCTGGGCGACGCGGCGGGGCCGGGCGGCGGCGGCGACAGACTGGGGCTGCCCGGAAGCCGGTTTCTCTTCGTCGTGCTGACGCCGGTCTCCACAATTCTCGAATTCGAACGTATCTTGTTTTCGGTTGGTTGGTGCGATAACACAACAAACAACAACAACAACAGTCGGTCAGAGAGTACAGAAAACACGGGGGAGTGCAACAATAACACACAACAACACACTTCTTCGGCGGTCGGTCGTCGGCAGTGCGATGTTCGATGACGGTGACACTGCGCGCTCACGAGGGAACCGGGTCGGGATCGGGACGAAGAGTCAGGTGCGCGCGCTGGAACATGTGCCGGTGCTTGAAGGTGCTCGGTCGGACGCTGTTGCGGCAAGCTGGTCGCTCGGTGACGTCTGTCGCTCGACTGACGGCCGCCGTGTGTATGTGCAGCGCGGCGCAGCGGAGGGCAGGTGCGAGTGAGAGCGGCGCACGGCTGCTCGTGTCACTGCGAGTGTTTACCTCAGACTGGTGGCCCGCGCGGCGCGGCGCCGCGAGACGTCCGACGCCGCCCGGCGCCTGCGCCCCGCGCAGGTAGGCGCTCCGCAGTGCACGCCCTCCGCACAACACACACACACAACGTGCACGACCGAAATCAATCAATATTGATAACTTCAGGTTGGTCGCCCGCTACACGTAAAATACCTGTCGCCGCTCCGTGCCCGTATTATATCCGCCGGGGTTAATCGAATTCCGCATTTGCAGCCGAGCGCCCGCGATTAGAAAAATGAATAGGTTCCTACCTCTGCCAACCAACCTACGTCGTTTCACATCATTCTACACCCCTGCCTACCACGGTGCCGCTTATGCATACATTTAGACAATCTGACCAGATTTTAATCGATCGTCATTACTTATCTACTAGCATTGCCGTAGTAAAATAATAACACCGGCGGAATAACATTCAACGATCCACGGCGTACAATAGAAGTATTTGTATAACAAATGGAACATCGGCTCTATCTAATTAATCTCACTTATAATCATAAAAATACATCAATCATTTTTCTTTCTCTTTCTCGATTCGAAATTATACATATTTCTCAGGTTTTGGAACGATATAGTTGCAGATTAACATTTGATGGATACTCTTTGAATTGCACACAACACTTTAACCCTTTCAGTGCCAAAGCGTTCATATAAAAGTCAGAGATATTTTTTTTCTACACTTATAATATTCTGTCTTTAAATCTGTTCTGTCCACAAAGTTGTTTTCCATTAAGTTCTTAATTCAAATAAATGTTTATATATTACAGCACTACAGTATTAATTTTACTATCACAATATAGGTCCGAAACTAAAACACTTGATAATCGACTTTCTATATAAAGTAAATCCCAAAAAGTGAACCTGAAATAAAATAATTGAATCAATAACAGTTGTTTATAATCACAATTCAAAACAATTTAATAAAAATATGGCATAATGATATAAATCAAATTCTATATGTATTGAACATGTACGATCCGAAATTCCTGATTTGAAATATTTATTTTATGAATTTTCAGAATATTTATATAGTGGCATTCCTAATTAATCACTATATACATATATATATATATATATATATATATATATATATATATATATATATATATATATAGCAATGCCCTAATATGCATATCAGTTCATTTTAAAGGGACAATTATCAAAAAAAGTGATAAACCACAAAAAATAAAATTTCCTCCTATAACAATGATTGAATTTCTTACAAAAAAAAATTAATTACATTTATAATGACTCTTTTCTATCGTAATCAACTAACACTCAAACACTCAAAGTCATTTCACTAGAAAATAAATTAATTCGAATATGCACTTACAGGATCGTTAGATTACAGCGACTGGTCTAGAAACATCTACTTAATACAATAGATTGTACTAAGTGACCATCACTTAAAAACTAAAAAAACTGAGAACAGGAAGAGCTTTTTAATTCCAGTGTTTCTTCTAGAATACATAGGAATATTAAATATAAACTCATAAATACCTACGAGTATAATTGATATAAAGTAAAATTCGTACCTAGAAAGTTAACCAGAGTTCAAAGAAACTAAAAGATAAAATGATTTAAATACATTTTAAAGATCTGATAGTTTGCCAGAAAATACAAAATGGGCCCTAGTAGCTTATTGTAATTGTAAAAATAATTAATCAGCATTATGCTATTACATCCAAACGAATTTCTATTAAACAACATGAAAATGCGAACTGGTTCTTAAAATGTTTTTTTTAAAATTGAGTTAAGGGCTTGGTTTGTACATGATAATTCTCCAATTTACACTACTTATGTAACAAGAACTCTTATTCACGAATCGAAGATCACAAATATTGAACACCCAATTTGCAGAAATAGGAAACAATTTTTGTTTTTAAAACTGGAAGCCAGCTTTGAAGAAAGAAAATTCGACGAGGAATTGTTTTTGATTATTTTAAAAATAAAACTTCTAAACATTTATTATACACAATAGTACAGAATATCTTATTAGAAATTGTGAAAAATATACTGAACAAAATAGTGATTCTATTGAATTTGTTGCTTACTAAGCCCCTTTCTATATCAAATCAAGATTTTTTTGAACCGCACATGTAGTTTTTAATAACACTATATAAAATGTTTATGTTTTTCTAAAAAAATAACAAATAAATAAACATCTTTAAAAAACATATATATTGCGAATATATTTCTTATTGTTCCCGCCCAATATTTAATTAAATTAAATAAACGTTGACGGTCTGTGAATATCACAAGACAAACACAATACAAAAACTTGACAACTATCATTACAAATACATAACAGATGGTCTACATAATTCGACACGCCAGGTGTGCTGCAAAATGTGAATTAAACTGTTTGCTCATTTAACAGATATCGTTCAAGGAGTTTGATCGAATATTAAAATAATATGGATATATACACAATACCTTATACACACACTTTAATGTGTATATATATATATATATATATATATATATATATATATATATATATATATATATAGCACGACTTCGTTTCTTGTATTCTTGCAACTAATAGACGACAAAACATTTAGCAATAATCGAAAAATTGCGATTGACAAGTGATATAATATTAATAAAAATTAATCAATTACAGTTTAAAACGTGTCTACTTCTATTTGTTTAATTATATTTTACTTTTTGTTGTAAACTACAAGTCACTACTTTTTTGATTAAATATACTTTAAAAAATTCACATTAAACAAATAAAACTAATCAAACATGCATGAATGTAATGCAGATACTACATTAAGACTAGACATAATCGTGTAAAAAGTAAATAGATTAACAGAACGGGTAATAAAAATGGTCTGGGGAAGAAATAAAATATAAAACGCAAAGTTGTTCTATTTATAAAGAATATTGGTTGTAATCAGAAAAAATAACGACTCTTGTTGAAATCGGATAATTGAAAGAATTGATAGTTTCAAAAACTGAGATTATATATATATATATATATATATATATATATATATACATACATATAAATGTATATATAAATATATGGATGAACATACTGAATTTCTTAAGATTTTTACAATTCATACCCTTTAATTTTCAAAAATGGTCCTATAACTCAAAAATTATTAAAAAAAATATTTATTCGACAATTTATCTACAAAAAAAATCTGTCATATATCACATACCTAGTCAAATCTTCCAAAATAAAACAGATAAAAATCATAAACACACGGTTGAAGTTTCAAAAATAGTTGTTTTCAACTATTTGATTTTATTAAACTCTAGCAAAAATTCAAAATATATCAATATAGATCTCAAACAGTGAACGAGCATTTTATAAAAAAAATACTTAAATTTTTATAAAAGTGTTCTGTACATGAAAAAAAATAAAAACGATATTTATTGTGTTATAAATGAGGAGGTAAATATTAATATATCGTTCAAAAAACGTAACCAACAATTAAATAGATGAATATTGAATGACGAAAAATAAATTAAATAACGAAAACTTGTAAGAAGATAAATAGAAGTAAGTAAAATGAAATCCTAGTTTCAAGACGAATAAAATCTAAAAAACTGTACAATCATAAATAAATGAAGAAAAAAATATTAATTTAGAAAATTACAAAATAAAATCTGTATATACATGTATATATATATATATATATATTAAATATTTGAAAAAGAACAAATAAAGAAGAAGAATGTAAAAAAGAATCAATTAAAAAATTATTATATAGTTTGTAAAATTTTAAATAATTAATTGAACACTTGCACGCCTTATAAATATAACTTCTGAAATCTAATAAATATAAATACAACTTATATGATAAATATTTGTTTCAAAAATATAACAATATAAATATATAAGTAATACACAATAATACAATACCTAATTCAGAATATTAAACATTAATTTGTTGTATAAAATGTACATATAAATAAATACTAAAAATGTAAAAAAATCTTTATTCAGAAGACTGACAGAAATGAAACGAAAATGTTTTGAGGATAACAATTATCATAAAAAATCGACTGATTAATTAACTGGTGTGAAATTTGTCAGTTTTTAATTGATTTATTAAAAGTTTAGTCAAATTTATGATTACACCAATCACTGTGAAATTTTGTATGTACCAATTGAAATATATTTTAAATGTTGATGAATTTATATTCCGGATGACATCTTTCAGTGAAAAAATATTTTTTATAACATCAGATTTATTTCGTCGGACAATGTTTCAGGTGTATGTATGTATATATGTGTGTGTGTGTGTATATATATATATATATATATATATATATAGATAGATAGATAGATAGATAGATAGATATCGTAATAATCGCTCATTCTGTTTTTCAGAAAAAAATTAATGCTAATTTAATTTCTATCTTCAAATCAAAAGAAGTATATAATCTCACCGGTAACACAAAAGCATAACTAATAATTGTATTTTTCTATTATTTTATAAAATTATCAAATTTAAAATATCTTTAAATGTTTAAGGCATGAATGGAATTTAAATAAAAATAATTCAATTAATCTGAAACACAAACTATCTGTTTTCTTTTATTTGATATTCAATTAATTTAAAAAAAAATGCTCAAGAAATCTACTGCATACTTAAAATACCATTATTATAGTTTCCTATAAAAATAATAAAATATTTACTGTTTATTATTGCTACGTTAGTGGAAAATCAAAAATACTTATTAACTCCTTGACATACAAAAACGTCTCTGATACGTCATGTGTTTCTTATGCCAGTGTAAACATTCACGTCTCTGAGACGAATGCAGATTTAATTCGCTTTAGTTCAGGTACAAAGCAAATATTAGATAGAAATAGTTACATATATATATATATATATATACATACATATATATTTAATGTTAGATTGTGTACCATGAAAATGAACATTGCAACATGTCCATTTTGAATTTGTACAAAAATGATAGTGAAAGCCAAGTGGGCTATTCTAGTGAGGGAACATTTTCCTGAATATATACCTTGCACTGGTAAAAAGCAACATCCTGCATTGAGGTGTCACGTGTGCTCAAAAAATAATATAAGAAGCGAAACGACTTGGCAATGTAAAAAATGTCAAATACCTTTACATTTAGCAGAATGTTTCGAAATGTTTTATGCTTTACAGGACTATTGAATTATTGTTTAATTTTGTTATCTAATTATTCCTTATTAATTTTGGTTATTAGTGTTCAATTATAGTATTTAGCAATGTATAAATATTATTTTCTTTGTTAAGCTTACACAAATGTTAAGCTGAAAAATAAATAGTATTTTTTGGTCATGATTAATTCGTATGTCAAGAGGTTAACATGCCATATACGAAACTACTATATCTTTTTAATGTTTTTTTCTTTATAGCTTGAAACATTTTTCTATAGATTTTATTAATAAAAGAAAAGAAAAACATTGAAAAATGCATATAAAATTTCATAAAATACTGAACTGAAATACAAATTAAAATAGAATTAAATTTACCCTAACTCAATGAAGTAATGAATAAGTTTTTAAACTGAAAAGGATTTATTTTTTAAGTGCTTCAAATTATATTATCACCATATATAAAAAATAAAACATTATTTTAATTATTATTTCAGTAGGTTTGCTTAAAACAATTAAATGATCATTTCTAAAATAATTAATAAATTATGTACAAATTTTGATATATTGAATAATCAATTCGAAATTGTTCATGAAAACACACCAAATTAAATCATTATATACATATGATATCAAAAATCGTAACAACAATTCAAATAGTTAACAAACATTAAATATTGTGAAATATCGTCGCGTGTATATTTGATATTCTGTTTAAAACCAATCGATATTTTATGTATTGTACACATACTTCGATAAAACATAAAAGTTGAGTACTTTATTATTCAGTAACGTTGTCAATAAAAGTAACTTTTATTGTTATTGTTAAAAATAAATACAAACGCATATTATTTTTTACTGCCATTATATTTTTAACCTAGAAAAGTCTATTTTTAAAATGTTTGTTCTAGAAAACATCCATTAAGACATATAATTTCATTCGATTAATAAGGGTTTATTGTTTATATAAATTCATAATTATTCCAAAAATATACTCAGTACTGAAAATATCTGTCAATAAAATCAACTCTCACTGTCACATTCTTTCAATTTTGTTGCGCAATTTGGAAAAAATAATTCATTCTTTAAATGAACTTCGTGTATATTTTTGACCTATTTTATGTAAATTTATTTTGTTATAACATTGCTATTTGAGTTTAATGAGTGAAATAATTTATTTTGTGCATGTTACTTTTTTCTGCACGTCACGCAATTGATATTAATCTATTAAATGTTTATTTCAAAAAAAATACATACTTTTTATTATGCTTAAAATAAATTCCTTACTTGCACAGTCTTATTTAACCTTTCCTTTCATTTCGGTCATGATACTAGTTCTTAGTTATAAATGTGTTCATAAAATTTATAGGCGTACTAATGTAAAAAAAATCGTTTTTTTGTAAAGAAATAATATAATAGAATCGCAAGACAAGAGATTATTTTTTTGTTTCGTGGCTTTATTAGAATGTAACATATTTTAAATCATACGAAACTGATTTTTTACAAAGTAAGTATAGTGTTCAAATAACAATTTCTATAGTTGATAATTAAATTTTGATTCAGACTTATGTGAATTTTAATGGCTATACCAGAATCCTTATGACGACAATCAATAACCGAATAGATTAATAACCACATTATCATTAAGGAGTTTTGAACAAAAATTACTTTTGTCCTATGGAAGAATGCAAAAACAATTTGTAATAGTACATTTGTTATAACATTTTCATAAAGTATTTATTAATAACACAGTTGCTATCATAATTATAGATAAGACTTTTATGTCTCAAGAAGACTCCGTAGACATTTTTACTTTAAAAAAAATAGAGATAAAATGTATCGTGGAAAATACTGTTGATATTTTTCAGAAGTAATCATATAGAAAACGATATATAAACTCATATCATTTAAAAAATATATGAATATCGAAAATACTTTTCTTTAAAGACAAACTAAAAAGAAATTCAATATAGAAAAATACTCCCCGAAATGATTTTATATAAAGTACAAAGTAATAAAATGAAAAATAAACTCGAGCGTTGTATACGGTTTAGAAGTTTTGTCATTTTTTTTATTAGCCAATCACAAGTGAACAATTATTTTATTCCATGTTTTTCTTTTATGACGTGTTTGTTGTTTGGAGTAAAAAAATCGCTATTAAAAAGAAGATTCATAGTTGTGCTCTATTATTTACTAAAAAACGAAACAACCTAATTCTCCGTACTAGGCAGATTTTCGGTTATATTTTGTATTTACTCAAAAAAGCAAATGAAAAATAAAATTTTTAATTAAAATGCCATTACAGAAAATTTGAAGACGAATCTAAAGATGATTAGGAGGAAAATACTATCAACTTCCAGAGATGATATCATCACTCGCAGTTATACACAAAATGAGGAATGGGCTATATAGAAAATTAAATCATTTTTTTTATAATGCTTCGTGTTTTATTAGCCAAATTATGCGATTTTCGATATTTATCTACCTGTATTCTAGACTTCTATAAAATATGCAATAGCTCTTGAAAATAAATAACTGCAGGTATACTGAATTGTTTTTTTTTAATAACTATTCTTTTTTAATGCTATTTTGTATCGCAGTAATTTAATAAAAAGAATAAATATGGAGTACGAGTAATTATTATCGTTTCTACATAAATGCTTGCTTTAATATTTTTTTTATTTATGAACACTCGTTTACTAAAAATTACTTAAAAATTATTTTATTTCTCTAACCATCATCATGAATATGAAATTAATAAAAAAATAATCCGACACCAAAGTAAGTCTTATAAAACTTACAACAACAAAAAATGTATAATTCTAAAATTAAACTTATTTATATTAAAAGAAAGTTTCGTTTGACACTGTTTATTTAAAAAATGTTTCTATATTATTACAACGAATTTGAAAGCTTAAGTGTGAACAACAATTTCTAGTTTTTCATTGATTATTCTAACAGAATGACCACCTTTCCAAATTCTGTATTAAAATATATGTTAGATAAATGTTAACTGAAATGGTTAACACCACGAAAATTTACTTGTCAACAGAAGCTAGTAATTGATCAATTTATAAGTATGTATGTATGTGTGTACATATATATATATATATATATACATGTAATAATTGAGTACTAAACGATTTCGTAGTAAAAAAAATAACAAACATTATTTACTTCAATTATAGTTCATTTGGGTACAAATTATATTATAAGCATTCATACAACATAATCCTTAAATAAATACCAACTTCATCACATATTGTCGTTTGAATTATTCATATTAACAGCGAGATAATATTTACATTCATATAAGTTATCCTTTCTATATTCAAACGGAAAAACTCGGACTGTATTTATGTATAATACATCATAGATGATGATAAATAAATTTGTATTTATGTTACCTGCCATCTAACGAGTTCTATTTTATATTTAAATCCTAATATTGAAATAAACTGTTGACTTTTTCTAAAAATAAATTATTTAAATGGAAGTAATTCCATACGTTTCTTTCTAATTCCTTCCCTGCTTCTTATAAGAAAAAAATAATCTAATAAATTTCACGATCTATAATTTAAAAACATTTACTTCATAATTGTTAACTCATAGTCAATTTACACTAGAATGTAAACAATTGTAGAAAGTAACTTTACAGTTTTTTATCTGAAGTTATTTTAATTTCAAACCACTTTTTCACGTATATCTTACATATCGTTCCCAGTACCCAAGTGGAACATAACAGTTAATATATATCTACATGTGGTGAAGTAATTAGAGAAAATTGATTCACCATGTGTAAAAGACTTATTTAATTACACTGTTAGGTATGCATTCTTGTTTAATTTCAATATAGTGCACATGTTATTTAAAAACAACCGTTAAAAAAAGCGATATCGTAAATTAAGATGTGTTTTGATCAAACAAATTAGATTGTGTGGACTAGTCCTTACTCACTTGCAGATATGCTATTTGATGAAGATCAGGCATGCGAATAAGTGTTTTATCTTTAAAAAACTTAAATTGTAAAAATGTACAATACATATCTTTTTCTAATGTGTTCACTTATATTTTAAAAAACACATCAAGGATTTAATAACTTTCTACAAATGAATTTTTCATTTACCCACAAACCAAAATAATATTCACAAAAATATTCAGTATTGATTATTGATCATTTTTAATTATTTCTTATACGCATTTAGAGAAAGATTACATCATTCTCGATGGATTGAGGTATAAAAAATACATTTGTAGATGTGAATTTAGTCACAATGCAAAATTGTTAGGAATTATTTCAATACCATAAATACTTTAATATGATTCATTGAATGTATTGCGAGTCATTTTTAACGAGAAAACAATAAATATTTGCAATATTTAAACAAATCTCTTTAAATCAAATAAAAATATAAATCATTCCCTAGTATAAGTTATGATATTTGAATAAAAGATTCCATCAGCATATAAATAATTCTACTGATTAAAATCATTAGTTTCAAATAACATTGAATAGTAATATTGAAACCGATGTTGACTATGTGTCACGGTTATTGACGTTATCAAATTAATATTACACCAAATATCTAATAAAGTTAATTTAAAATCACTGATATTCCAGCTTAATCAAATTCAGTAACGTGCATTTCACACTTAGGTGAATAACATTAAATAGTGATGAAAGGATGAATGCATCAGATAATTTATATCATTACATGAATGTACGTACCTGCCAATAAGTGACAATAACATTTATACAATTTTTATAAAAGGAAAATAGATTATAATAAAAGCGATGTGTTTTCGAATGTAAAGCAGCATATGATGAATGGGGAAATGCACTCATGTTGTTTTTAAACATGAATAATGGGAATGTTTTCTTTTACAATATTATATTCTATGCACATGCACATATTGTACATTTGCATACATATATATATATATATATATATATATATATATATATATATATATATATCTGTATATTTTACTATGTTTTTAAAATTATAAAATTGGGGAACATACTTTATCAATTAATTTTTTTACATCTCATTATATAATAATGTAAAAACATATGTATTGACAAAAATATCAATTCAAAGATAAAACACGCCTATTGAACACTGTAATCGCTTTAATTTTCTTGATTTCTTCTAAGAACATACCACCATAACTTTATTATTAGTACATTTCCTAGAATTTGAATTCAGTATCGATTTCGAAACAAACAAGAGATAAACCTAATTTAGTTTCCAGTATTTTAAAAAATGAATTGAAATAAATGTTATTTGAAAGCGAAGAGAACTTGTGAATCAATGACTAGATAAACATCTTTTTACATATTTTTTTTTAAATAAATATTAAAGTAAAAATCAATATTTAACATAAATACTCTTACTAACTCCAGTAACGTCATAATAGTTGTATTTATCATTTTGGATTGGATTTCTGTTTTCTACTACTAATTTCAGACGTGTGTTCTTCAACTAGATTTTAGATAACTCGTGTTATTTTGAAAACTAGTACTGAAAAACCAAACTCAGAAAATTTTGAAGGACGAAGACTAGCAAGACAACTCATTAAGAGAATCACAGGTATAAAAACATATAATTATAATATTAATTCTAATTATTCTAATTCCACAACTAGTACTAAAATCTATAATAAACTAAATGATTTCATCCCAGAATCCTTATCATTAACAACTTTATCTATTTTTCTCAAAATATATATACAAAAAGACAATTATTATTATTAAATTAAATCGCATATTCAATTTACAATATTTTTAAACAAATATTTCATTTCGTAAAAAATATTATTTGTAGATTTAAGCCCAACATTTGCTTAAACTGTTCTATTATTATAACTAAATCAAATATTTCCTGCAAAGTTCCTTTCTAATTATGATATTCATTTCATATTTAACATTTGCTGCGTACGATAAAAAATAATAAAAATGCTGAATAAGTTGTTAAAAATTCAGTAAGTGAGATAAAAAAAAGTATTTTTCAATTGATCCGATATTAGTGTAAATAATAGTTCATCCGAGTCATCTAAGAATTTAAGTGATATTTGACTAATCATTAAATTACAGCATGCCATTTGAGTGCAAACGTTACCTATATTAGAGTCGAGTGCATTTTCATGTACAAATTATATGGTGACTTGTTACGAATAAATTATTCATCGTTTACTCAAATATTGAACTTATTTCAAATCAAACTTTTTCATTTTACTACACATTATAAACTAAACTAAATCAGTTTATTATTTATTTTCAGTTAGACTTGTGTTATTGATTGACGTAAAAGAGTCACGACTCACCAATTGCCATTAACGAACAAGTCAGAACATGTGAATAAAAAGTCCATATCGAAAACATTATATAATCAAATTAGGTTGTTAACGCTCTAAAAGATAGATATAAATTCGTAATGAATTAATTATTATTACTGTTGTAATAAAAAAGATTACAGGTTGTTTAATCTTAATGAATCATTCTTCTCTTATTCACAAGTAACACACAACTCAAATATGATGGAAAGTGAATTCATATTTGAAAAAGAATTTTTGTTACTACAAATCCTCTTCTTTAAGACGAAAATGTTCGCATCACAGACGAAATACTATATTTATATTAACAGAAATTGTATATAATTTATTAATATGTAATTTACTTTGAAATAGGATCCATGCAAACCTTTATCCATTGCTGTAATACACACATATTAAATTAACTTCGCTTTCATTTACTTTATATATATTGTTTTATCTTTTTAGAATATAAAAATACATTTATTTCAGTACTGGAATCCTTATCTTTTTAAGAATGCGTTATTGTTAATAAATGATATAAACTGATTAGGATTCATCATCGAGCATCATTTGATTACACTTATTAAACATTATTCAAAACGTACAACAAACAAGTATCTTTGCGATAGCATGGTTAATTTATTCGAGGAAACGAGGGTGTATTTGAAAACCGTGTTAAGCGAAACTTGAAAATTGTACAAAATAGAGGGTTGATTTTCCGAGAAAAAATATATTATACATACATATTTATTTTTAGCATGCAATATTATATAAAATAGATATCAAAGTATAAGATTTATATTAGAATACTACATCCGTTTTAATTTTAAATTAAATCTGTCTTTTTTTCTAATCAATTTTAAAATAGCGCAATTCTCTTTTGAATTTGAATATTTAAATTTTTTTTGTTATTCATGTAAGTTTTCCAAAAATTACCTATTATAATATAAATGAGACATTATATGTGAAATGTTCAATATTGCAGATTTTAAGCAATCTTTTAGCATACAATTGTAAACTCTGACTAAAATCAATATCTCTTAGTTTTTTTAGTAAATTTAATAATTAACAATTCTTTTGTTCTTCTATATCTAACTTAATCAAAAGATACAAGCGACGAATATAGATATCTAACTTAGTTTTGTTTTGAAAGAAACACCCACCATCAGATTGATTTATTCGAAGCAGGTGTGTTGTTATTATATATGACAAAGAGTTTCTATCAAATTTGATAGAAAATCTCAGGTACAATATTAATACTAATTACCATATTCACTAACTATAAATTAATTATTTATCCAATTTTGTGTATCGCACACCACTTTGATTTTTAGAATATATTTTCTTATCTATTCTGAAAAATTTTGAAATCTTTGAAATTTTATATAAGATGAATAAAAAGGTCCATGCCATAAACACGTCTAAAAAGAAAAATAATATTATAAAATAGTACCAATCCCATTTCGTGTTAAAAATGCATTCAAGTGAATTAATAATATATTGGATCTGCTTTCAGAAATTATCACTTGCATTTAAATTGTATTGCATTATAATTATATCTATCTACATATAATTATATTTACACCTCAAATACATATTAGTACTTTATATTGAGCATAATTATTTCAAACTTTATGGAGGAGTTTCTTTCTTTCATTATTGCCCAATTATTTCATGTCATTTTTATTTTTTTTCAGTCTTTTGTAGATATTTTTATAAAATAATTTTCTCTTCCTCATCTATATCCATAATATTCGAATATTTGTCAATTATTAATTCGGTTCTCAATTCATCTAACCCTGTACATTCCAAATATGAATATCCTACATTTTCTTCTGAATTACACAACATACAAATTAATTCGATGTTTTCGTCCTTTCTCTATTCTATACCCATGTGCTCACTGTAATTTTCACTTCCTCGCCTGTCTCTCAATTTTATATTTTTTATATATTTTTGTCTATAGCTCGACAGTCATTCGAATACAGTTTTTCGAAAGACACTTCTTTAGAATAATGAAGCTTATTAATTACCCCCTAAGATTTGTTTCGAACGATTAAATTGTAAAATTTTCTTATTTTTTTCTAATTATTTAAAAACTTTTTTATAAACACCTAATTTATATTTAAGAAGACTTGATAATTAACAAAATATATGAGTTTATTTTTTAAATTCATTACTCTTCTCCTTAGTTTATTAACCGGATCTATCCTTAAAACCCAATGAGATCAAATCAGATCAAGTATGGTTTAATCAGGGCCAAAGTCTGGAAATTCCTCGAATTAATCGAAAGATATTCTTCTGATCATGCCTGATTTGGTCAGGTGTAATAAATTCAGGTCAGAGAAGGATAGATCAAAATAGATAAATTTAGAATTTATATATTTTAAATTATTATATTTTTGAAAGAATTGCCTTTTAAAAAATAACCTTCGAGGAATGATTGTATAACTCTTTGAAGGAGAAAGGGCGCTAAAAATTTTTAGGAAATGTTTTTCAATTAATTGAACATTCTTTAATCGTAAAGAAAATAAAAATTGCAAATTTATCGATTACAAAAAATATGTTAACTCAGATTAACCATTAAAAATTTTACATCTATGTGATATATCGTAGAAAATCATAGATAAAATTCGAGGAAATATAAATCTTTTGATTGGAAACATATAATTAGAAGCAGAAAAAATGATCAAAATTGAAAATTTGAAACAAGTGTGCACAAGGTTTCACGGTCACACCTTGCACCTGGACGTAGAGTCTCGAAATTTTTTATACTATTTCCTCCAATGATGAAATTTTGTAAAAAAAATATTATTCAACCCAATTCTCAAGTTCCAAATTTTTATAGGTTTTCAAATAAAAAAATCTCGATTTTTCTGATTTTTGGACAACCGTAATTTTTTTAATGAAAGAAAGATATAAATTTAGTGTCGTTAAAAAGAGATTAGTGACCTTTAAATATATCATCTAGAAATAGTGTACTGAGAGCAAAGTTTCTTTGAAATACATGAATGGATTCCCAGATTCACGTCCGAGTTCAAAAGGTTAAACAAGTGCCATTTGAAAAACTGCTGTTTAAAGAATTGTGTTTTAAACAATTACTTTTCAAAGAATTTATCTCTAACCATTTTACTTTATATCTTTAATATTCATTATTGAAAAGAGATCTGATGTTTATTCATTTTCTGTCTCATTCCACATTCATAATGACAATCTTCCTATATTTTTTCCCCTATTAATTTTATTATTTTTATCTATAGTCACATTCAAGTCCAATTAATTAAATTATTTTTCATTGATTCAGATTTTCTTCAATCTTCAATTATTTTCTCACATTTTTATATTTAGAATTGAGTTTGACTTCATGCATATATTTTTCTATTACTATTCTGTAATTTTCATTATATTTGTGGAGATTTGTATATTCAAATTTACAATTTAATGGTATTACCCGGAATTTAAAGTTTATTTATATTAAAAATTTTTCGAAAAGGGAATAAATCAGTTTCCTGACTATATAATAAATCAATAATATAATAAAATATGATTCAAATATCATAATATGTAAAATGGATAAGAAATTCTTTTTTTTAATTTCTTAGGCATATATTAATCTTTATTTGATTTAAAATTCTGTATATTTCTTTATAAAACTCGTATATATACATATATATATATATATATATATATATATATATATATATATATATATAGACAGTTATATATCAAAGCAAAAATAGAATTAAAAAATTTCCTCCGTGTCTTCTTCGCAACGCAATCGCATTTGCGTTTCAATATAATAGTTATACCAGTCCCGTGCAATAGTACGTTTTAATATCCGGCTAGAAGACTGTGGACAGTTCGCATTCCGTAGAATAGAGTACGATCACATCACCTGAAATATCTTATGGTTGGTTTGTGTGTCCCGTGGGAAATGCGAACAAGTTTAAAATTCATCACGAACGGCATTGAATTGGACTTGAAGTCCCTCTTTCGCGTGAAATAGATATATCCTTGCAGGGAATAAAATTCGATTTTGTGACTCGCCAAATTCGACTATACGTGAGAATGCAATGTTATTCAGTTTTGTATGTGATGGAATTTGGAAATAATTACGAATGATGGATTACTTTTCTTTGTGTGTGTGTATTTGTATTTGTTCATAGCAATTATAATACATCACAACTAACATGACATATAACGTTTTTTTTTTTAAAAAAAAAAATAGTACCGTAATATATATTGAATGAAAGTAATAACATATAAAAGGTTATATATAATATTATATTTTCTCTCTTCCTTTCTCGTTATTTATAAACAATACTTTCAGAAGCATAATATATTATTACAACAGGTGAATATCGAATGGAAAGCTCTCACAATATTACATTTTACGAAATGAATGAAAAAGTTAAAGTAAAATGATAATAAAAAACTAACATATCAAGTATAAGTTATCGTATAGAAAACACATCTTTTTAATTTTTAATTCAATTACATTTTTTTTAAAAAAAAAACAAAACTAGTGAAATATGTGTATGTATATATATATACATATATATGTCGAACAATAATTTAAAAAAATATACGAACACCTAATGAAGACTGAATTTTTACTTCAGCAAGAATTTAAAATTTCTGTAGAATATAATTTTTTACGTTTTATGATCTTTGCGAACCTCATTTATCAAGTCGCAAGTTTTCCGGCGCCATTTGCGAAGAATTGTTATTTGAGTTTTTTTCCTCTTATTATTGTTCATTTTAATTCACATTTCCTCGTAGATTATCGTCTGAACCTTCGTCGCAACGTCAACAGAATTTTATGTGCTGTAGCATCTTGACCGTTTGTCATTCCTAAAGCTTGTTCGATTGTAAGAATTGTTTTCATAAACGCTCACGGTTTCCAAACGGATGCTATAAGACTTTTTTATTCATTCGCATTATTTTCTTATTAATAATTAAGAAATTGACTAACTTGGGGTTGGAAATAGTTTCGAATTTATTGCTCCTACTTACAAAAATAGAATGAATGTAACACACAACCCATGTTTTGTATAAAAATTATTAAATATTTTTAAATACAATAACCTTTCTGTTAAAAAATTGAAAATAAATCGTCTAAACGCAAATGAAATCAATGTATATCCTACTATTAATATCAAATTATATAAAAATAGACATTTTGCTTTATTCAAACAAATCTTCAAACTTTAATTATCCTAAAAATCTAGAATATTAAAAGTCTTAAGTAAATGAAAAAAGAGTAAATTAGTAAACGTTAAATGAGTACACTTTTTTGAAATAAAACAATATTTTCCTGAAATTATAATATCAATAGTGATAATACATCTAGTCAGAATAAATCAGTCTGAGAAGAAGAGTTCCATTCAAAACAAAACGCTAATCAATGGTAATATTTTCCAAACAGGGATACGCCTATCCCCAAAGGTACACAAAAATGTTTCGAAAATAATACAGAAGACTTTCGATTTTAATTTATATATATTTTTTCAAAAAACTGTTAACTCAAGTTCTATTCATCAGAACGGTGTACTTCTACAAATGCATTACAGAAGAAAACTATATGAGCATTGAACATAGATATTTCGTTATTTTAATTACTTTTTTGATTAGTTTTTAATATTTACAATGTATAACTTTTATTATATATTAATGAATCAGTAATATATCTTATTTTAATTTCAAAAAAGCAATATTATTAAAACTACCTCAGAACATCTTCAACAGAAATGGGTCTGTTATTAATACTAATCTCTTGAAAATAATACGCAATTATTAAAAATTTGAAAAACACTGGCTTATCAGA
Organism: Acanthacorydalis orientalis; assembly: GCA_034766995.1. Taxonomy (NCBI): domain Eukaryota; kingdom Metazoa; phylum Arthropoda; class Insecta; order Megaloptera; family Corydalidae; genus Acanthacorydalis; species Acanthacorydalis orientalis. Next base: position 19,097,874 of record CM068321.1, on the reverse strand, counting down.
TAGTGTCCTGTTTAGTATTGTGTTGAAAACAGATACAAAAAAAAATAATTCTGGAATAAATGAGTACAATTCATTCTAGAATTGTATGCTATCAACAATTTCTATGGTAATTTTTACTAAACAATTTATAAAATTTTTACATCGATATTATTCTGTATAAAAAATATTTCCACGTTATAACTAAGAAAAAAGTCTTTAAAAAATATGTTTTTAAAGTCAAATTTACTTGAAAAAAAATATTATAATTAATGATTAAGTGTAAAAATGGTTTTTGTTGAAAAAAAGTCGATCAGTTTGAATATTAATATTATGTGCAAAATTTCCTACATTTTTAAATGTAAATATATTATTTGTATTTATATGTAAATATATATAAGAGTCCTTGTCGAATGAAAATTATATCATAAAGTTGCATCAGATACGAATACATTTTATAAGATAAAGAAAAAATGAATCACATAAACCACAAGTGATCCATCATATCTTAAAAACAAAATGTACAAAAATGTAAACAGTATGTGCAGCAGAACATCATTCTGACAGTGATTTATCATGCGAGTTATCATGATGGTAATAATTCTAAAATTATTTTTATATACATTTCAACTCACACATGCACAAAGACGTGCTGAAAAGTTTTGTACACGAGTTCATAACTGTAATGGTTTCGGATATTAGGATCAAATAAAAAAGAGAAGCTCAGAGCCATAATGTATAGCTTTGATTAGTAGCACCGGTCTAAAGACAATGAACGCTACACAGTGAAAGTAAACATGGATGTCAACAGATACTGTATCAGTGCACTCACTTACAGTGAAGCTATCAAAACTAATCGTGCTAATGTGATAAAATTCAAACTTCCTAAAGAAGTAGTAAAACATATCATATACATTTTAGGCTACTGAAATAACTGTGCTTATTGGGTGGCGCGAATATTAACCCCAAAAATGGGTTGAAATTTGTCGAGAAATTTTGCAAATATACAAAACAAAATGTAATTATTTTCTTCTGTCTAGTCACCTGCGAGGCAACCAGAAAGCATTATTTTAATCATAAAGAAATAAAATCACTGATACTGTCATGATATCAAATTTATTCACTGATGAAAGGAAGAAAGTTGTTTTATGCTATCAAAAATATATTGTATAAAATGTTAATTGTATTGAAAAATAAATACACCAACTGAAAGATTATATTCAAAGACTTGTTTCTTTTTTGTTTTATCATAATACCTCAAATTATTTAATAGTTATGAAATCTAATACCAAACTTTTTAACCATCCTCATATTTTTCCGCATATTAGTTTTACAATAATCTGATAATTTGTTAAAAATAACAATTTCTTCTTATAATCACTCTTCGAATATTAATTAAGATGGAACGAATCTTACTCCACGCAAACAGGCAAAGATAGAAAAATACCATCACTAATTGAAAATCAAAATTTATAAGTTTATCATTTCTATTAATCATAACCCAAATACTGAAACTTTTAGATATAAAATATATCTACACAATCTAATAAAATGTACATTTTTAAGTTTTTATTCATTTTCTACTGTCATTTTCGATTCTTTTACTAATTTTTTACCGTTTTTACACATAACTTAGTTGAATTCATTTATAATAAATTAATACATGAAGAAATAAAAACTGTATCCAAATAATGATAATAGATTTGTTAAATATCATAACTTACTAATAATAATCATACTAAATAATAAAAATTTACACTCGTCACAAATCAATCTTTCTAAAATTCACAAGTAAAAATCAAATTTTATATATTATTAGTAGTTGGTTTCTTTTCTGATTAATTATTGAAAGTAATTCTTTTTTACATATTTAATCTATAAAAGATATAAAATAGTCCAATCCTCGCCAGAACCTACTTCTATTATTAACGGTTAGTTATAATTCACAAATAAGTCGACTATAAATATTTAAAATTGAATTAAATATAAAATATGTAAAACTGTACAGTCATAAACCAGAACGAACTTCCTAGTTCTAGTAAGAAATGAAATTATTATAATGAAATTAATATAAAAAATTTAAACTTCACCTTCAAATATTTTATATAATTCATATAGCACGAATACTACGTCTCGACAACCCCTTTTTGTCGATACAAGAATTGGAACACACATATTCTTCATTTATTATACATAATAATTGTTTTTCAATATGAACACGAGAACGTATAAAAATGTACGGCAGTGTTGAAGAAAAAGTTAAACGAGTACTGTGTTCCTTTTTTCGATAAGCCGCAATTATAGTTTTAATGTAATTTTATTCATTCGAACAAGCTCGTTTTATTCACAACCGTGTACTTAATTGGAGTCATTTGACAAAATACTTTCGAGTAATATTTTTCACTAACGGGAAATTAATACTTAGTCAAATACTACATATTATGTAATGTATTTGATTATTGAAATGTACATAGTTTATAATATGAAATTATATTCAAACTTGTGCAATAAAATAAAAATCAATAACCATATCAAATACATAAAATAGTATTCCAAATGAAATAATAAACAAAAAAATTAATCATTTTCATATATGTTTTAAATACGAATTTTTCAAACATAAGATATTTAATCTTTCTATCACTGTGGTTAAATTCATTCTCAAATACTAACTTTTCACTCATCTCACGAATCAAAAAAAAGTTTGCTAATGAAAAATTTAAAATGATTGATGAACATTTTTAATTGTTATTTATGCACATTTAGATGCTGATTGTATCATCCTCAATGTGCTAAATCATAGAAAAATCTTTTTAGAACCATTTTCATTGATATATTAAACAGTTTTATTAGACGAACGTAGAAAGTTTTAATACATGAAAATTTTATAAAAAAATGTATTTATCTTAGCACTCTGATCTTGTAACCATCAAAATGGCAATAAAGAATAATCAAAAGTGATCAGCAAATATTTATTAAATATATTTGAAGAGAAAAATTATTATGTTTTATGGGTTGAGTACAAAAAAACTTATTTATGCAAGGAAATATTTAGTAACTCTTCTGTGTTTAATATATTCGTTTGTTAACCAAACTCTATGCTTTTATTTTAATAAATTATATATATATATATATATATATATATATATATACATAAATTAATATAAAAAGAAAATATTTATTTAAGTTTACATCTTATTTAGCAAAAATACAAATACTATTATTATAATCTCTTACCTCCTTTAAACTAGGACAATGTGATTATTTAGACAATCAAATCAACGCATTGTATTATAAAATTTGTCCAATAGAGATCTTCATCATGAGGTCAACAAAAATTTGGAAAATTCCTGTAATTATACAAAATAATATATTAATTTATATACAAGTTCGACTATATCATACTATTACTATTTAATAAACATCGGATTTTTTTTAGTTTTGGATATATTTTATTAATCTCGTTTTAAAAATTATAATATATTTAAACGTGTGTGTGTACAATATATATATATATATATATGTATATATATATATATACACATATATACTTATGTACATACATATATATATACACATATATACATATATATATATATATATATATATATATATAAACATATTATATATAATATTTATAAATGTTTATTAAAAATATATGGTATATAAATATTTATTAGATTATACAAACAGCAAAATAGGCAAAAGTGCTATTAAAACTTATTACCTTTCTTTAGTGCAGCTAGACAATTCAATCATTTTGAAACAAACGCACTGACCATCATGTATACGCATGACAAACACTGGACCACGTGGTAGACAAAAATCTATCATAAATTAAAATATGTAACTACGAACGGATAAAATATACTTGTGAATACAAATTTATGTACTTGGTTACACATTTTCTAGATTAAACGTCTATTTTTTATTCGAAATGCACAATAAAATCAATTTTAATACACAGAAATTCACATACACCGTGTGGGCAACGAAGACTAGATGTGTAGTCAAATGTTGAGGCATGCGCATCGATAATTAATAAAAATTATATAATTTTTTGATCAAGGTACCTATGATTTGTATACATAAACGAAATATGTGCATGTGATATAGATACAGACTATCTTTGTTTCTCTTTCCTAAGAAGAAAAAGACAAATATATACATAGTTTTAATTTCATATATTTATCTTATATTCAACATCAAAAATAAAGTAATTTTAAATTTTTTTCAGATTGTTTTGTTCCTGTAACTGCATTTCTTTAGCGATAAATAAAATATAAATACCAGTTAAATGTACTATTAGATTTCAATAATAATAAAAAGATTAAGCATGAAAATCGTACAGGAGTTGATTTCAAAACGGTTTCAAATAAATCAGTGTTAACCAAACTGTAACTTAAAGGCGTATTTAGGTTGTCAGAACGTATTTTATTTAGCATTCTACAAGCCACATTTATGAATTATATTTTAACTTCTAAAATTTTTAACATAAAGAACTTTCAATCGAACTCTCAGTTTCTGCTTATCTTTTTATATCTTCTCTTCTTCTATACCTAAAATACTATTCAGAAAAAACTGAAATAGAAAATTTACAATATTCAATAGTTTTTTTCCAAAAGAAATTCCTGCTATCAAGTCGATTTGTGTAATGGAGGCCTAATATTATTATATTTTTTTAGTTGTTGAATCAATATATTTAATAAAATAACATTACTTTTATTAATAAATATTGATAATATATATATATATATATATATATATATATATATATATATATATATATATATATTCAAATTAAAATTGAAGACAGGGATATCATTTATTATGATACAAATATGAGAAAAAGTAATCTATAATAAAAACTTTTCCCTTTACAACACACCAATTACTTTCACAAATGAATTTTTCACTCGAACAAAAAAAGTTTCTGATCCAAAATATTCAATAATTGATTATTAATAATTTTTAATCGTTACTTATACGCATTCTATGGTGATGCTATCATCCTCACTAAGATACATAAAAATCTCACGGAGTAAAAATTCGTTTGTAAAAATGAACTTTAGTCACAAAAACAGAGACATATTTGACAAAATAAAAAGCTAATTGATATATATATATATATACATATATAATATATGTTTATTTAATTATAGTGATAAAATCTATGTAATTTATGAAATGTTCAATAGTTTCACATTTTTTTTAGGATTATGCCAAATATTTCTAATTAGAAAAAGCAGTAGATATTTTTACAGCACGTATTAATATTTATCAAATTATTCCACTTCCTTCCTGTAAAATATACATTAGAAAAAGTATAATTATATTATAGATTTATCACGAAACATGTCAGGAAAAAAACATCTGTTTTAATAATGAATCGAACATTTTTATCAGTCTATCTAAATTGAAATATTGATCAAAATAAAATTAGAAGAAAAAGGTTAATTAAAACATTCCTCATGAGCTATATAATTAGAACTTAATTAAGTATTTGATAAATATTTCATTTATCCTGTGTATTGTTCTTCGCATTGAATTTAAATGAATTCAAAACAATTTTTACATAAAACTACATTTCAAGGAGAAAATACAAAAGAATGAATGCGATCGATCGTACTTAGCTTACGTTCTACATGGTGTGCTTGTATGAACTCTATTAAAAATTAATGAATATCGACTTTGCAGACACGAATGACAGCGGAGCGACATACAGACCTCACTCAATTTTTAATATGCACAGAGCCGGATAGCCAGTTTCAACTAACCAAATTTCGACTTCCAGAAACAATGTAATAGGAATACACACAACCACATTTTCCCATTTACAAACATACATTCACTATATATATATATATATATATATATGTATGTATGTATGTATGTATGTATGTTTATATATATATATATATATATATATATATATATATATATATATATACATGATAAGAATTTTTTTAAATATATTAAATTATACATGAATAATGTAAACTAAACAATATGAAACAATTAATATAGAAACCATGAAACAAATGTCGAATTAAAAATTTATCAGGTATACTGTAGAGAAACTATCCCATGAGGATGTTAACTATGTATGAATCCATAAGAAATTAATCATCTCTTATGTATAATGTCTAATATGTATATATAATTAAAAGTGAACTCAATAGCAACAAAATTCAATCAATATTTTAAACTTTACACTCACAGCTACCAACGAATGGTTTTTTTTTGTAAATGAATGCCAGTAATCAACAATATTTTGTCCATACATTATAACATTATTAGCTACATATCTATCTATCTATATCTATCTAAATCTATATATATATATATACACATACACACATATTATCTTCAGATTATAGTTATCCATTAATAAATGAAAACTTCTAATTTGAACGATCTATTACCTTGCTTTTCCATTTAATATCACTGCTCAGAGTTACTTTACATTTCAGTTCTTTTTACATTTCAATATATCCAATCAATAATTCCATGTATTTCTTATTATGATAATATTTTCTGTTTGTTTCTATTTCAAACTCTGATCTCTTTTTATTAATTATAACTTCTATTTGTTGTTATGTCAATTCTATTCTTCTTCCATTTTCTCTTATTTCTGTTTTCTTCTTGTTTCCTAAAATGCATCTGTCCATACTTCTCTATATTACTTGAAGTTTCTACATAAATTTCCATTGAAAATTAATTTTTTACGTTCATAGATAAGGACAGGTACAATACAATTTTCAAAATAGAATCTTCAGTTTAAATATTAAGACATTTTATAAAATGAACTTCAACTCATTTTTATTCTCTTGGTGTCTCCCTCAATCACTATTTTATACTACACACACACACACATATATATATATATATATATATATATATATATATATATATATATATATATATATCGAACTCTTATAAAGAGTACAAATTCTATTAATTTTTCATAAGCATAATCTTGTTTTATTTCATACAAAACTTCGTACAATCTTTATAACAAACTGATTTCACTGATATAATGAACAAATTTGATTTTCTTCAAAAATTTTATTCTCTTTTTAATTCACATAAAACTTATTTTTGCGAACAGATAAAAGATGACTTTTCATATGATTTACAAACACAAACATTATCGAATATAAAGTTGGCGTTTCACCTATTCAACTCAACCTGAATTTTATAAACAATGAGCGTGAGTACAAACAAAAGGTTGAAATATTCTCATAAAAAGTGTACAAAGTGAATAAGGATTCAACGAGTTTGATTTAATATTAGATACTGTAAATTTATTAAATAATGCATAAAACAACTTTTCACCTATAACCATATCCTTAAAATAACTTACAATCATATATATATATATATATATATATATATATATTCTTATGTAGTTTTAATACAAAAATATTTTAAAAATATTAATTAAACCTTTAAAAATCTTATCTATACTCAAATTATGTTAAGTTTTATGATATCTATAAATATTATAATAACATATTATAATCTACATGTAACATACTCATATTAATACCCAATGACACCTGTGTTTGTATAAAATGTATAAGCAGTGTTTTCCATTTTACTTTGGCAATAGACCCCTCTTATAATTTTTAAAATACTGTTTTAAAATATATCTATCTAGAAAAATTATAAAAAAATACTCCTAAGTCGTTGTTTTTTAAAGAATCATTATTTAAGTAATGAAATATAATTGTAATGTTTTTCTTATTTTCAAATGAAGCCTTATTCTACCATTTCACGAGAACACAATGTTCCCAGAATACCATTTGGGAAATATTTTTTTAAAGTGTACTTTGTTATAAATTTATTATCTCCAATTCATAGCAGAATAAAACATTTCATGCACATGTTAGTACTTGTCATTCGCTTGAATCAATTATTACTGTTGAATGATATTGAAACATGTATGCAATAACTCACTTTTCAAATTTGTTACAGTAATAAAATGTGTTAATGAATGATCAATAGGATATACAATTTATTGAATGCATACAGGAACAAAATTAATATTGCTTTTTAGTATTTACGTAAATGCTTATCATTTTATTACGCCTTATCCACGAATTGCTTTTTACCAACACACATTATTGATTTGGTGTGTGTGTGTATATATATATATATATATATATATATATATATATAATATTACACTACTCTATATTTTCAATCTTTATTTAATTAATTTCACAATTTTAATCATATATCAAAAATATAAAAATTCGCCAGTAGTTTTTATTATAAACACTTGTATTTCAAAACAAAAAAAATAAAAACATTAACGAATTTTAATTAAATGGCAAATGAAGACAATAATTCAATTTCATGAATAATTTATCTAATTTATGTAACAATCTATTTATTATGTTGCACAATTATAATTACATACCTAATATTAGCACAAAATAAATCAAATTTTAATAAAAGCAAGTTAATCAGAATATATTAAATTATAATACGTAAAATTGAATTTATGAAGTACGCATTAGAACAAAAGTTGAAATTTCGTATCATTATCATAACACAAAAAAGTAAGATAATTTGATAATTAATTCGCTGATATTACTCTCCTAATAGCGGTCCTGAAAATAACTCCCACCATTTACAGTACACACGCAAGGGGGTGAAGAAATATGGCACGCAAGAGTTTCTGTGTTTAAAGGACATTACGCACGAAATAAAGTAGCATGCAATAAACTCATATTTAATTTTCAAAAAAAAAATGTAAATATACTATATTACTATATAATATCACAGACATAAAGGAGCCTGTTATAGTAGCAGTTAATAAAAAAAAATATAATTTACTTTCAAATTGTTAAAATAATAAACATGACAAATACATTATTCACAGTTTATTAAATAATTCTCTTGTTATTTTGAAAATTTATGAAGAATTATTTTTTCTTAATTCGATCTGAAACAAATATTTGTTTACAATGTTTTGTAAAATAATATATATATATATATACAGAATGTCTGAAATTCTGTCAAATAATTAATACATTTTAGTTCTATTCCTAATTATAATTAGTATGTAACTGTTATTATTATAGAAACCAATAAAACTTTAAAAAATAATAACGTTGATAATAAATTTGATATTTTAAAAAAAAAATATCTCAAAATGAAAAGTAATGTCACAAGACTAGATTCAATCACATAACATTGTCAGTACCTCTCCTCAATACGACCATCAAATATACATTAAATATAAAAAATAAATTGTCATCCCCAATAATAACAACGTACAAAATACAACTACAATGTCAATTTATATTTCTGGGGTTGCATTTTAATTAAAATGATATATTTATTTAATATAATCCACACATTCTCAAAGTTCAAGCCTGTATAATTTTTTTATTCAAGCAAATTTTTTTTAAAAAAAGATATTTAACTTAAGATGCGATTCAAACTCATGACATGTTTAGTAATCGAAAATATTCAATAGTTCAAATAGTCAGTTATACCTTTAAACTATTATTCTAAGAAAAAAACAATTTAATTTTGAATATTATATATGCATATATATATATATATATATATATATATATATATACACAAAATATTGTTCCATTAAAAATTATGCAATTAACATATACTTTCCCTAACGAGACACCGAATATATATCGTAAAGATTTATATAACCTTTATTAAAATTATTCTAATCAATTTCTATACTTAATTTTATGGAAATATTTAAGTGGCTCGATTAATTTTCCTCGCTTTAAACTTATTCAGGAATTCTATTCTATCTGAACAGAAAAAAAACCGATTCACTAACCTTTTCTTTAACATCCCCACATGATAACTATGGATCGTTTCACACGTGACTCGCCTCCATCCACTGCAGGTTTTTTGCTTGTCCAATAGCGTGTACTGTACCTATTAACGTTACAACTCAGGTAAAATATGATCTCGTCACTAAATATACTCTAAATACAACATATGAGCAGGTTTTCATATAAAAATATCCTGTGTAACGCAATTTTTCCACTGCACACTTTTCACTAGCCAATTTAGGCATAACTAAAATATTCTGCAAGTAAAATAATGAATTGTATTTTTGATAAAAATACAAGACCAAATACAAGACAAAAAAATACAAAACCACATCTACATTTAATATTTTGAACATAATTTACATAATTTACAACTGCAACATGATAGAAATCGTTTCAGTGCAATACGTAATTCCTTTTGTATTATTTGAAATTGTATTACAAATATCAAATACACTGAATTGTATTAGTTGTTTTGAATAGAATATATTTTAAATTTACTAAAATTGAATAAATCCTGTATTTACAATAAGTCTATGAACCTTTTGTATCAAAAACAAAAATTAATTCTAGTTTAAAGTGTCTAAGAACTACACACACACACACACTATATACATATATATAAAAATAAGTTGTATATAAAAAAAAATTCGTTAATTCAACATTTTGAAGACTAAGTTTTTGATCTTTTATAACTAACAGATAAATTATTCATTTAAAATACAAAACATATATATATATATATATATATATATATATATATATATATTTATATATATCATAAAAAATAGAATTACTAATTACAAAAGTTTATTAAATTGACTGTTAGTTATTAAGAAAAAAATGTTAAATATTTCTATTAATCTAGCAGATACAGATTAATATTATGTACTATGTAGTTTAAAATATATTATGTAATTACATAACGTAATCATGTAAAAATAAAAGACTTTTTAATATATAACAAATATTACATACTTATTTTATAATCACTTTCTTTTAAATTAAATATATATATATATATATATATATATATATATATATATATATATATATATATGTAATACTTTTATTGACTAATATTTAAACAAATATTTCAAAAATTGTCAGTTTAAATAATTATTTCTAATGTACCAACATTATTTTCGCAACTGGTAACCGTTTCTAGCTTCAAAGTAATCACATTAGGTATTCATTACAAATGGCATCAAAATAGTAGAAATAACCTAAAAATATTCAATATACATTATAGTTCAGCGATACTTTATTTAGTAAAATGTCCAATTCGCATTTATTTTTAAAATCTGGTTTTCCAAGAGCACCCTTACAAAATGGTCTTGGCAGATATGTATGTCAATTACAAAGAGTTACATTAAAGTTTTGTAAAAGTCATGGGGCCAGTAGAGGAATAAGGTAATTTATATATATATATATATATGTATATATATATTCTGACTAAATTGAGTTTTTTTTAATATTAATCACGACTGATATATTAATCATCATAAAGTTAGTCTTAAAATAAGCAGCTTTATACAAAATATATATAATGTCTGTGTGTGTGTGTGTTAAGTCAAGTATTTAAATACCATTATTATTTTAGAGAATTTCTAGAATATGAACTAATTGATTTTGCAAGAAATTATCCAGGAATTGTGGTTTATGTGAAACCAAGACGTCATCGAATGCCATCATTAACTGCAGAATATTGTAAGCAAGTATTTATAATTCAAATGAAATTTTTATTTTATAAACAATTGAATTAATCATAATTGACTTTTTTAGTAAATGGTGATAGACAAATAGTGAATTGTAGAAATTTTTCTAGAGATGAAATTAGAAAGTGGATAAATCTATTACGCACACAAAATGGAGATGCTTCAGCATTAAGATTAAGAAAAATGTGGCATACAGATAACCCTTCTATTCAAGGTCCTTGGACACCATTTACCTATCGTGATCCTTCCCTTAATCTTGTCAAATTTCCTGACTCAAAACTTTCGGAACCTGTGAAAATTAACTTGACTGCAACAGAAAAATTGTTAGAAATGTTTAAAAAACAAAAAAATGTATCTGTTGAAGAAGAAAGAACAGAATAATATAATTTTAAAATATATGTATTAGATGTATATAGCAATATAACAATAAAATTTTAATAAATATTACTATTTGGTATTATTTTTACATAAAGATAATTATGAAAGTTAGTTTTAAACGAGTAAAATTCAGGTACTTAACATTAATAATAAAGTAAAAACGTTTTCGTATCTGTTAAAGAAAAAAATTGTTCTATATTACATGAAAATTATTTGACAACAAAGCCCTAAACAAAGATAATTTTCTATAATTATACTTTTTTCTGGAAATATAATAAAGCAAGCAAATATTTTTATAACATAAAACCCTAGCAATACAAATATACAGATAACAATATTTTATACCTCAAATGTTTTATTTATGCTATTTATACAAAAAATCAAATATTGCTTAACAAGAGAATTTTATATTTACTATAGAAAAATGATCACAATAATAATAAAGAAATATAAATATTTGTTTATTAAGAACCTGAATAACAAAACCAGTACATCAGTCTTTACAATTTATTAGAAATAACAAAATAAATAATGTACATGAATGCTTCAATATACATATAAATGATAATAAATATAACATACGGAAATTTAAAAATCGACAATGTAAATATTCTGTAAAAAATGCTGTAAGCAACATAAGCTCAATTAAATGATTATCGATTAAATAACAGACTAATATCAAAAACATGTACATATATGAAATAAAAAATTATAACAAAAAAATATGGATATTATTCATTATTACAACTAAAAATATTAGTGATCTTATTTAATTATTAAATAAATTGTGATGTGTTTGACACTATTTACACATTATTATATCAATAAAAACATCACTGATAATAAGTAAAAAATAATGGTTTTACTAAAAATTTGATAAAATAACCTACTTCTTTCATATTGATATCATATAAAATAGCTATAAGTTTTTATGACAGTATTCAGTGAGAGGATAACACATCCCAAAAACATATGTACAACAAAATTACTTAAAAAATTTATATCATTATATCTTACTCAAAACAAATATTGTCTGTTTGTACAAATGTATCAAGTCAATAACAAACTTGCTTACTTTTTTAATTAAATTAAAAAAGTATTCTTAATGAATGACTCAAAGAATAACACATGCATTCATACACACACACACTATACATATATATATATATACATACACACATACATACAATTACATTTTTAACATAATTTACACTCAAATAATAAAGTTTAACATACGTTTCTGTTGTTTCTTTATATATTAAATTATTATATCATATTATTGCATTTTAAAACTATTAAATCATCAGCTATACATAATTATATGCACAAGAACACATATAGACACAAGCAGTGACATATGTATACACATTCAATTGTTTACAAGATTACTTTGATTTTTTTAATACAAAGGAATTGAAGATTTCATTATACATATACTACATTAACATAAAATATATTTTCTAGACATATTCAGACTTATTTTTATTGTCAATAAAATTATATACCTTTTAAAAGCATTATTCATGACATTTGTATATTTCTGATTAGCTCAGTTAAATTAATTAAAATTTATTACTACACTCATAAGTAAAAATTTCTAATATTTTTTTACAGAACACCGAAAGAATGTCTTAATAAATGCTTTTAAACAAATTAATGTAATCATCACAACCAATATTAATGAAATCAACAATTACTTATGTAAATGAATGCATATATATATATATATATATATATATATATATATATATACACACCAGCAAGTCTACAAGTGTGTACTTGTGTATATTACAATATAATATTATATATATATATATATATATATATATATATATACCAAATATGTAGCCACTGAATTCCCAAAATGTCTTTGTAGTTATAAAAATTTTGCTTATTGCATAAAATGTTAAAATATTGCTATATTTGTTTATGTACTATTTAATAGTTACACCACTTATTATAAAGAAAATATATTATTACTTGCAGAATGTTCCTTGGTCCCATATTATGAAAATAATCAAGATGATTTTAAGAAATTAAAATTAAATTTATCAAAAACAAAAGCACAAAATATCTAAATCACTTAAAGTATGAAAAATTGAATAATGTTCAAATATCAAAAATTTTCATAAATTACTGACATGAAGTTAATCAATATAAAATAACAATAAAAATGACTCCTTATGAATTTTTTTTTAAAAAATATCACTAACTAAGGAGCTTATTTCAAAGGTAATTCTTATTAGTATACAGTTTTAGTTTTTACAATGATATTATGGGAATTTTATTGGCCACTTCAAATATTCACTTTATAAAGTGTTCTATTATTGAACAAAAATATTTCTAAATAAAACATATTTATTCAGAAATTTATACAACAGTGTACAAAAATAAACATAACTTTTAATATTAATTTACTCAATAAATTACACACTTTTAAAAAATCAAACAAGAACACTTTTTTAATATTTTCATACTAAAAGCTTTATGTATAGTTTTGTACACAATATTATAATTAAAAAATGACATTTAATATATTAAAGTTATAGATACTCTACATATATATATATATACATATACGTTTATAGAGACCACCCAACCTTAAATTATTGTATTTGTTATATGTACAACAATATCAATAGATATGTTATAATTGTCTGAATACTGCTAGTATACTGATAAATATGTTTATTTAAATCCATTTGATTTTTCAGCGATATTAAACTACTATAATTTAGTGACAATTTACAATATCGATTACATTTGTAATTTACTTTTGGAAACTGTTAAAAAATTATGTGTCTATTCATGTGTGTGTGTATATGTGTATATATATATATATATATATACATACATAGCATGTACATAAACAGATATTTTTATAAAATATGTATTCAAACATAAACACAAACACACATATATGCATGTATACTTAATATTCATCAAACAAATACAGAGAAATTATTCATACAACCACACTAATATCAAATATGCACATATATTTATAATAAAAATATCAGAAAAATATACTAAAGTAATTATTTTTTTTCATTTCTTGCATGTTTGCAGATTTCTTCAACTAACTTCTTTTACTAATTAATATATACATATGAGTACATGTAGAAAAATAAAACTATTACTATCAAATACAGATGTTTTTTATTTTTTCATCTTTCTATTATTTAGTAATTAGTGATTTCCAATATGTGCTTTCTTTAAATTGAAGAAATTAGTGAACATCTGATTTATTCCATTTTTAACCTCTTGCTGAATTCTTGCTGTTGTAATTCTTTCCATTCTTTTTTCGGTTTTTGTCGTTTCAATTGACCATCCCTTAAAATTAATTAATAGATTATATTACAAATTTCATCAAATAAACATGCATTGCTGTTTCTGGATGTATCAGAAAAACAATAACCATATTCTTGCTAAGGCAGAACTTGTAATTGAACCAACCATTTTTCAAAATATAAATCATTAATTATTTTTTTATAAAACTTAAAATTGAAAAGTATATTAATAAATAAAGGAAAGTAGTCAATAATCAAATCTTTTAAATAAACAATTCATTTACCACATAAGGTCCACCAATCCTCCTTGTTTAGCAATTACACTTTTTACCCGATTTGCAAAATCTATAGCAGATTCATTTTCTTGTTGATACATTGGTGGCAAATACCAAACCTCACAAACGATTGCCCAACTAGTCATCATCATGTAAAGGTATTGAATCATCGAGTATTTACTGCTGTTCCAAAAAGCATCTCCAAATCGCGGATCATATTTTATCGCAACCGGATAAATAACTCCACCAACCTCAAAACTACCTTTCTTAAATTGCATTACAGACGTATTATTGATGCAAGTTCCTTCAGGGAATATTAATATAGGTGGATTCTTAGGATTTGATACGTGCTGTTTTAATCTACAAACAGATTTTTTTATGGTAATGTAAAAATATATTTACGTTCAACAGATGTTTTTAACACGTTTTTTTAACAAAAAATAAAATTTATAAAATACCGACTGTAAGTAAAATAGTCATTGACTTTTTACAATAAAATTAAAATAATTTAGAACAGTTAATTATTTTATAAAAAAATTCACATAAAATAAAAAAAAAACTCCACACATTTTTTTTAAGTGTATGTAATACCTTTTGATATGTAAATATGCACATATGTGTATAAACATGTACTATATATATATATATAATGTACAAAAACGCATATTTATATAAAAATATGCATTCATACACAGGCATTTATAGTAGACACTCATAATTCATCAAACAAATACTCAGAAATTATTTATAAAATCACACTAATATCAAATATACACATTTACAATAAAAAAATCAAAAAAATTCTATTTTAGGTAAAAAAAAATGATTTGCAAATAAAATATTTTAACAACATACAATGTTATTCGAAAATTATGTAAATAAGTTAGTATTAAATAACAAGTGCATAACTATAATTTAAATTACCTTTGTGTTACAGCAGACCTGTCTTTCACTTCTGATCTTTCAAACCATATATGTGGAGACGCTCTAGCTAAAGCGCGTTGTAAAATACCTAAAAACCCTCCATGTCTCTGACCAATCTAAAAATCGTTAAACAATTAATAATCTGTATTATAAACAGTATTAAACTTTAAGACACCATGAAACACACAAAACGACAATTAATAACATTACAACATAATTTTCGTAATAGACAACATAAACACAGGTACAGTAGTTTTAAATTATTTACAGAGGCGATTCAAATATAACAACACTTAATTATTTAAAAGAACTGGCGATCTATCGAATATAAAACAAATTAGTAATTGTTAAACTACAGAAAAAAATTAACACTAATTAAAACTAAACATAAGATTTGAAAATGAATGAAATGTTTATTCTTTTTATTTTTATATGGTAATAAATAATTCTGTAAATAATCTAAATAAATTACAAGTAAAAACCTAGACCGTTATTATGGAGTTTACTGTCCTCGTGCATAAAACACACATATTCTATTTATTCGTGAACATGATTCTACACACATATTCACAAAACCAAATTATTTTCAAATTCGACCTTGCATTATATTCTAGTGACGACATTTATACTCGTTTATTACTAAAATCTTGCGATTCACGATAAACAATAAGTAATTTTTACAATTGATAATAGCTTTCATTCTATCGTAATTTTCAAATCGCAATTAAATTTTAAATGAAAAATTAATTAAAACAAAAAGTTTTGAGATTAAATAAATTCAAAATCAACTAACAATACGTATAACTTATTTTTCAATATAAAAATAATATCTTCATTTTAAAAAATATGGTTACTACATATTTATCGAAAAAAAATTATACACGAAAAGAAATTAAATATATTTTCATACTTTTCAAATATAAATATTTACAACGTTTCATATATATATATATATATATATATATATATATATATATATATATATATATATATATATATACATACATAAAACATACACACACACATATATATATATATATATATATATATATATATATATATATATATACACATAAAAATATGCACAAATAAACACAAACATGTGTGTTTACTTATGACTTGCAAATACAAAAAAAAATGCATATGTTATAAATATTCATCTAAAAATGGATACATACATTAGTAAAACATTCAAAACATGCACATAATAAAATTAATAGTAATGAAGTTTACTATTAATTTATAACAGTGATTTCCAAAACTGTAAACGACCTTTTCAAAATAGGTATTTTAAAAAGGGATATACGAATTATTTTTTTGCACGAATAATTGCATTCCAACAATAAACATTAGATGGAAATGTTAAATACCAGTAAATTAACTATTATCAAATTAATTTTTAGGTGTGCAGATTAACATACATACTTAGCACCCCCCAAACGAAGTATACGTAAATGAAAAAATCAACAAGGTATCCTGTTACTAACTGATTCTTATAAAAAACAAAAAGAATGTCAAAAATAAAGCAATGTAATGATGGATATACCTTTTACGGGACAATCAATAAACAATTTTCCTATTTAGCAAATATACTTGCTATAAGTAAAATTTTCTACCACAATTATTACAATTATTGACACTGACTTCGCTTTCATCATAAAATTTTCCACGACCCCAAAATTTTTTTTAATAAAACTGCTAAGTAATTAATTACACGTCATTTTAATTATGACCTATGCATTTTTCAAGACAATTTTTATTACCCTCGAAGCAATAAGGTAAGATTTTTTTTATATTTTAACGTTCTAAGGATGATAGCACCGCCATTGAAATGTAGTCATTATCAAAATGATAAATACTTAATTATTGAACATTTAATCAGAAAAATGTATGTACATTGAATGTTTTTATTAATGTGGAAAATGAAAAGTAATTTGTGAAAGTTTTCTATTCTTATTTAACAAAAAAACTTCTATGCATATAAGTTATTTGCAAAAAAATAACTGATTAAATGTATATTACATACACAGTTCATTTATTCAGTATTTTTAAAAGTTATTTCGAGAAAGTTGTTAAAATTCAGATATCATTTTGATTAATTGGTTTCAATTTTGTAAAAGAAATATTATTATTTTCTAATATAATAAAAAATAACACTTTTCGCATATAAAGAAAAAGAATGAACATCAGAACTGATTATATATGAGATACTTTTTTTTTAGATTTTGCATCTTAGACACAAACAAAAATATTGGAAAAATATTTATCAACTGATGCTTTTCATAAATTGGAACTACGAAAACTATAAACTATTTTTTATTCTTTAGGTACTTCTTATAATTGTTAACAAAAAATCTCAAAATTATTTACTAATATTTAAATTCGAACTAATAAATTAACTAATTATTTTCATTCTTGTTTACTACTACTAGGATTGATTCAAATATCTGCACCCTCTTTAAGTACATTCAACATAATTCCATAATTGGAATTTAACTAAAACACTGTAGTTGAGCCGCTTGACTGAAATGATGCTGTGAATGTGTTACTGATTGTTGGGAACGAAGTCCATGACTCGTGCTTCACTAGTTAACATAGTGACTAGTTCTTGGAATATTGATGCGAGTTAAAAAAAGGAAAATCATGGGACTCCAGAACCACATATAAGATCCACATCCACATATAGTAACAGTAAATAAGAACAGTAGTCCAACAAATACAATAAGAAAATTAGTTCAATGGAGTCGCATGTAATGAAATTATAAAATATAATTATAATAATTTATTCTTATTAGCAGGATGAAGTTTTATACAGTAACTGGAAACCACTGATTTACTTGTATTTTACTATTAACAATTGTGGTTTTAATGAGTATTAAAACCACAATTCTTTAATTATTTTTATGTTTGAAACTTCTATTCGTAATGTCTTATTCACATACTCTTCAGAAGAATTTCACATACATTTATCAAATAGCAACCACATATACATACATACACACACACACATATATATATATATATATATATATATATATATATATATATATATATATATATATAGGGCACAAAAATAATATTACGACAAGTCTACGTAAAGAAATTCTTTCACATACCAAAGAATAACAGTTATCACACATAAGGACTAGGACGTCGATAGGAGAAGTGTGATTGGCAACACAGATGCCAGTCTTCGGTTTATTCTCTGGATTATGATACGTGATGACTGATGAAAGTGCACTAGAGAGTACTTCGAAACACATTATCGACACATATTTATTGAGTATCATTTTAAATTTCCCTTCAGATACATAGCCCACCATCGCCGTACATAAAGTTAACCACATAACCTGAAAAATCAAATAATTGCTCACCAATTACATTAACATGCAAACCGCCACTACCACTTTCCAATTCCTGATATTATCTGCAAATCAAAAGCAAAAAAACAGAAACATACGCGGACGGACTGAACACAAGGACGTTTGACACCACAAGACAGACACAAGGACAAACAAATATCCCAGACGTACGTATGTAAACATTTGTTTTTCTGCACCGGTAGATTTTTGATGAAGACTCACCAACGAAAAGCTACTGTTTGTGGACAGAATAACAGTATCCATTGGTGTCGTGTGGTTTGCAACACATATACCAGAAAGTTTTGGTTGATATTGACGATTATGAATAGTAATAACGGTAGATAAAGAACGTGCCAAAAGTCGTGCTGTTATGATATATGCACGATCACTGAGCCATCGTTTAAATGAACCATCAGGAACGTAAGCAATAATTAATGAAGCGACTGTTATCCATACGACCTGCCAATATAAACTTGAACATTTTTTAAAATGTCTTAAATAAATCCAAATAATACTATGATATATGTTTAATACTCGTCGTTACATAGATTATTATATGAAATTAATTCCCTGACAAATTTATAATACAGATGATTAAGTAAGGAATCGAACCTCATCACACAAAAAACAGCTACAAATGTGACACTAATTATTCAAACTATTAACATATAAATACAAAAATATACGATAACGACAATATATTTAATCAAACGAGTTTTCACTTTAAAACCAAATATTGCAGTAAATTAGTTTCAACACAGCATTTACTATAATGAACAAATGATACGCCACATTTTTGTTAACATTATGTATACAAAAATTACATACATGTTACACAAAACTTCTAAACAGATTTCAATATATACAATATTTACAAGAAAATAAATAAATATCTACTGTGAAATAAAGTTAAATCAAAATTATTAAATCAACAGTATAAATTGATATTTTGCTTAACTAACATCTATATGAATAATGACATTGCAGAAAATATTATTGTAATCCAAATTACAACAATATTATATTAACTTTTCGGTAATGACTGTACCTGAAACGGTTCTTTAAATTAAAAAAAAACACCATTTTTTTTTAATTTTCGAGCCTTTCTAATCTTGCTACAGTGACAATAGGAGCATTATTATTATTATTTGAGTGGGCGATACGGAGACGTATATAAACAGAAGAAAGGATATAAAAACAGGTACATTTTATTATTATTTTTTTAACAAATGCGTTTTTTGCCAATCTTGGAACTGTGTAACACCACTAGAAGGTTAATAATTTCAAAAATATCTTAAATTCATACAAGTAACGATTTTAAAATATCTCAATTCTATTTTTCTATTCAATGCTATTATGCTGCATTTACATGTTTGTATTATTTAGAAATTCGCATTTTCATTTGTTTCACTTTATTCTTATCAATCTTTATATCAATCTATTTTTGATTAATAAATTTTTTTTAAATAACTAGACACATTAGGCATTTAAAGTAATTACTTTTGTTGTGAAACTTAGCACATTTCAGAAATTTATATTTAAATTTTTACAATGGTGATTAACCTATTGAATTATTTGAGTGCTTAATAAGAATATCAATTTTTTAAATATATAAAATCACTCATAAATTCATATACACAATTGCAATCATTTAAGATACAAAATAATCGTTATATATATAGAATGATAGAGGGAGAGAGAATTACATTAATTAGTTAATATTATCCGTATATTTATTATTATTTATTAATTCAAAATTTATTATCTTAATTACTTGAAGATAAAATAATAAAATGATAAATCTATCAAATGTATCACAATCATTTAAAAATTAATGTCAGATAAATTTGTTTACCATTCTATTTATTATTTAGATTAAATATTTATTAAATTATTTTAAAACACTCTTATCGAATTTTCAATGACAAATTTGGAATATCAAAATAATAGTTTTAAAAAATTAAATTATTTATTGAAAAAATATTTCTTAGTATACGATCGATTATTAGTATAAATTTGAAATGTATTTAATAAAAATAATCAGTTTTAATTTTATTATTGCTTATTATATGTCAGTGTCATTAGATTTTGTAATTTTATTATTCAGTAAACACGTCTTACATTTTACAAATAGCAAAATTTTCAATTAGTAATTCTTTTAAACACCAAACTTCATAAAGTAACTAATAGTAATAAAAATCAATAGCAAAGAAACTTGTGTTTTATGTGTTTCAAAAATAAATAAGCGCGTTTAATTTTATTTAAACCCAAATGTAAAAAAGTGTCTATTTTTTGCAAAATAAAATAAATTTTGTGAATTTTTAACAATCGAGTGACTATTTTCTAACATTTTGTAAAAAATGTTACATTATTATATATCAATATATATATATATATATATATATATATATATATATATATATATATATATATATATATGTACACAATTTAAACTTAAAACACTAGTACTAAGACTTTCTGAAGACTCCATCCTTTTTTTAATATTTTCTCGTATCTTTATCAAAAGTAAATTAAGTAGTTGTGTTTTCAATAATTTAATCATAAAAAAAATCTAACATAGCTCATGTATCTAAAAATTACACTTTGAAACAATGGTCAAAAAACCTTGGTCGCCATCAATAAGAAAGGCAAGATAAATATTTATCTGCATTTAAAGATATCTTCTGTGGATAACGAGATAAGTTTTTTATGACACTGAAGGTTTATTATTTATCTATTTGTTTACCATATAAAGAACTATTAATTTCTTAAATTCTATTCGGGAAATCTTATTTCTAACGAGATACACTAAGGGTAGACAGAAACATGCAAACAATCAACAACACCATACCCTTCACAAATGAATCAATATGTCAAACACAAAAAAATATTCTCCCTCAAAATATTTACATATTGTCTATTGATAGAGAACATTTTGTTGTGTTTAGGGTATAAATTCATTTGTACAAGTGAATTTCGTTACAGTGCCAAACTATAATTGTAAACACATGCCCTATTACACAGTTTGTTCTTGTAACGTTTTAATGTTTGTAAATTAGTTTTTTTTTTTAAATTATAAAAATAATCTAAAGTAAAACTCGCTCGAAAAGAAAATTCAGAATAATTTCAAATTACGAATTATTTTGGAAAACATATTTAGCATTAAGCAAGTAAAAAAATTGTAACAGTTATTAATGGCACGTGCAGTCGCAGTGGTTATTTTTGTGCTTCTATCCACCCTAGCTGTATGTCTCATATTACTAAGAGTAGGGAATAATAGGATCAGACTTTCTTGAAAAAATCAGAATAAACTAACGACAAATATTAAAGTTTTAAACCACATTATATTTACTTATTCCTTGACTTGAACAATGATTATAGAACTGAACTCATCACAAATTGAATTTATAATTTTTACTAATAGGCGAAATTTTATTAATTAATCCCACATTATCAGTGGAAGAGAAATAAGTTACAATCTACCTTTAAAAAATAATATTACAAGCAAAATTTAACGTCTAAATATTCAGATGAGAATACTTAAGTGCTGAAATTTGGTTTATATATTTCAGTCATTTATGAAACTAGCAGTATGGTCGAAATTTAATAAAAGAATATCTTCTGTTTACGAAAACACGGCATTTATAAAAAGTGGATATGGATGAATAATCAATTTTTCATCCAGACTCTCGTATCTGGAATGAATTACATCCCTGCATGTCAAATCCACTGACTTTATCAGTAAAAGCCTTCAAGCAGATTGAAAATGGAAATTACTAAAAAAAGTAAAACCATTGTTTCTTTTAGAACCTTAAACACAGGATTTACTCTCCAAAGCAGGCGTAGTTAGAATTATTTTTATAAAAATAATTATTATTACATCTCGTACCAAATGCTAAACTAGCACCAAATAATTATCACCTGTTCCAATCTATCACAGATGAATTATAAAGAAAATAATTTACTGATGATAAATCCAAACTCTTTAGCGAAAAAACTTAAAAATCTACTACTTTTTTTGATAAATATCACGGAAAACATCTATACAATAACGGAAATTTATAGTTTTAGAAAGAAAAAAATTGAAAATGTGTATAGTTTTAAATAAAAATAATAATTTTCTTTTAGAAAGAAAATTCAGTTTGTATCTGAACGCTTTCATTTATGGTTTTCTTGGAACTTATTTATATCAATAAATGAAATTTTCATTCAAATTTATAATAAAAGCATTAATATTATTTATTTACTTTTATATATATATATATATATATATATATATATATATATATATATATATATATATATATATATATATATATATAATTGAGTAAAACTCAAATGATTATTACGTTTTTACATGATATACAACGATTTGTTTCGATTATTGATTCTTTTAATGGACTAAATAATTCAATAATGCATTAAAACAAAATTTATTTAGTTATGCTTTAATATATATCCAGTTCACTTCTTTTAACATACATTTTAATGGAATAATAATACAACGGTAAAAAAAACAACCTATACTTTTTAGTAATTAAAGTACAATACTGAAAGTACCATTCTGAACATGTTTTTTTTTAATTTACTTAAATACTTTTACATATACTGTAATAATAACGGTAATAATAATAACTAATATTCCATTTTTATTAATATGAAATAAAATTTATTCATAACTATAAAAGTTCCATACTTAAATATTTTTATTACTAATATACTTTTTTTATTTATTGTATTCTATTTAACAAATCTATCTGAAGAAAATTATTAAATTAAAGTTTAAAAAAATAAAAAATAAGAAATTAAATGCTAAATTAGGAAACCAAACACTATTATTTACACCATTTATATTTTAATAGTGAACATAACAAAAATATTACACATTCAACATATACTTTTTTCTATAAGAAGACACAATTTAGATACAAAATAGTTCTATTTATATACAATTTAAGTATCAAAATGTGTCTAGGAAAAAATATGGACAATAAGTATACAGGTGCAATAAATATCATACAAATCATTTATCAGATAAATCATTCTGTAAAGAATTAAAAAAATCAAAAAGTATATAAAAATAAAATTTAATTAATTCTATATTAAAATGCTAAACTGTTATTTAAAAAAAAATAATCATAATAATGTAATTTTTTTTAAAAAAAATACAATTGAAGTCCTAATATAAAATAAATTACTAGTTTCTCAAACCCTGAGAATTGTCACGTATACAAGAGAATAACCGTCAGTACTTCTTAGAATTTGAAATACTGCAAATCCCTAAAATGTTTAATGAATTTTTCGACCCTCTTTTCTCTATAAATAAAAATATTGAAGTTAAAATCTAAAATCATTTTAACTCCTAATATTTTATTGAAGGCAGATAAACAAATTTGCAATTAAGAATCATTTATATAACTTATTTACTTTTAATTTTTTAAATTCGCCAAGTACAAATAGGAATCTTTTTACAGTATACGCGATCCTCAAATATGTCACGAATCACAATTGGAAAATGTTAATATTCATACAGCAATGCTGTAAAATATAAAGTCAATGAAATGTGTTACATCAGCAATAATTAAACGACATTAATTATAAATCTTATCACGTTTAATCAATACCATTTGTAATGCTGATTCACTGTCTCTAAACCGCAATATTCTTTTCATTTAGCTATTCTTTCATCTCATTAAATATTTTATAAGTTTTTATAAACGGGTTTTTTTAAAATTATTAAGCACGCTATGAATGTATTTTTAATACTGATATAAAAAATCATTAACTTGAATGTATTTATTAGCTTATATATAAAACTAATTATGCTATACATTCTACACAAGACATCTTTTTACAAACCAATATTTATCTAAAAATAAATAAAATAAAAAATGTTATATCTGCTATCTGTTCATTTTTATTAAAATACACAAAAAATACGTTTTTTTTATACTTCTATTTTATCTACACAGGTCTTTTTTCAATTTGAATAACTGATAACATAATACTTTATAAACACAGCTATTCCATATAAATTAAATAGAAGATATTAATATTTAATTACAAAATATGAATTATAGGCAAGATAAATTGTAAGTAAGAAATTGTTTTTCATTTATGGTAAAAATTAAAACCATATCCATAAGAAATCAAGGTTAGAATACTGATTATTTCTATTTTGCATATTAAACGGTTTTTGCTATAATCATATAAATAATGTTTTATATTAAAAATAATGTCGTAATAATTATTAATAGACGCTAAGTTTTATATTTTTATAAATTAAGCCATGAAAGGAAAAATACAATAATTACACAAGATTTTTTTACTGTTTTCTTTTAAAAAATAGAAAACATTTCGATTAACATAAAATTAACATCCAAAACACTGAAATATAAATGTTAAAAAAATATCTAAAACGATATCAATCCGCTTTAAATTATTTAAAAGAAAAAAGCATGTTAAGTACATTCTAACGATTTTTATTCGTTGATATCAAACTCTAAAATTTAAAATTGGTATTTTTTTCTATTCAAATTCTACACTAGGGTCAATTTTATGTGAATTTGTTTTTTTGTCATTTTTGACAATCTCTGTGAATAACAATGCAAGATACAATAAAAAGAATGACTGCATTTCAAATAGGTGAATGTATGAAGAAACCGTGATCTAGAAACAAAGACATTCACCTCTAAAATTGAATGGTATGGGTTCAAACCGCGGCTTAGTCATGCGTGTGTTCTCAATTACCTTAATAAAAAATGGAGTATGCATGCGATTTGAAAGTCTTATAAAAATATAGGTAAATTGAAAAAATATTTTAAATAGAAAATACTAAGAAAGTGTGTTATAAATCATCCATTTGAATGAAAACATTTTCATATGAAAAATAACACATGAATACAAAACTAGTATAAAAATAAAATTTATATTCGTGTACTGACACATATAGCAGTTATAAAATTTATTTAAACAGAAACCATAACTAATATACATGTCTTATTCAAAATATTTTTACTTATATATTTTGAACCATATTTTTACGTTTTGTTTCCATGTATCATTTTAACTATGATATTTAAAGTCCACTAAAGAAATATATTACAAACATAATGACAATTAGACTTAAAAGAATGCATTATATAACAACGAATTCTTTAACCTATATACATATTTTTTTTTTGATTTCATATATAAATAGACCGATGTTAAAAATAGACAGAATAATATCTGTTATTTTGTGCAGATCTATATACAGAATATTCATATTTTTAAGAGTATTTTCACTGTTCACTGACAAAATAATACTATATGGATATCAAAAATAGAACTATTGACCTGAAACGTTTATTTGTCCTTTTTAGGATTATTTATAGACACAAAAAACAAACTAATTGAATTTTTGCCAATATGAATATTAAGCTTAACAATAGATTAAATTTTATAAAACGTATTCCAGTTAATTTTAACATTTTTCGGTTTTATTACATTCTATTTTCGCAACTTTCTTAATAACAATCTAAAACAGCAAATAACTATACAGATCTTTGAAATTTACTACGTAATATATATATATATATATATATATATATATATATATATATATATATATATATATATATGTACGTATGTATATATATACACATATGTACGCATGTGTATATATATATATATCCAAATACTGAAAGTTTTATTTATCTAATATAAAAATCACAAGTAAGAAACAGTACTTGTTCTTTTAATAACTCTGACAAATATCTACTAATTGGGATTTCTTAGTGAACGACGGCATGGAAATATTTTAAGCTTATAGTTTGTTTTATTTCAAAAACCGTAGTGACATTACATTCTATTTTTGGCCTATTATACTTTTCGCAGATTTCATACTATTAATGTATAAAATGTATACATTAAAATCAGATAATGATCAGTAAATATCTAATAAGATTAAAAATAAATAGGCAGAATGATAATTCATTTGTGCAACAGAATGAGTATACGTAAACATTACGAAATAAAAAAAAATGATCTAATTAATGTTTGTTTGCATAGATATTAACATCGTAGAAAAAGATTGTCAACAGTAACAATGCTGATTGTTTACCTAAAGTGAACGTACGTCTGCCTACGGACATTATTTTTATTTAATGCTATTATTCGATTTCAAAATATTTATTTACATACAGACTAAATAACAAATCTAATTAATTAGTTGAATAAAGGCTTTTAAATAATAGATAGTTCTAGCTACTGCAAAACTAATACGAATACTACGTTCTATCATTTTTGGCTCTTTTTTATTATACACAATATAGTACCAGATGTGTGCAAAAAAACTTGGCAATTCAATCGGAGATATACAAAATAACAAATCATGTAAGAAAAATGTATTCAATAAATTGGTTTTCTAGCTTGTTTTTGTACTGTACTTTTATATTATTCATATAGTATAAAACTACATACCTCTCTCTCTCCCTCAAATATATATATATATATATATATATATATATATATATATATATATATATATATATATATGTATAGATAGATAGATAGATAATAAATCTCGGTTATAGGGAACAAGAAAACGATTTCACAACTCTAGTAAGCAATTGTTCATATAGATTCTGATTTAGGCTATATATATATATAACTTATAACGCGCTCGTTTCTTGTGTATATCAAACAAATTTATCCTCCCTAAGAAGTGATTTAGTCGCCTAATTATAAATAACCCCCATTTATCAAAACAAGTAAAAAAACAGTCCAGCTCGTTCTCAAATTCAAAAAGTATCGCATATAAACCTGGCTTTATGAATCTCAATGTAATTAGAATTTCACAACCAATAGAATCAGTGAAAAAAATGTGGAATAGTATTCTAAAATACGAGTACTTGTTACACTACACCTAATCAACCAAAGCGGGCAAGAACACAGTGAGAATGTATCGAGTTATATACTGCAAATTTAGTGAATGATACACGGAAAAGTGTTTCATTAACACCATGTCTATTTTTTCTAGATACATTGTACACATGTATTATTTAATTTTTTTAGTTATTTATTATTTAATATGCGTATTACTTTTTAATGTAACTTAGGACCTTATTATTGTGATTTATATATAAAATATAGATATTTAGATGAAACATAACAATTACAACGAGTAAATAGTATATAACATTAGAACATAATAAATATAAACAGTGTAGTTAAATTCTGAAAAGAGTTATTATAACATACTACTGTATGAATTAAATCG
Source organism: Acanthacorydalis orientalis (assembly GCA_034766995.1). Lineage (NCBI taxonomy): Eukaryota > Metazoa > Arthropoda > Insecta > Megaloptera > Corydalidae > Acanthacorydalis > Acanthacorydalis orientalis. Next base: position 19,068,865 of record CM068321.1, on the reverse strand, counting down.
ATTCAAACGCAACGCCAAGAAAATTAATTAATCGCACCGAATGTACAGAATACATTTACCTTCCAATATACTACTATAATTTTATCAAATTGCAAATCTTCAATTTATAAAAAAAAAACTGTTACTTAGTTCAATTACAAAACATATAAAATAATTAGAATGAACAATTCCAAGTACATTTATGATAAGATAATCAGTGTTTTATCACTTTTAAAACCGAAAAAAACGTGTAAAAAAACAGAATAGGAAATATATTTAATCGCTATTGAAAATAAAGATAGATTATCTTTGAAACTTTGAACCTTAATCATGGTAACACAATATATTTCTATGTAAGATTACACTGTTTATCACATGCTATTGACTCAGGTACTTTATAACCTCTCATCAGTCATAAATGAATGATAAATGTTTGATTTTAATTGAATAGTACAAACGGAAGTAATCCATACAAGTAGATAGCTCACCAATATCGTTAATTTTAATTCGTAAGATTTCAACTCCTGAAGATTTATTATAAACTTTTATTAATGTCGCTTCTCATTAACTATTTATAATTTTTTTAATGTAAAATAATATATCTTATAATTAAAACTCGAATTCTATATGACTCATCATATAAGTTATTAAGCTAATCACGTAAGCAAACATTATAAATCGTTAAAAATAAAAAATCATAATATAAGAAATTATGTTAAATCAAATGTAATATGAAATGGTTGTATAAAATATTTTACTATAATTATTCTTAAAGCTACTTGAACAACACTACAAAAGTCTAATTCCAAATTAAAATAATAAACACGACGAAATAGTCGAAACTGATTGTTTGTGAAAAATAATATAAATGAAAATTTGACATTCTAAAATAACCCCGACTTTTTTAAACAATAGAATGGATAAATTAGCACATAACTAAAAAATGTGTATACTATAAAAATTATTCTTCGCTTTACCGATTTATATTTTCTCTTTAAAATAGTTTTCAAATAACATTCATGTATTATTTTACGGCGGCATAAACATGTACTCAATTTTATAATAGATGTTTAAACATGTAATTTTAAGACAACTAATACTAAACCATTTTAAAATAAAATTAGTTCAACTGAAAAGAAATAAAAATATTATCACATATAATCGACCTAAAAACTATACAAAATTCATTTAAATTTTTATTCGTTATTTTTCATAAACATAATAAATTAAAAATATTAAATATTAACGAATAATTATACTTAAAAACATTACTTACCCCAAAAAAGCATATCAACACTCGTAAAGGAAACAAAAAGAAATATCGCACAAAGAAGCCGGATGCCCATATAACTGTCAGTTTCCATGAAATGAATTCATAATGCCTGTTAGTGCGTGTCAACAGATTCCAATTTTTCAATTCTTCTGCCTCAAATCTTGAAGTAACTTGGTCTTCGATAATAGCTTCTACTCCAGCTTTCATCAGATCCATGCAGTTCGATAATTGGAAATCTAATTTATTCTGAAAAGAATTGTTTAGCGTAAATATAATGTCAATATTATAATTTTATAATATTTTTGTTGCGAATAAGAGACTTTTATATAAAGATAATATACGCTACAAATAGGATTCAAACTCATGATACACTTGTTAGTAAACTAGTAATACTTGGCTATAATTGCTTCTTTTCAAATGTAAATAACTTGAGAAAATAATATAACAAATGTAATATAAAAGAGCATCTTTCTTATATAAAATAACTGTAAAAATATCCGAAATAATAATATATGTATACAAATAATATTAAAAAGAATTGCACCCTCCAGACAAATTTCATATCTATCTTCCACATAAGTTTATTTTTATACATTTACTTTATATATTACTAAATATATGAACGTTAATGGAATTTTCAACGAAAAGACCCACTCATCCAGTGACTTAGAATGATGTTTTTTAAAATAAGAAATCCTGTACCCATGGGTGCAATTTGAATATCTTAAAGTTGTTCGATTATTAAACTGGTTAAGGAAGCGATATTGGTATTAAATGGGCACTTCCCTTAAGTGTACACGACTCCAATTCATAATAGGCAATCTTAACTAAACAAATTGAGAATCAAATATAATTGCATTATTCCAGTTGCATAAAAAAGAATTTCATTAAATTTGTTAAAAAAAAATAGTATCTAATAAAAAACATTGAATAATTTATAAAAGTATATCTATATAGTAGTCATTAAAGTAATAATTTACAGAACACATAATTAGACAAACAAATATAAAACATTTACTTATATTTATCTTTTTTACTACAGGGAAAAACTAAAGATTTTTTCAAAATATACGCATGAATTAAATAAAACTTCATTATTAGAAACTATTATTAGCTATTGAAACATTAACTGAAGGTTAATAATATAACTTATTATTTTTGACTGACATTAATAGCATAGAAGTAAAAATCATCTTTAAAATATAGTTGAAAAACTATCATCTTCAAAATTAGCTGTTCAACATAAGTTGTGGATTTCACTATCTATTTTCGCAATACCTATTTCTGTAATCTTTATTTTTAATTTATAATACTAAGATCTACTATTGTGTATTTAATATTAAATTTTAAAAGAATATAGATGCGTTTATAACTATCTCGGTCCAAATAACAGTTCATAAAAATTTAAAATTTGCCATATTTAAATGGAACTGACTGATTTTTTTAAAAACAAAATATCTAGCAAGAAAAGTCTAAAGTAATAAACTGAATACTATTTTAAGATAGACATAAAATTTCATGAAATGTCAATAAACCAATAATATTATTCTTTTATTTTATTTCTTTATTTTAGTTCTTCTCGTTTAGTAATTACTATATATATATATATATATACATATATATATATATATATATATATATATATATATATATATATCACATGTATGTTTACTGCGTTATCATTAATATTTTGTAATATAATACTTCAAAACCCACTCAAGCATTATTTAATTAAAAATAAAAGAGAAACTTTTTTAGGAGGATTGGAATTATTTTCTCTCACTATATCTCGTGCCATCTTGCAAATATACATAAAAATTGTTATTATGCAAAATATGTGTAAACAAGATAAAATGTCAGTAAAAGTACATGCATGTATACAGTTTACATTACTTTATTTGCATATGAAATGAAATATGTTTATATTTGTAAGTAGTACATTTTTATTAATAAATCATAAGTATTTTATACTCACTTATAATGAACATCTCTTGTGATCAATATTATTCTTATTATTAAAATGCATCTTTTATTGATTTATCATTTCATGACATATTTCTATTTTAATTTGCATTTATAATTTGTTAATTTTAAGGTAGTAATTCGGTTTTAACACATAACTAATGAATATATATATATATATATATATATATATATATATATATATATATATATATATATATATATACACACACACATATATATATATATATATATATATATATATATATATATATATAATATTTAGGTACTGTGCACTGAATTTTCTTGCAGTCAATATGATTACAAGTATTTAACAAATATTTTTAGAATAATATTATTAAGAGTTTATATGTAATTTGACAAGAATTCTACATATGTACTATCTATAAAAAAAATGTATTACCTATAATTAAGACGACAGTATTATTTTAAAATCATATTACGGAAACATGCTTCCTAGTGTCGTGAACATTAAAAATTTCTATTTATTTCAGAAAAATTACTTGTTTTATTTTTTATAAATATTATAAGCTCAATAATCATACTGCATCACTAAAACTTTTACTCTAAAAAAATATATAACTAAACTAAGAGTAATTATATATATATATATATATATATATATATATATATATATATATATATATATATATATCAACATTGACAAACATAATATTAAATAATTCTAAAAAGATTAAATCATTCTTCTAATGAAAAATATTTATCAATTTTTTTCAATACAGACTTTTTGATCATCTGTACTCATGCGCACAATACCTCGTCATAGACTTATTATGTATCAAAGGAAGACAAATATTTTTAAGTACTCTAGTGTACATGATTAAAAAGATGCATAATAATATATGGTTGTACATTTTCAAATAGAACAATAGTCATAAATAATTCTCATTGTTCTTAAACTGGAACTACCGTAATAACACAATATAGTAACAGACTAATCAATGAACAATCAATCAATGAACCTTGTATTCAGAACAGAGTAATATTTCTTTTTATAATAAAAGAAATATTTTCTAAAATACTGAAGAATCTAAATCAAAACATACTTCAAAATCACTTAAATGGCACAAAGCGAATATATTTAAAAATAGGTCGATTGATTTTTTTATACCAACACTACTTAGAAACAATATTAGTTTTCAGTATTCAATTTCAAAACATACAGAATAAACAATCGACAATACCCACAGCATCTGTTTGTTCGATGATATCACATTACAAAAGGTTTATTATTGCTAAAAAGTAAATATATGTTATATCAACATAAATTTCAAACGCCTGTGTCGCAGTTAAAGCTGACTATAAAATGAATTCATAAATTATTAATTAACCACCATTATTATAAGTAATAAATCGCTATAAAAGGTAATTAATATTAAACAATAATAATAATGTAAATATTCCAATAAACGCTGACATTTTTATCACATGCAAATATTGACATTTTCATTTAGATCGATTGAACTTTAAACTGAGAATCAACGAAGTAATATAAATTGAATAGTTTTTGTCTATATTTGATCAAGACAGCAAGTCTAAAATATTGACACATTTTTTTATTGCAGTACAAATAGAGGATAGAAAAATACAAATCGTGTAATAAATCTACAGAGTAAATCTTAGTACAAAAATGACAAATTTCGTAAAATAATATTATTTAAACAAATGGCTCTTTTCCACTAATTTCTAATATACAACAAATATCGAATAGATTAAAAAGAACGCTTCAAGAACGGGATAAAACATTTATAAAAATACAGATAAATGTTGCAACTCTAAACGTGTATGATAGCTTAAACGTGCAAAAATGACCATTAATTTTCATCACTTGCAATAAAAATTCAAACATACAATATCTGTCTACGTGTAAACTAAATATTTTTTTTATTCAACTATACCGTACATGTAGAGTCCAGTGAGACTCTTGTCGCACTATATTTGAAACTATCCAAATAATATTTATTCGGATTAATATCTCTTTTAGAGTACAATTAGCATTTTGAGAGTATTTAAAAAATCGAGAATAGAATAAATATAAAAATATAAAGAGGTTACAGATATAATAAGAATAAGTGGGTGAAAATTAAAATTAACTAAAATTATTGCAAAAAGACGACAGTTTGATAAGAAAAATTATTTACTGAGAGCTAAAAAATACATGGTAGGTCTGGGACGAAGCCAATGAATACAAAACAAGGATATCAGAAAATATATTAAAAATATTTGGAAGAGACCGTAGATCATTTACCTTTGGCCAGAATCAGAAAAATTCTTTTATTCAGTAGACGTGAATCGTCAAATACTAAGTAATAAATATATGATTGAAATTTAGTAATTCAAACACTTAACCCTTAAGTGGGTATGACTGATATATCCGTCTTGTTCATTTGTTATCCGCACAAACTACTCATTGAAGGGGTTAATAGTATAGAAATTCGAAAACAAAATATTTACATGTAGTTGCAAATCTGAATATTTCGAAAAATGACGTACTCAGTAATTCAAACATACCACATTTTCAAAAGTGACGAGTTCATTTGTCAAAATGCACTGATCTTTTGTAACACATGGATTAAAATGCTATTCGTATTCTGCAAATTAACTACCATAAATAAACGTTCGTTTTACCAGCTGTGGACAAGTATTTGATTAGGAAGGTGGATAAGAAGTTTAATCTTAAAAATGTCACGATTCTTGATGTTGATGCTTGGAATGAAAGAAACAAGTAAAAAAACGAGTTGAAATAAACTTCTTAATGACTAATCGCAAGCTTTTAAGAAAGTGTTTATCGATAACATGAACGATTGAATGAATTTTGATTAATGACATTATATTCAAAATTTATCCGCAATTTGAAATCAATGATGAATTGTAAAAGATAATTTTAAGAAAATTATAAAGGAAGACGAGGATGATGAACAAATTTAAAAGAGTTGGACGTTGAAATGATCTGATGGAAGAAAGAATATGACTAATAACGAAGCTGTCTTATTTCACGTTTTTTTTAACAAGGCATCTTCTCTTCACTTCTCTTAACTAAACTAGCTACTTTTGACCATTGAATGATTAAAAAAAAAATTCCGCGTTCCGGAAAATTATGTAAAACATCCCATTGTTTCTAGGACCAAAATAAGACTTTTTTCTTTAAGAAAAATTTACATTTTAAGTAAGAAATACGTTTATGTTATGTGCACCACAGTTAGTTTTATTGAATTAAAATGAGAATTACAAAAAACGTAACTTTTTACTTTCGATTCCTAAAAGCACGATTCCACACTTGGTTTTATTAAATATGGGTCTTTTAATTCTTGATCAATTATAAATACGCCCAAGCTTTCAAATATCTAAATTACAGACAAAGCAGTAGATATATACATATATATATATATATATATATATATATATATATATATATATATATATATATATATATACGTATGTATGTACATATTTATATTAAAAACATTTCATGCACCCAATTTCTTCTTCAACTATAAAACATTTTTTTTAAATTCATAAATGAAATATGAAAACATTTTTTTCTTCTATAAATATGTAAATATCATTTCTTTTAAATAATATATTCATTTCCCAAGAAGCAAAAAAAACATTAAATACTTTATCTATCAAGTGAATCGACAAGAATTATTAGAAAAAAATATTTACTGCTCGTAAATATCTTCAATTAACCTTGATTAGTACCTATATAACACACCATAATACATAATTTGCATCTAGATATAAAAGTGTCCTTAAACTCTAATTTATAAATAAATCATTTGGATTACTTTGATCTATTTTAAGAAGAGATACTTTTATTTATTATTTATTTTAGAGTACAGGTCATGTTTAAAAAATAGTACACCTGTTAACAATTATAATACTCAATTAAATAGCTTCAATGAACTTACCTGCGGTATATCTTTTTCTGTGCTCTCTTTTTGATTATTTTTATCGTTCTCGAGATACCCGTTATGCTGTGGACTATTTGTATAATTTTTGACTGGATCTGGTACTAAAATTAAATTATCTCTTGAAATAACCGAACTAACACCATTTTGAAGAACACCATTCACTGATTTCGTTTGATTATTTACACTAGCACTATTTAAATTATCTCTTTTAACAGAATTTACATCATCTGTAGTTGAATCGTATTCATCTTCACTGTTTTCTTCACTACTAAGCCATTTCTGTTTATTTGCCACTTCAATATTCGCACGACCATACTGCAAAAAAATATAAATATGTATAAAAATTTGTATATAACAAATACAAATCAGAATTTATATTAAAAACATTTATAGTTGTTTGTACTTATATTCTGTTTTCAATTTCGTATACATTTTTAACAAATTATGTAAATTGTAAAATCTCTAATATATATATATATATATATATATATATATATATATATATATATCTTGTATTTTTCTTTATGCAATGTTTCATTCAAATTAAATTCAGAAAATAAAGATTAAAATATACAAATTAGTTTAACAGAATTCATCTGCAACAGAAACGCTGTCAATAAATTACAAGGCAAGATGAGTACTTTAAAATTGTTATTCTTTGTAACTTTCTTCCTCCAAAATGTTTCAAAATTCTAATTTTATTAAATCTTTATTGTTATATTCTTTCAATCACATTCAATCTCATTCATCTTATCACATTCAATTTATTCATACAAAATAAACATTTAACTTCAAGAAAACAGACATATTTTCGACAATTTGTAAGTCGGAATGTATGTACTTCGCATATATTTATACTCTTGTATCAATTTTATAATCCTGAATGACATACATTACAAATTTAAACAAATATACTGAGAAAGGGACACCGTTTTATACATGAGCACTTTCAATCTGTTGTTCATACAAGTGGTCTCTAAAATGAGGTATGCGCACTCCTGAGAATGCGCGTGGAGATCTGATATCTATTAGTATTTATTTTTTAACTATAGAATGATTTCACATTTTGAAAAGACAATCATAAAAACATTTCATTTTTTAATATTTTCCACACTTAATTAAACGTGGTTTATGAAACGAAAATATTTAATGTATATAAAAAGAGAATACATAAATACATAACGATGTGTTGAATCTTCCTGTGCCGATACTTCTTAAGAAAGAAAATTATTTAAATCGAGTATCTAAAATAACTGAAATCTAAACTACATTCGAATCACTCTATCCCAAAATGTTAAACCAAGATATTCAGAAATAATGAAAAACATTCAATCATACTGTTTGCACTAGATTATTTTTTTTTTTGTTTTTATCTTTCTCTACTTTTATTTCATTTTATATTTTAATGGATTGTGTTTATTAATTTTATCGGTAAATATATTCACATATGTTATATGTTACATATATACATATATACATATATACATATATATATATATATATATATATATATATATATATATATAAATCTGCATACATGCATATAATTGATAAATTAACAAATGTTATATAAAACCAGAATTGCGCCAATGCGCAATGAAAGTTTCAGATAAAAAGTACCAGGAACGAGATTATTTATGCTTGACATATGACTTTTGACTCGTGAAGTTTTATTAACGATAAATGGCTGTGGAGTTCTCTAGAGAAAATTCATATAAGACGAACGAATCGGAAATTCCCCACATGCGACAGAGAGTCGTGGCCTCATGCTGACTCATCAGATGTACCCCACAATATCAGGCAACGTCACAGAATATTACTTTTATATCCGATAATTTATTTAAACTACAATAAGGATACGTGATCAAAAATCGAGACTATTGACTTATACTACCTATTTTTAAACTTGTTTTCTTGCGAATATTTTCACCCTTAGGTCAAGTTTAATCACAATACACAGTCGCTAAATTAACTTTCTGAAATGAATTTCTTTTCACCTCTACAAAACACAAAAAAAACTTCCTGGTCAGAAATAGTCAATACATCCTTATTAATCATTTTTGGTTGTTGGTTGTAAGTATATCAATGGCGATGCAATCATCTTCAGAAGGCCAAAATACAAAAAAATCAGTTTTGATTTAATCTATTATTAATCAAAAATGTTCAATGATTTATTGAATATTTTTAACTACAAAAAATGTTTGTGGTTTGTAAAGTGGAAAAAAATTCAATTGTAAAGCAAAATTTAATCTGATATAAACCAATATTGAGATAAATTATTTATTACATATACATACATATATATATATATATATATATACGATTTCATAAAGAAACCTTGAAATGATATTTCAAGTTCACCATATTATAAAAACAAGCTGTTACTAATTAAAAAAGATAACCTTTAACATCATTTAGAATTTTAAATATCATTTAGCAACAAACTTATTGATAATAGTAACAAAATTTAACAATTATCTAACAATAATATGATAAATAGTATAAGTGTTTTATATCTTAACAATACGAAGTGATTAAATTTATATATATATATATATATATATTATGACTTTAATCTCGAGATATTACGAAAAAAATATACGAATTTACTGATTCATTTGCACTTCAATCTTTGTATTACTTTTTTCTTTTTGAAAAATGAATGTGCACTTGAAGAACTATGTTTTATATTTGTGTACTAATCAAATATTATATAACATTCGCTTCTTTCATATTTTATATACGCTAATTAAGTATATGTTTTTCAAGAGTACTTGCTACTACACAGACTAAGAACTTCAATGTTTTTTTAATCAATTAAACGAAAAACTTTATAAATAAATGAACACTTCTAAGCAATTAAATAGTAAGTACATCTTAATAAGTTTTGTAAATAAACAAAACCATCTTAGTATACAATGTTATTGCATTTGTATACATAATTAACTTATAATTATTCATGTGCATATGACTGTATGTATATATATATATATATATATATATATATATGTATATATATATATATACATATATATACACATATATAAATATATATATACATACATACATACACACACATATATATATATATATATATATATATAAACATAGAATTAGACCATAAAATTAATTTCATATAGATTAATTAACCCCTTGCACTAAAACGCCAAGTTACACTCATGGATCACATTACTAGGTGTATCCGAGAAAATTGAGCTACACCTGAATAATATTTCCCTGAAATATCGACCTATATTCATTTTAGATCCATAATTTTGAGATTTTTTAATACATTATAACGTATAGAATAATAAACAGTACATGCAGGATCAGTTGTTTAAAAATTAAATAGCAGTTTAAAAGGTTGACTTCTTAAAAAATCTGGAATTTATCAGTACTACAAAAAAAAACAACTTATCTTAATTTGTATCAGCATATTAGAACATACTGCTCAGTTTATTAGATATTTACGGGCCGGATAAACATACGATATGTATCGTTATTTTTTGATTTAATAGTAAAAGCAACGACGAGAATGGCATCATTTACACGAAAGGTAAAAACAATGAAATACAAAGAAGGCATCAATTACATGAATAAACATACAAAGAATAAAGATCCATAAAAAACCTTATCTGTCATATTAGAAAAACAAGAAGTTTTCATAAAAATAAAACGAATACAGACATTATTTTAAAACAGATCCCAATTAAATAATTTGTTATTCTATTACATCTTTCTCTCCCTCTCTTTTTCTTTCTTTATATATATATATATATATATATATATATATATATATATATATATATATATATACCCAGATATATAATTATGTTGTTTATATACCGTTTTCTACATTTTTTTTCAATACTATGTGCATTAATCAAGTGATTTAATAAAAATTAAAAAATTACATCCCCATAATACAAGTACAATGCATTTTGTCCATAAACAATTCTTCAAATTTTTTTATAAATTAAAATCAGGAATACTGTTCTGTCGGTAACAATAATGCTATTGAGGCAGTATTTTCTGTAAGAATGTTTCAATTTAAGAAAATTTAATATTCGAATATCAATAAAATTACAAAAATGTTTAATGAATATTTTTTAAAAGCTTTTTATTTCATAAAATAACTCAGTCGCCTAAACTGAAACGTCGCTATAAGAAAATCTATTGTTAATAACAATTGTGTTATTTCTAAAATGTTTCTGGTAATAAATTCAAGATTTGCTTGTTACTTGTTAATATTATGAAATATTTGTATATTCATAAAAGTTAAGAAAAACTAGTACAGTACTGCTGAATTAATAAAACATACTGAATATTTTTTCACACAAAGAACAATACAAAACTTTTGAATACAATTGAAGGATTTTTAAAAACACTGTCTCATTAATAATCATTAAATAATTGGTTCGTATTTTTACAAAAAGTATATATATATATATATATATATATATATATATATATATATATATATATATATATCAAATAGTATAAAACAGCCCAATAATATATTTAAAATGTATAGAAAAATAACCCTGTTTTTTTTAAAAAATTGACAGAACTTTAAAGCTATTTATATTTTTATACGATAATAAACGTCCTCGGAGAAACTGAAAGAGAAGGAAACAGAAAAACATAATAATGTTTTGTTTCATTTGGTAATCATATTTGATTTACATAATATATCGTGATATCATTAAATATAATGTTTATAAGTCTAATTTGAAATATACATTATTACATTTATATAAATGCAATTTTAGTTCCTTTATAGAAAAAAAGATCACATTGTGACTTATATAAAATTTAATTATTAAAAATAAACAGTTGACAAGTTTATAATAATTCAATCAAATTGAATGACTTACACAGTCTATACAAAATACTCTTAAATCTTATTTAATAAGCTATTTGTGATATGAAAAATATTTTGACTTAAATAAATAAATCCTAATTTGCATACGTGTAATAACAGTCTGTGCAGTAAAATACAAAGTAAATGATGAATCGTTCGATAAAGATTATTTAATATATAAAAAATAGACGTTTAAAAACAAATCTCCAATACAAAAAAATATATACGTTTTCTTCTATTGAATTTTCTATTTTTAGAATACCTTAAAACCAACTCATTAATCTTTAGAGATTTTTTGTCAATAAAAAATATTAACAGAGCGGACATTCTTAAAAACCTGTTTTTTTTATTAGTTTATTAAACGTCAAATTTAATTTTTATACCACGATTTTTATCTTATATGATATAGTTTTTATTCAATATTTAGAATTAATTTTAAACATTAAAACAGTTTTTTTAATGAAGTGTAGACTATTGACACAAATTCGTCTTTCTCTTAATCCTATATTTCAGTATTAAAAATGAAAATAACCTACTTTGAAACTGTTAATGTATAACAAAAATTATATCAAAATAAATTAACAAGTTAATCATAAGTAGTGAACAAAACCAAAATAGTTAAATTTTGCACACTGCTTCCATTTTGAAATTTGATTTTCGTACAATTATTTAATAATCATAATACAATGAGTAACTAAGATAACAAACGTGTTTTGTGCTATTCATCTCACTGATCTATTTTAAAATTCATACAACAAGTCATATAATTGATGAACACAAAACAATACATTACTCTTGAACTTCAAACTCTATACATATTAAAAAAAAAACATTTTTTTTATTTGGGAAATTGATTACAAACTATGTAACGATACATTATTGATTAATTGTAACTTTTGACCCATCGTCGATTAACAACAGTAATATCTTTGTAATATTAATATGTTGAACAATAAATAGGACAATCACAGTGATAATTTGAACGATAAGAAAGGTTTAATTAAAAAAAATATGCATTTTCAATTAAATAAATGTTAGACGAATAAAGTATCGATTTTATAATTACATTCAAAATATATAATATGAAATTTTAACAGTTCATTTTCTTTATATTATTCATTTATTACTAATAAGCAATCGTTGATTGACTGTAATACACTAAAATCTTATCATCACGTACATAAATATAAACATAGTTGGCAATTATGAATAAAAGTATACATATATAATTTTATATACACAACTATTACATTTACAAACATCTGCTTTATTAATTAAAACTTGATTAAATTCGAAAAATTTTCTAATTTAACATTTTATAATTACACTAATGAAGTATTATGAAAGTATTTTTATTATAAATTTATTTACAACTAGAGACGATATAAAATAACGGATATATTAATTTATTGCTACAGATATTTTTACCTAATTCTAACATAAATACTGTTAAAATTTGTATTGAACTAAAAATAATGTATACAACTAACTGGAACATGTACCACTTGTAAATTGGAACCCTTGTATGTTCAAATAAACAGTCGTTCATTGTAGGTCAAGCGACAAACCTAGACTTGTGACAAAAAATCGACAAGCAGCGACTAATTTACATACAATTCTAGAATGTTCCAGTAAAGTTGTCAAAATGTGTACTGAGTGAATATAACAAAATACGTTTCAAAAGATGGCTTTGCGGATTTGAAAAAATACGAAACATTAAAAACCTGACTTACAGATTCATTAAAAGCATCTTTTTTAACCGAAAAGTAACTAGAAAATCAGGCAGAGGGTACATTAAACAAAAAAAGGGGATCATTTTGTTCCCCTTATGTTTTTATGGATCTCCTAAATCTTTACTGTACGAAATCATTTAAAACAAGATATAAAAACAACATTAAAATGCATATAACTGGCTTCTTTAATAATATATTTTATATACTTTTAAATAAATCAGTATAAATAAATATATATATATATATATATATATATATATATATATATATATATATATATACATATATTAATCGTATTAAAATAGATTATTGCAACATATTCTATGGAAAAATTTTTCAACTGTGATCGTAATTTAATAGAACACGTGTATATACTTTACAATTTAAGAACAAAACATGGATAATTCATTTTTTATATAATTGTACAAAAAGAAAATGTATCAAATATCTAGATATTGACTTTAGACATTATTTCTATAGTCAATAAAGCATCAACTAATTAAATAATTCATGTTTGGATATTAATACTTTTTACAACTTATACAATACGTTCAAATCTATTAATTCCTAACAACAGGAGCATTCAGCCTTACTGATCTTCCTTAAAACATCTTTACCATTATGAAACATTAAGTCATTTATGTTTATAGCTAGTTCAAAAATCAACTCTATTAACGTTTATAAATACTTGACAAAACTATAATTTAAAAAACTAACGTTCAAAACATAATGAAATGGAGTATTGATTTTTGTAGATTTTTTTTAATGAATAGTACTTAGAAGTTTAGAATCTCTAACGTAGAAATTATCATATACATAAACACGACCTCGTGTTTTAATGATTTTTTTTATAAATATATATTTATTTAACAAAAATGTTACATATGAACAATACAGACATTTTAATTACCTTATAATGATGTCAAGTTGGGAACGAATGTGAAAAAGAGGTAGAAAAAAATGTCATTTTTCAGACAAGAAATAAATAATCTACATCATATATATATATATATATATATACATTTAAATAACAATGTGTGTAAATAAACCGTTGACCACCTTAAATGATAATCTTGAATATAATTTATGAACCAAAAAAAATTGACACAAAAAATTGAAGATAATTATATTTTAACATATCTACATTTATACAGCCTTGAATTCGACTATTGTCTAAAAGTACAAAATAGTCATCAGTCAAAGATCATCATGATCATTTTATTGAATATGATATTGACATTCTAATGAAAATTGTATAATCATGTGTTCAATGTTCATCTTTTAATTCAACAGGCTTTTTCAGTATTACAAATGAATCATTACTTATTAATCAACTGTTAGGAATATTTTTTTGTACCGTTAATTAAATGATGAATTAAAAAATACGTTTCAGGAGAGGATTTGTACTGTTTCTAATAAAACATGTATTTGTCAGAACGGGTTGGAATTTTACATGACTGCAATCTGTTAAATGTTTCAAAAATCAATTTTTGTCAACAGTTGTTAACACGAAACATTTCATCTAGAATTTCTATCGTTACATTATAGATTTATGCATTACACATTTATAATTTTATACACAGATATAAATATAGATATTAACACAAAAAAACGTGTATTCAATACAAATGAAATCGTAATAAATAATTGTATTCTACATTAAGCATCTGTCAATACGTCTAACTTTAAATAAATTCTTACCTCAAATATCCACAACAATAATTTGACATACAACCGTCTTACACCTAATGATATTCCGATTGAAGCTAAGAATATTATACACAAAATAAACATTAAAAAAGGGGTTAAAAATAATGAGCATGCTAGCGAAATAAACGTTGTTAGCCACGCCATGTTTACTAAAAATGTGCGTTCACGAAATCATACGATACACCCTTACTCGCAATCAAAATGTCACTGACATTCGGAAAGTACTAGCGCGCACTAATGTATACTGCAAATAGAAAGAATTTTAATCTATATAGAATTAACACAGTAATCTACATTGCCGACAACTTTTTTACAAACAAGAATATTTATTATTTGGAAATTACTTTAGTATTTAAACATATCTTAGTAATATACTATAAAAAAAAAATAAAAATGTCTCCATTTATAAAAAATATCAGTTTAAAGATTTTTCTTTTTAAAAATTAAAGCATTTATGCTCACTACAATAAATGTTTAACAAATTAATAAAAATGGTTTTCAACCAGAAAATTGTTTAAAAAAGTAAACATTAAAATTTAGGAACTTTGAACAAACCTGACATCTCATCATCCTCATAAAAGAACTTCCAATATGTAATAACAAAGAATCTACTCTATAGTTTACATTTTCTGTTCAAAGTTGAATATATTGTAAACATCATCGATAATGATTTTTTTATTAAAAGTAGCATAAATCTATAATGGCAATTATTACCTTATTTCTAATAACAAACGATTTTTAAAGGTGCTGTAAATCTGATCTTAATTGATTTGATTTAAAATTATTTTTGTTCATATAATATGAACTTTTTAAAATGTAGAAATGCTGTATATCTTTTTTCCATTCAAAAGAAAAACTCGTTACATGTAAATGACCTGATAAAAAAAATAATATATTCTAACTACTCATGTAAAAAAGTTCTAAATTTCAACATTACTGAAATTTAAAATTTTACATTTGAAATATAACAAAACCAAGCTTTTCGATTTTCAATTACAATTTTTACAATAATTAAATGTAGGAAGTTTTTCTTCGACATTTCAAGTACCATCTTTCAAAAATATACTTATTTAATAAACCTGATACTCTAATTCTTAATTTTTTAATTTGGTAAGAAGTATAATTTCTAGAATATGTTCATTTTTGAATACAGAGGCTGAAAATGTTCTCCTCAAAATCTTTCACACAGCCTAAAAATCAATACAGAAAATACTATACATGACAAATATTTTACAAACTTTACTTAAATAGAAAATGGGCTTAATATGTTTCCAGCAATAATTCTATTGGCATATATAATATTCAATTTATTAAAATAATTCACATCCGAAAACTGATTCTTATAATAAGCACTTATTACTAAAAGGCAAAATAAATAGCATAATAAACTTTTAATGAGATACGATATAAAGTAATTAAATTTTTATTGACTAAATATTAGTAACATTTTGGATCTAATTTGAAATATGTATAATTTTTAAATTTTTCCACCGGCCATTTCTGATAATGTCCTTAATTCTTCTTCGGCGGCACGTTTCTTTTCAGCTGCAATTTTTGCATCACGGACTGCTTTTAATTTGCCTTCTTCTTCTCGAATGCCAACTTCACGTTTAGATAACCGTGACTGGTTTACGACACCATATAAAATGCCTGCGGCTAAAAAACTCCACCTACCGAACTACAAAACATATATTTATTAAATTTATTTACATTTCCAATATTTTTTGGTTATTATGTAATACATGTTCCCCAATCAATTTTTGCATTATTGAATTAATGACACACAAATACGTATGATTATTCAGGTACATTTTAAAATGAATACAATATGACTGTCGAACAATATTTAAAATAATAATTCACCTTGATTAAGGGTGAAACTCGAACTGGATTTGGCAGATCTCCGGCCATTTTTACGTCACTACTAGTAGATTTAAAATATGGTTAATAAGGAAAGTGAATAACTTCACTGAACATATATCCTACCATAGTACTCTACTCTCATTTCATACCACTTTTACAGACTTCTAATCATAGATAAAGACTTCTAATCATAAATATATCCCCATGTTACAGTGGTATTCTATATTACAATAAAGAATTAGAATATCATTTTTTTATATAAATAATATACAGACCTACACACACACACATTGTATATATGTGTGTGTGTGTGTGTATATATATATATATACACAAACCTAACATGTGCATACATGCATTAATAAATATAATTACTATAATTATTCTAGTGAAATAAATAACTTTTTTTAATTTACCTGACTTTCAAATTCTACATTGAAACAGTCATGTAAATGTTTTTATTGCATAAAATAAAGCTTTGTTATTCTTGTCCGTGCTTCAGTTAAACAAATTTAATTCGATTGTTCATAATCATCTAAAAAAATTTTTGATGAACCATTAATAAGTTGAAAACTTACACATTTTAAGATTCTTTCAATATTTTTATACGAACCTGTTCGTGTGTTTTGAATTGACGAAACTAAATACGTACTATTAAAAATGATAATAAAACCAAAACATTTTTATTCATGTCAATAATGTATAAAATACAATATAATTATAAAGCATTCTTCTATATATTAAATAAAAACATTTGTATCATTGGTTAACTGGATAACCCAAAGTAATTTAAAAAAAATACATATGATCTAATACATTTATACAAAAAATATTACATCAAATATTTCATTTACACTGAATGTATATGTTTTATAAATAGTTGTACATATTAGCAAAATATCAATTACCATTTTATTTTTATATATCTTTTTAAAGATTGGTCAGAGTATTTTTCCTTTTTTCTATTTTAATAAACTGTATTTGGTCAATCTGATATACTTTCATTTTCATTAAACTATCTTGATTAGTTGTATCCATATAATTATAATTTTATTGTCTATCTTTCAGCATATTTTTCAAGTATCAGAGTATACTCTAAACTAAATTCATAATTTAATTTTCCTTTTACGAAAATTTTATCATGTAAATAAAATTGTTGTTACTACTATGTAAATGTAAACATATGTAAAAAATTTTTGGATTAGAAATAAAATTCTCTTATAAACAATACTCAGTATTATCATAACAAGTAATCTTTTGAAATTTTCAAATACCTATTAGTTTATTTTTAATACCTGATTGCAATTAAGTTATTTAAAATTTAAATCGTTTTTTCATAAATTCAAGATATGTAGATCAACAGAATCATGTTAATGTTATAATTAGCTGCAAAAACCTAACAGAACAATATAAAGCAACAAATCTTTTAATTGCATTAATTTGTACTTGAAAAACTTAAAAGCATTTAAATAAATATCTATTACTTAAATACAATTCAATACTATATGTATATGAAAAGTTTTTATTAGAACCAGTAAAAATTAAATAATGATTAGATGATGTCTTCACAAAAGATATAGTTTAAACAATACAAGATACATTTTTTGGGTACTTATATAAATCTGCCATATTTATTTAACATACTTTTATGAAATAAGTACTTTTAACATATTTTTTCCCTAAATATACTGTTTTTATTTCATTTTATTTATATAAATCTATATATTATATCAAAGCAGATATAGAAAAGATCATTTTATTAAAATTTGAAAAACAATACTGGTAGTTATTTATTTGCAAATATTTTGACAGATATTCATTAATATCTAGTACAAGTAGATAGTATAAAAAAAAAAACAAAATAAAATGAGATAAAGTAAGAAAATTTTCTAATGTTATTAAATACTAATAGAAATAAAATAAGACTGGCAAATATTTTAATTAATAAAAAATTAAATTATAATTAAAATGTCCTAAAATTCAAAGTTCGGCAAACTTTTTGTAATTTAAAAAGATCACTCATTGTTGTGCCATTTGTTGTATTTTTATAACCAATATTCAGGAACTGGTTTTGAATCAAATAAAACATCTGCTGGCTCTGTAAAGAAAATTATTTGTTTACCCTATTATTCAGAGATCCCATTTATATTGTAATTACATGCGTAGGATTATTCACACACTGTTATACAATATTAACAAAAAAAAAAAAAACAATTAGATATTTATATATTTTAACATACATTTTCAAGCATAAAAAAAATACATTAACATATTTACTTGTTACCTTTAGGATATTTAAAACAATAATTCAAAATTTAAAATTCTGTTGTCATGTATCTATATATCTTATTTTACTGAGTATTAAACAAGAGAATTTTATTTCATTAACAATGTTCAAAATAATATCAACTTAAAAATAAGATTAAAATTACTGGCAGTTTCAATAAAACAATTAATATTAAGCATTATTTTAAACAAAATGTTAGTTGAAGTCATCAAACTATCCAATATATGTTAAATTATCAGGAAAGTTACTCACTGGATAACTGATTACATTTTCATGCTAATATTAAAACAAAAACGATTTATATTATACAAATATATAATTTATGGAAAGTCAAATTGTCTTTATGGAATTGAATGTTTTCATTTCTTTGTGTTTTTGCTAGTTCATCTTTTCATATATAATTCTTAATAATTAAATTCATATTTAAAAGTTTATATCCTTTATATTTCAGATGTAAAAGTTTTCGACAACGATACTTATAATTATCAAGATTTTTTAGATAATTTGATCTTTATTAGAACACATTTATTGACAATTGAATGATATTAGTATAGAAATGGATATTTCTATATTATCGATACTATGAGTCTATAATTTTTCTGAATAAATATCGAAATATATCAACAGGTTACGTTATTATAATTTGAAATTAAATTGTATAAAATATTTTTATTCATAAGATATTTCTATTTTTAATTTTATTAATTTTAATATATATATATATATATACTATCTGAAAACATAATAATTATAATAAAAAGAAATTTGTTTCTATTTATATATATATATATATATATATATATATATATATATATATATATATATATATATATAAATATGTATATATATATATAAATATATATATATACATATTTATATATATATATATATAAATATGTATATATACATATTTATATATATATATATACATATTTATATATATATATATAAATATGTATATATACATATTTATATATATATACATACATATTTATATATATATATATATATATATATATATACATACATATTTATATATATCTATATATATATATATATACATACATGTATATATACATACATGTATATATACATATACATATGTATACATACATATATATATATATACATATATTCAATGAACATAATTTTTAACATTATCAAAAATATAACTATTGTCGATCTCCATAATTACAATATGGTTTTAATTGTATCAAAATAATATAAATTTGATCGTAGTTAATATGGTTATCACTGGTTGAAAATGTTTTCCTATTAATTAATTACAATCTTTATTTTTACTTCACTGATATTCAGAAATTATACTAACTAAGAAGTAATAAGAATTTTGTAAAATAAAAACGTTATCATCTGATCAACAAAAATATTTCATTTAACAGATAACTATTTCTTACCTAATCTATATAAAATAAAATTATTTAACTTTATTTTTATAAATCATTCTTAATAATTTTTCTTATAACATAGATAATAAAAAGAAGACAATAAATATTTTTTAGTTTGAAAGAAAAGTATATATTCATCAACAGAATCAATTAAATTGATAAATTCATATGATGAATTTACAACTAAAATGAAAAACTGTAAATAATTTATTTTATTATAATGCTGCATACTTTAATACTTAAAAATAATATTTTACATTTTAGTGACCAACACAGATCAATATTAAAAAAACATTCATATTTTATTACAATAATTTAAATTTCATTACATAATTGTAACATTTAAATCTGTGCATTTTGTTTGACATCATTAATGATAATGTTAATTAAAAATAGTAACTATTTTTCTTTATAATATATTTTTTTAAATGGATTTATGAAAATTTTTTATATGTCCATGTTAAATTTAATTTATAAAAATAACAGTTTTGTACACTATTAATCAATATCTAAATAAAAATTAATTAATTAAACGTATAAAATATTAATGATCTGGCGGTTCACTCTTATTTCTACAAGTTACCATAATAATAGCTATTCTTGCATACAGTTGTATATGGTAATGATATATACATTTCTTACAGTGATCTTTAATTACTACACAAGTAACAGTTACAAGTAGATATATGGATCATATTCACTTCTAACATTTTAACAATTTCTGAGCTGAAGAATTTTGTAACAGTTATTTAAGTAGTTTTTACATCAATAACATTAAGTGACATAATAGTACTAGTACCCAGAAGACAATTGTGTGTGAAAGTAAAAAAAAATGGTCGAGAATTCATTGTTGTAATTAAAGTGGAATAATTGAGTTATGACCTCCTATTTATTAAAAAAAAATATTAAATAAATATTCAACTGGTATCTAACAACAGTTGCACATTTATATTTTTTTGTTAAAAACATTTATTTACATTTATTATTTTTATCATTATTATTGGATTTCAACTTATGAAATCATTGGCCTGAAGGATAAAAAACAATATTTTATTATTTTTTTTCTATTACACTTACAATATACTAATCTAATTTTAACATCAAAGTAATGGATACTTTACATATGACAACATGACGACTTGAACATTAATACGATGAACACGTAATGACTGTTATAAAGCAGCACAAATACTCATCATTTACCAATGCATTACAACTTACTATCATCTGTTTTGACAATTTCAACCAATTCTTGTGGATCAGCATTGATTTTATCAAACGTAAGATTTCCTGGCGTTGGTAACGGGTGTTTCCTTAATTCACTCTGACTTAACTTATTTACAAGTGCAGCACCAAGTGCATCACACATTACATTGATTGTAGTACGGAAACGATCACTGAAAAATCGGAATAAATGATTATTTTTTATTTAACATTATGCAGTCTAAATTTGAAAACTATTTTAATAAAATCCCATTCAATAATAAATTACATTAATTATTGGTGTAAATAAATATTAGTTTTAAATAAAAATCAATTACAAATTACGCTTCGAAATAAAAATTAAAATATACATAAAATTCGAATATTTTCTTTAACAATTATCTCATGCAAAAAACACTTTCCTTCTTTCAGTAACATTTTTAAATATAAAATAATAAATTTTAAATATCAAATAAATTAAATATAAATATTTTTTGTATATATTATTCATTATTATATAATTTTAATATTAAACAATTATAAGAAATAGAAAATGAGCATAAAAAAGCATTAAGAACCTCAAAACAGTGTTAATAATTTAATAAAGCACTAAAAATGTTTGTTAATACAAATAATACTTACAGCAACCAATCAACAGCAATAATAAGAGTGACATCTTCAGCAGGTAAACCAACAGTATCCAATACCATTACCATGGTAATTAAACCGGCTTGCGGAATACCGGCTGCTCCTATACTTGCTGCAGTTGCTGTGACACTGTAAAAAAGGCCTTTTGTACATATATGCATATATATATATATCTTTTCTTATATATAAAAAACCCACATTTCCCGTCACTTTGTCTGTAGGACAAAGTTCACATTTCATATAGTCACAAAAAATTTTTGCTTTGTCGACTCGAATAAACGCTGTTGTATAACGTTTTGTTCTTAGGTATTTTTTTATGTTTAAATACATTATATTATAAAAACCAATAAACAGTTTTTTCTATTTTCCCGTCAAATTTTTCGAGGTACATACTAGTATATATATATATATATATATATATATATATATATATATATATATATATATATATATATATATATAATATCAGTTAAAGTACTACAAATCTTGAATTCGAATTTACATCATCGCAATATATTATTCAGTTTCAGTGGAATTGATACAATTAATTTCATTTAAAGGCTTTTTACAATAAATTTTAAGTTACTTGGAAACAGCGGTTAATACTGAACATATTTATCCTGTGTACCATAAGATCCAAAAGGACAACTTGATTATTTGTGATGAAATTTGATTCATCTATTTCTAAAAATAGACTAGAATCAAAATAATCTTAGATGATTATATGAATAGAAAGAAGCTGTTCAGTCGTGTGTCACCTATAATTTGAGCAAAGTTTAAAAGACAGTGCATATAAATCGGAGTAACTGAATGTTTGAAAAATTCAATAGTCGGAAATCAAATTGTGTATTTCAACATTATACTAATGACCGCATCATGAATTTGTTCTTATTTTGAACCCGAAAGCAAGTTAAATTCAATACAATGTGTCTTTCAAAATAAATGACATCAAAAAGATATCCTAATAGCACTGTTCATTTTTTAAATTAAAATCTATATAAGAAAATATATTTGATGGGTATAAAGTAGAAAATTTATTAATTACACAAAAAATATTATTTTAATTATATAACAAATATATTGTAAAATTGGAAACTGGGATAATAAATAACATAAATGAACACGTTGTGAAGAAATATAAAAAAAATATTGCAATTATCAACTTATGAGTGTCAATACGGTAATAATCAAAAACAGGTATATCCATAACTGTTACAATTCTTTTAAATAATAAATAACACATTATAAAAAAATAAATTGCATTTTTATATCTGTACGTGCGGCAAGTACTTCATAATAATATAACTCGATATATTTAATAATACTGATAATTGCGCTTTGACCTAGTTCGCGGTGGGCAGGATCGGTAATAATATTGCAATTCAGTTCCCTAAAATATATTATGATACTTCTCAGCATCATTAACGTCACACATACGCGTTATATCTTCTTTATTCAAATATCCGGTAAAAGTTTCAAATTATATTTCAAGTACACTTAGTGCGCACAAAACGAATATAATTACACTTTCAAGCAATATAAACCACTTCACGAGATGGATTTAACGGTTCGACCAGCTGAAAGTAATTGTTACTCGTTTCAACTTCATGGAGAGAGATAATAAAATACATAAAAGGGATGTTGAATGGAAACGGATATAATATGCGGAAATCTATTTAGCTGAACAGTATGATCGGGATTGTTAGAAAAATATATTTTAATAAAACTTGTATGTATATATATATATATATATATATATATATATATATATATTAAATCATTTCTGTATCAAATTTATATACACTTTTATAACCCTGAATTTAAAAAGTTCGTTCTTATGTTTACTTCGAATTATTATTTTTTTTTCATATTTATACACACAATTTCAAATTGTATTGATATTGATTTTAAAGTTAAAAATTAAAAAAATTTTTGAATATTTTTCTCTGATAATTTTTTTTTATTACAATAATTATACATCTGTTTAGGATAAATAATATGAGGCGACATACACTCTCTTCAAAACATTCCTTCAGTCTCGTTTAGAAGAGATCTTTTAGTACTTTCTCGCTGAAAGCACATGCAAAGGAGAGAATTATTGTAGGATGCTAATTGAAGTTAATTCCAGACTCTGTATATATTAAAAATATAATATTTACCTACATCATTTCTATCATCTTTAATCTTATAACTGTGATCAAAAAATAAATAAATATGTAACCATTTCTAAGCATTTTATTCCAAAGTCAATAACTTTTATGGTGTTTCATTGAGATATTCAATCTTTGTTTTTCTATAAATCCTTTTAGAATCATGGTAGTTCATTGTATAAACGATAATAACGTTAAATATTTGTTATAATATAAAAACAGAATTACTTACCTCACAGCCACAATGTCTCCAAATGAAAGTGGTACATTTCTGATTTGAGCAATGAAAACAGCAGCTACTGCTTCGTACAATGCAGTACCATCCATATTAATCGTAGCACCGATTGGAATAACGAAACGGCTTACACGTGGATCTATACCCATACGATCCATACATTGAATTGTGATTGGCATTGTTGCTGAGCTGAAAGTAATAGTAATTTAATTATTTATAAAATAATGATAAACATTTTATCAAATAAAACCAAAAAGAATAAATCAACGCATATCTTGCTTAATACAGTTATAATAGGAAAACCTTCATTGAATATCAGATATATTCCCTTAAGAAAATATAATTTTTTTAACTTTTTCCATCTTATAATTTTATTAACAAATATAATACAAAAATTAAGTGAATATGTAATATTAGAATCGGTATTAAATTATAGAAAAGATCATTACTTTATCTTACCTGGAAGCAGTTCCAAACGCAGTAGCCAATACTTGACTCATTTCAAAAATAAATTTGAATGGCAGTGATCGGGTACAAATGAAAAATATAACGGACAAGCTACCAAAGCCGTGAATGAATAACCCGGCAAGTACGACCATAAAGTACCAACTCAATTTTCCAAGGATCTCTTCAAAACTATCGATTTCCAAGATTTTAGCAGATACAAGGAACAACACACCGATTGGCGATATCCTGAAAATAAAAACAAATTATAATACAACTGAATACAAATGATAGTGAAATTAAATTTTTTTAATTAATTTTTGGAGCAAATGAGTTTCATTAAATATAAAGATACAGATTTTAATTAAAATGCAATTTTATTAACAATATACACGATACACATATACCTATAAGATATAATTTTTAAATTTAAATAGTATCATTTTTAAATTTGAAATAATTGTAGATTTTATGTTAATAGTACCATAAGTTACATTTTTGTATACAGTACGTTAAATACGTCAAATGATAATTCAGGTCATCCTTAATTTAATAATTAACGACAAAAGTAATATGACAAGTCCTTGATTGAGTTTAAAGTAAGAGAAAGGATTTAAATTTAAAAAAAGTGTTTTAAGGTCAGTAAACAGTAAATGAAAATACTAGAGATACATAAAAAATGTTTCATTCTAATATTGGAGTTACAAAACGATATTAAAAATGTATAATAATGATAACTATAATAATAAATTTTTGATATATTTTTATAAACGTCGATTAATAAATAAAAAAATTATTGAAATAAAAAAATGGTCGCACGCAACCTGATAACCAAACGTATTCTCCGTGGGAAAGCCTATAAAAAGAGGGGAACATGCGTGATACAACACGGAAGCAAACAATTAGTACTAAGTATTATCTGTTGTCTGCAGAATGTACTGCATGTAATGAATTGTTTACTCAATAATTCAGCCGGATTGACTTAACAATTCAAGTCGAATTCGATATTTCGTAGAATTGTGTTGTTTGATTAATTAGAATGTCCTTACTTCAACTGGACATAATGCAAAGGAGTTCATGGAATTTGTGCACGTTATCAAAACAAATTACAAAATTCTGTTGGGTAGCCTCAACAGAACATAACGACGAAAAAACTTTCTATGTTCTTCATATTTTCTTATAGAAATTTTATATACGTACAGATAGAATCAAAAGCTAGATTTATTCTTAAAAATGCACCCCTTCAATTTTCTATATTGACGCAGGAGAACAAGTCAATGTTAGAGGGTATAAAAATTAAAATTGCAGAAAGTACGTTAAAGTACAGTCAGGTCCGAATATTTTTAAAAATTACAATGTCAGCTTAGCCTGACGTGCAGAATTATTTTGTGACAAAGATAAGTGTTGAGATGAGAATATAGACAAGAGTTTTCTGAAAAACAGGTATCGGTGTATCAATTACTTATGATTATTTGGTGTTTTAATATAATTCGTACAATAATCTCTTTTTTCTGAAAAACGAAACAGCCTTTTTTATAAATTGTAGCTGTTTCATTCTCGACTTTGTCATCTAAGAATATGTGGGATTAAACATGAAATATAAGTGAAATATACTAAAAATAATTGTTAGATTATATTCTGCCAATGTACATGTATAGTTTATATTCTTTTAACAACATTATTTTAATAGTAAATTATTTTTTCAATTTTAAAACATTTGAAGATATTACAAAAGTAAAATAAGCAGGAACAAAGGATAGATATTTGTAAATTAAATATATTTTCAAATGTTACAAATTATTTAAAGAATTATCTAATTTTATATATATTTTTTATAATCTATCTTACGCTGAAAATATTTACAGACAAATCTCAAAAGTATAATATATATATATATATATATATATATATATATATATATATATATATATATATATATATATATATATGTATTTTAAAACAAGACTAGTAGTCATTTCTAAGAAAAAAAATAAAACTATTTTTGAACAAAGCATTTGCTTTGTACAAAAATAATTTTTATTTCTTAAAACACTATCAGATCAGGTCAGGTCTTACAAAAATATATTATTTTTTTTTATTTCATTACCAGTATATATATATATATATATATATATATATATATATATATATATATATATATATATATATATATATATGTACACATAAAATTGATCGATTTCTCTGGTT
Organism: Acanthacorydalis orientalis; assembly: GCA_034766995.1. NCBI lineage: Eukaryota > Metazoa > Arthropoda > Insecta > Megaloptera > Corydalidae > Acanthacorydalis > Acanthacorydalis orientalis. The sequence goes on along the minus strand of CM068321.1, from coordinate 19,040,944 downwards.
TAAGAACAATTTTTCTCTCAATTCATTTGTAAATTAAATATGAATGTGAACTCATTGAAATCACGTATCGTAATTTTCTTGTCACAACCAATCTAACATTTGTTTGGCAACGATGAAGGAATTTGCACCCACACAAGAAGTGTTTCTCTTTATTACTCTAAAGGTTATTTTTGATAAATGGAATAGATTTTTTTTAATTTATATTATTTTTATATCGGTTATCACCGCAATTAAATATATACACTTTTTTTCTGAATCTTTTCAAAACATGAAAAATAATTGCATTCTATATTTATTTTTACTTAATTACATATAACAACTAGATGTTTTCAATTTTAAAAATAAAATACATGTAAAATAAAAATCACTTCGATTTTTTTTTTATTTTGTGTCAGTAAGTACTCCATTTATGATTTTTTTGTTACAAATATAATGTTGCAAATATAATTGTTTTTCACAAATGCATTTGAATGAATCCAGACACAAATATGAAATTTGCCAGAAATTATATTTTATTGCAAAAAAAAACAATAAAGTTATATATTTATAAACTAATAGTATTAACTGATTTTTTAAATTTACTAAACGCTTTAAAATACTTCAGGTAAACATTTAAGACTAGTAATGTTTATCTGAAAATAAATGTATGACGCATCGTTTAAAAAAATACAAAATTGTAATAAAAATTATTAATACTGATATGAATTCAACATTATGTTTCTATTTTTAAATACGTTTACATTCTTTTCATATTGAAGTTTATGTATTATTTTTCTTAATTAACAAAAATCTGGAGTAACACAGACATACTTCATTAAGAGTACGGAGGTCAATTAAAAGTTATGCAGTTAAATGAACTGTTTACATTTCGACATGTGCACGCGTTTCGAAACTCAAATACAACGTTGAAATCTTACCATGTACATTTAAAATTATATAACCACGACTTTCCTGTTTGAAACAGAAAAATAAATTAAAAACTGAGTATAACTTATTCTTTAAATTTTTGAAATTTCTATGTTGGATGGTTTTCTATTGCAACATTTTTTAATGAAATTTAGTTGAAAAAATTGACATTAATATATTTATTAAATATAAAGGTAAATACTGATTTATAAAAAATTATTTTCTTCACAAAACTTCCTAAGTCTTATTCATTTTTCTATCAAGTATTCATTTGTATATCTTGGAAAGTCATGCATTATATTTTTCAATTTCATATTACCTTAATATTTTCTTTTGTGTTTATTATTTTTTAGTAATTTCAATCAATGTTAATTCTTTTCAAGTTCTTTATATACCTATTTAAAGAATCTGTTTTAACACCTGCATATTTTATTATCATCGTCTAGAGTTTATTACCCAATATTATAACATTAACCACTTATAAATTGCATGAAAATAGAGACAACACTCAAAAATACCCTTTAATGCAAGTTATATATATATATATATAATGAAGAGAGAGAACGACGGATATTATACAATATTCAATTCAAAATAACCGGTTAAATGAAAAGATAAAACATTACGATTTTGAACTCATTACCATAAAATATCAATACACATAAATCAATTTAGATTACATTATACTTTTTACTTTAAAGACGTTTTCTAATTTACCATACAAGTTAAAAAAAAAATGAAAAATTAAAACATGTAGTATGGCGGCAGGTTATGTTCATTTTTTAAATAGTAATTTTTAATTACATGCATTGGAAACTTTATATTTGAAAAAAGTTTTGTATAGTTATATTTCTTTGTTGTTCATTTTAATTATTAGAACATTGGACAACTATTAAAATGTATCTATATAATAAAAATATGTTTATACAAGAATAAAAGAAAAATCATGCAGAAATCACTTGTGGCAGTTTTTAATAACATATTGAGTACTAAATTGTTGTTCTGAAATAATGTATCGAAATATATTTTTTTTAGTATTAGTACTTTTAAATCAACTGAATTCAATATTGTGTGTGGTCTTTAGCTAATAGTTAGTTGATGATATATTGACTAATAGATAGAAAAATCAAAACTTACTAACACGTCATTTTTCATTAGGAACAATTATAAGAATGTTTCTAAAATAAAAGCAAAATCCGATAGCATAACAGAAAATGAGTTGCCAAACTTTATATAAAGAAAATAAAAAAAAATATAACCTTGTCGAATGCAATAATAGTTTTTGTGATAAAATACATATATTGATGTCCTAAAAGTCTTTTGGTTTTATTATAACTAAATTAGAAAAAATATAAAATAGTACTTAGTTTATTTAAAATACAAAATATATATCAATTATATTATAAATCCCAAAAAAAATGAATAATATAAATTATGTGATTAAATTTACTTCTTTTTATAATCAAAAAAATAAACTGACTTTCAAATAAATATTTCAAGAAATTGATAGTGGATAATTTTTAAAATGTTTCTTTATTAAAATCTTGTGATTTTTTTCATTTATGTATAAATATGCATTTTTTTATTTGAAATATGAGGTCTTTTTTCAAACAGAATTATTATTATTACATTTTCAGTTATTTTAAAATATTTCAGGTTTAATAATTTAATTAATAGTCTTCGATTAAGAAAATTAATATAAAAATATGTACATGTTATGGAAAAAAATAGTTAAACGTTCTCTTTTTATTCTAACAGTTCGAATAACAAGCATGTCTAGTAAATTTTACGAAAAATAATTAGTTCCAGAAAATTAGCAAGATAAACAAAATATCATATAATGTGAGCTAATTCTGGCTGAAAAAAATAATTCCAGAAATAAAGTGATATTTACTAAATGACCACAGTTAATAAACTAAAAAAAGGTTTATAAAATTTAAATAATTTAGAAATTACATTTTCACAGTTGGGTATCGGTGTAAAAATACTGAAGAACAAATATCTAATATGTTTCAACTTTCAGATAAAATTACATTAAAGAACTTAAAAATAAACCAGGATTAGAAAGTATCCAATTATTATATTCATTTGTCAGGAGGAACCTTAAATAATTACAGACTGCCACAACTTAAATATTTTTTCTTTGAAGTTAATTTCATTTTTGATTTATTTTAAAGTATAATTTAAAAGTTAAATAATATATTTTGAAATAATATTTTCTGGTTAATTAAGTCATTTTTCTCGTTTCAGTTATGAGCGAATTTAATAAATAAACATTATTTACTATTCTTCAGACATGAACTTGAATGTATTAAATACATAAAGGAGATGTTGGTACTCTTAAGATCAGTTTATATTGTTTCCTTAATATTAGTACTAGCATTTGATGTCAGAAGTTTCTTTGGTTAACAGCCAAGAAAATATAGAACACACAAACATCCTATTCTCATTTTCGTACTACTAAAAATATTTTGGCACAAAGACGATACAAATCAACACATAGAATTCACTATATTTTAAATTCTTGTCATTGATTTTGACGTCTGACTACAATAAGCATTAAAATATACTGAAAACGACAAATGTATGTTTTGTCTTATTTCTTTATACGCAGATTTTTAATTTATATTTCATACGTATATTTAACAAACAAAGACCTGGACTAGTTTACAGATTTATAATTTTTGTTGTTTATATGATTTTTTCATCTTAAAATAACGCTATAATACTGAAATGCAATTTTGAAAAAAGTATGCATGTTATAAGTAAAATTAAATCTCAAAAATAATTTAAATTTAAGGAAGACCTTAAAAATCGGTATCCGCAACTGCTTATATAATCATTATAATATATTGTTTTTATAAAATGAATAATGTGTGACAAATCAAAAAAAGTAAATGTTATTTTCAAATTTTAAAACAGTTTAAAAAATACAATTAATTTGAATAAGTTCTACAAGGTATGGATCGCATTTAAAACAATATGAATTATTTTATTTGCAGTATTTTTAATTACTTTCAAAATTAAAACTTGTTAAATTTTCAAAATAATCGGTTACTTAAAAGAAGATGATATTTGTTAGAAGTACTGATTCACATTGGACAAAAATCTTAGTAAAACTTGACAAGTTTACCAAATATTTAAATAAATTTGCATTTATTTAAAAAATGAAATGAACCATTAAGACTGCATGAAAAGTAGAAAAATGAAACTTAAATAACCGATAAATACTTCTCAACATAAACTAAAGAAATATAAAATTTATGTTTAATGAGTTTGTTTATCTAAACAAAACTGAAATAAAAGGAATAAAAATCGAAAACAAAAATAAAGAAATATTAGAGACTTTTCTACAACTTAACATTCCTGAAGCATCTCCATCGAAATGTACATAAATTATTATCAAAATGATTAATAATAAATTATTCAACATTGATCATAATTTGTTATGCTGTATGGAAAGTGAAAATTTATTTATAAAATTGACGAAGTAAATTTATTTGAACAACTTATTACAAAAAATAGACCATTCACTGAAGAAATAACCAATAGAATGAAAATAAAAGAAAGTTTATATAAACTAAACAACTCAATATTGAAATTTAAAATCCAACTTCTTTTTAAAAAAAGTATTTTATTCATGTATTCGAACTGTTCTTAGTTATGAGAGTACAACAGCGTCTTGAATGCTGAAATATTTCAGTGATTCCAAACAACACAGACAAGTGCGGAAAAAATATATTATGAACAACAATATAATGAATTTTACATTTAGAAAAATGATAAGAGAAGAGAAATGTTATAATTTTTCATTCATATTTAAATACTACCAATTGTTTTGAAAACTTTATACCTAAACCAAAATATTAAAACTCATAAAATTGGGCTTTACAACATAGATAATTAACCTTTAAAAAGTGAATATATTGAATGTTTAATAATAATGTAATATTTATTTTTGAAAAAATATTAAAATTAATACAACTAGAATGAAGAAAGAAACAGAAACATTTAATAGGGTTATTGTACTGTTGTTGATGACAAGCTAGACGAATGTGACTGACAGAATTATTTTTGTATGTAAGATACATTTTCATTTTCGAACACAAGAATGTAAAAGAATGTATTTTTGTTCACATGCATAGTTTTATTTTTCCTTGTGTATCTAATAATGCTATTTTGTCAGTACTTTTTAAAACAATATAAATTTAGAAATTTAAAATAATTCTATAAAACTACTGTAAGTATATGTTTGATTTGAAAAAGTTCACAATTATTAATTTAAATAAAAATAATAAAAAATAATGTCATTTACAAATTAAATATATATATATATATATATATATATATATATATATATACAAACATAATAAACAATAAAAAAAGATACAATAACTAATCAAAATATTCTCTTGCAACTATCAGTTCAAAACTTGGAGTTGTTAAAATAAATGGCTCATTTTTACTTGCATTGAAAAAGATAAACTAAGAGATTTATATAAATAAGTCTTGTTTATTTAAACAACCCTTATTAATACCTACGCTTCTTTTTAATAATCTATTTTTGTACAATTTCCATAATTTTAAATTAAATTATAAACGTGTTTATATATTAAATATATGTTAAATCATTAATTTTTATTTATAATCTATCAAAAAATAACACACATTTTGTAAATACACAGGTCATTGACCATTCTTAATTTGAAAAAATAGTTTCAAAACATTAATCATTTGTAATAAATTTAGAATTTAATACTACCAGAATATGACCTATGTATAATAAATTTACAAAAAAATATTTTTACGTTGTTACGTTTCTTTTACTAAAATGAAAGCTACTTCATGTAAATATGTATTTACGAACTGCCATAATATGTAATTCCTTACAAACCAGACCTACATCAATCTGTTTTCAAGTTACCGCCAAATAACTGCGCCCCTGCATTCATTCTCTTCAAATCCCTGAGTGTACACAGAAATATCACGTCATTTACTTATTTATAACACATAATAAATTTGCCAACTGTAATTCATTAAATCGATATAATTACTTGATAATCATTTGTTCTCAAAAATCTTTCATTATTTGTTCTCAATTGACTTATTAGTGAAACAATGGAATTTTTACTGTGAAACTAATCAAGAGCTAGAAGAAAAATTATAAAAATATCTAGATATATAACATTTAAATTAATTGTACGAAAAATAATTAATTTTAAATTATAAAACATTACAATTTAAAAATTAATGCTTACAAAACGGGTTTTCGTATGTAAATTTCTTTTCTTGCCTATTGTATTTTTATTATCTAATACAAATAATTTATACTTAATAAATTATACGTACCTAAATTGAAAATATCTCAATTAGTATACATTACAAAAAATCAATTCTAAATATTACCATCAACAAAAGACAATAAATCAACACAATAAGAATATTTCAATAACTCAGCATTTCGATAAATATTTATTATATTTAATATAAAAAGTTTAATAAATCCAATGAAAAAAATAAATTAATGAAACACTGATAAAAAACAGATCAGTTCAATTATAATCAAATACTTGGAAAATCTCCAAAGAGTCATAAACTTGACAATTTTACATATCGCTATGTCACAGTGAGACCACAACAAAGAAAAATATATTTATAGATTGTTAACTTTCGAAATGTTTAATCTACAAAATGCGTAATTGTCAAGAAAATTGTTGAAACATTTATAATAAAAAAACGTAACTTTCTATAATTATTTACATAAGAATCAGAAATAAAGAATTTATTCTTTAACGCAAACAATTAATTGAGCTTTAGTTCAATTATGTGTAGTGAAATTTTATCAAATTTTTATTGAGTGTCTATATATATATATATATATATATATATATATATATATATGTGTGTGTGTGTGTGTGTGTGTGTATGACTGTGTAAAAATTAAAGCATATTAAAATAGTTCATATGTAAAATTAGTTAAAATAAAAGAAACAGTTCGCACAATCTATATTTATATATATTATTTATTTAAATTTTATGTATGATAAAAAATATATTTATCACAGAGTACTCAAATGTATAGAAAATTACGTGTTGTTACTATGATGTAATATAAATTAGTTATTGAAATTGAAAAAAATAAATCTAGAATTCGAAAAAAAAAACAACAACGTAGAAGAAAAGAAATTATCTACTAAACAAGTTGATGATAACCCTAGTTGTCACTAGTGTTTAAAAGAGTTAAAACTATCGAATATGCAATGTTAATTACAGAATCGAGGCAAAAGGATGGAGTGGAATTCTGTATGCTTTACTTTGTATGCTGCAATGAAAATAGTGGCAGAATTTTTTATTATCTTTATTTTATCTTTACTTATATACGATCACAAATATGAAACCTTTAACAAGGCATACGAATTTCTAACATCTATCATCGACAAATACGAACAAATGTACGAGTATTTATACACTAATTCTTTTTTTTTTTAATTTTCAATTTATTCAGTTAGCATCATTAGAAGCAGCGGAAGAATTTTTTAAAAAATTGAATGATTAAGAGTTCTACCGCAATTATTTCTTTCACTGTTTACTCTGATTCAGCCATAGATCTTGTTCGTAATCATCGATATAATTTTGTGAATCAACGTGACAATCAATATTCTAGTACACTTTTTTCAGAAAACAGAACATATCTCTAATTTTTTATTTGTAGGCTAAAACGAAAAAATAGCGACTGGAAGATTTTAAAATTCTGCTTATTCTTGAAACGTCGTATTTAAATATTGACAATAAATCTAAAAAAATTATAATTTTAAATTCAAGTCAGTGTACTATATAAAATAATTCATCCTGCAAAATTTCAGCCTAGAACAAAGTATCCAAGTATTGTAGAAAAGTGTACTAAAGCATAACATACAATATCGAGTAAAATTTAAGTCCATGCGGTTGTTTAACACTGAATTCCCATTGTAATAAAATCTGAATTAATAGTTTGTTAAAAACTTTTAAATTCAAAAAGTGTGCAGAAATATTCACTCTTTAAAACAAAGTTACTTGAATTAATGATTTCATTTAAAAATACAGTAAAGTAAATTATTTGTTCGTTTTTCGTTTTCAGTGATTTTTCATCGTTAGCCCCATTAATTTTTTAAAGAGGACTGATATTTTAATAATTCTATAAAAGAATTACATGAAGATTTTCATTCCTATCACAAGTTATTACTATAATTTTATTCGATATAATAGAAGCTAAAAAAATGTTTAAGAAAAAACATTATACAAAAATTAACTATTTTAGAATTTAGAAAATCTATGAAGAAATGTAAATTTGAAAACCTGAATCGCTAGCTTGCAACCGTTTCTCATTAAATTATCTACTAAATAATCCGTTTATTATTATCATTACATTAAATTAAAAATAAATTAATGCTTATTTCTATAAATTTATACTTATAATCATGTTCCACAAAATAAATTTGTACAGAAGTAATAAATTACACCAAGGTTGTTACAGAATTAACTTTCTGAAAATGACGATATAATATGCCACGTGTGTAAGAACTTGGATTCATGCATGAACAGTGTGTGATATATAAAAACTACTCAACACATTTATATGCAATGTATAAAAAATTATATATATATATATATATATATATATATATATAAATTATGACTCGACTAAAAGATTGTTTTTAAAATAATATATTCTACCCCTTCTAGACTTCATGATTTCGTAATGCTTCTTAAACATAATGTTTCTTGCCAAAAATTGCTCGATTATTCAAAAATATGCAACTATTCTTAATCGTCTAAACTTTAATTTGGGTTTGTGACTAAATTCCCTGTTACAAATTAATAAATATCATACATATAACATAAGTATTTTTATTACATTTTATAAAATTGAAATTTTATGAAATTTCCGACATTAATTACTGTGCAATCATATAATAATTAAAAATATTCTATTATTAGACATTTCAAAAATTAAGATTTAAGAAAATGAAACAATAAAAAATAATGCTTGATTTTTAGTGTGTCACAGAAAATTAAACTAAATAACAACTTTTCAACTATTAATTCCATTTATTCCCGATTCTAAGACATTTATTAAATACAGATTTTTCATTGATTCGATACATTTTAAAATTTAAGTAAATACACTGATTCAATTTTTTTCTTCTTTCTTAAACATTAAGACTTTTCCTTCTTATTTTTTCAATTATGAATAGTGTTTTATTATTTTATGAAAGTTTCAAGATTTAGGAACAACTAGCTATGACATGGCATAGTCTTTTTTCGTACAGCATTATCAATAGTTTTAATTTCGCAGTACGCATTTTATAAGTTTACAAAATATTTTCGTAAATTCCTTAATTAATAAAAAAAAAACAATACTTGTGCAATTTTTCATCGTGTACAATATATAAATTAGTGTTTTAACTATTTGTTACTAAATGTGTTTATATGTAAGTCTAACAAAAGTATGCTTTCTCGTGTTATGGGTAATAAAAATATATAAAAATAGTCACGAAAATGAACGAGACCAGACCTATTAGTTACGAAAACTATTGTGTGATACACTCTGTCAGTTCTAAAAATAAGCAGAGAGAAAAAATAATAATTAAAATAACTCACCAGATGACCCAGTTTGTGACAATCATCATAGCTTCGCTGAGAGCATTGAAGAAGTCAAGAAGAGGTTTACCGGCCTGACCCATTTTTCCCAATGTGATTCCGAAGATGATACTGAAAATGACAAGTCCCAACACATTTGTCGTATTGCTGTATTCATTTGTAATTTTATAGGCAGTCTTTGGAACTGTAAATAAAATAAATTAATTAACTTTATTTAAAACGCAAAGAGATTTCAATATATCTAACATATTTATTCTATACTTGAATTCAAAAAGCATTAACTTTGTAAAATTAACAAAATAAAATCAAGAAAATTAAATGAAATATTGTTAAATAATAAATATTCACTCTTAAGATTAAATGACGATATATATTTTTATAAAAGAAATAAAATGAAGTCAGTGCCATATTTATTGTAAAACAATTTGTAACTACTCGCATATGTTCGAATTTGTCTATTTTCAAAATATTTCTCATTCATTTCTATGTATGTTAAAATAATGACCAAAAGTGTAACTTATTTCAATTTGAGTTTCATTAATTTACATTACTTATAATTTGTTGTATTTGAGTTTATAAAATTAAAGATAAAAATTATCCATATAAAGTGGATATATAATTAAATGACAATACAACGGAACACTAGAAAAAAAATCATTATCTAAAAATTAGTTCTGTTTAGATCAAAAGAAACTTTTACAAAACGTCGATTACAGCGTATAAATGCATCTTTGAAATAGTCTATGAGCAATTGCAGTTGAATTTAATTAAAATCACATTAGTTGTCATTTTATATAGTTTGAACATGACGTTTGTGTACAAAGTACCTTTCGAATTGAAATTAAAAATGATGGACATTATTTTCCAACTCTAAATTGAATTGTAGTTAATTAAAATCATTCTGTTTTATAATTATAATAACAAAAAAAGAATATTTCAAAATCCACATATATTAGGTTGGTAAGAAAATAATTGTGGTTTTTGTTTGCTGAATTCAAACCTTAATTTTATTCAATGAAAGTATCATTGAAAAAAATGTTTATGTTAATATCATTTAAAGTACATTTTTCGATCTGTATTTTGATAACATCGACTTTGGTATTATTATTAATTTTGTTTCAAATTGGGCTATTGAATTAAAGATGGGAAAGAAGCAAATAAGAGCATTTTTTGTATGAGTTCAAATAGGATGGTACAACAACAGAACTGTTAGTAAACTAAAGGATTCTTTTGGTGTTGGTACTGTTAAGAATCGTACAGTGCAATGGTGATTCCAAAAATTTCGGACTGGTAACGAGAGCCTTGAAGATGAAGGTCGCAGGTGACCTTCTGTTCATAACGAACAACGAACTCGTATACTTTTGAATGTAACTGAATACTCAACTTACATCTATAAAGATGCAATATTTTTATTTTCACGAGAGAACTAACATATAAGAACTAGAATTATTCCCTTATACCACTAACAAAAAAAATGACAACAAAAGTACATCTTAAAAAATGTACAAAAGTTCATGAAAACGGACAAATATTTAACCACTGACCTTATTATTTGAAACAATATTCGTTATAATTATATTTTCAATTTTTTCGCGCTGATGTATTAAAAAATACATACTAAAATGACAGTGCAGTTTAACAAACTTATTTAAACTCTATATATGAATATGTGACTAATTTTTTGATAAATCTTAAATAGCAGCCCTCAACTGATCTCATTGCAATTTATTCCATTTATATTTAATAGAGGCAAAAACAAAAAAAAATCGTACAAAATATGTTTATCTAAAATAAATAAATATAATAAGCTTCTAAATAAAATCAAAGTTTTTCTAAAAAAAGTTACATTTAAATATCACACACCCTTGAGAAACGTATTTACAAAGACATATATTACGGCATTAAAAACTTCGCTTTCGATAAAAAAAAGTCAAAATAGATACAATATGTGTATAAAAAGACTGTAAGAAACTCAATAAAATTAGAACTAGATTGCCAAAAACATAATAAAATGAAGTGTAAACACGAAAACATACCTAAATAATATTAAAAACAATAATCTAAATCTATATGAAATGATACATACGCTGAAACTAGTAGAAGAGTGAAAAATAAATTCAAGTGATCCAAAAGGACGAAATCCACCAAAACAATGCATTAGTTAGATCACAGGTATTAAAATAAACAGTTATAACTACAGGCGAAAAAAATAAAATTCTGACATATATATATATATATATATATAATTATAAGTAAAAACAAATTCCACGAATATACTTTACACAAGAAATTGAAAATATGTGTTATAGTTTCAACATGCAAAATTTTAAAATATTTACAATGTTACATCCGTTACATCTTCCATTCATTAAATTTAGTACACATGCATTGAAATCTCTATATGTTCAACTGAATTCCTACAATGATTTTATTTTATATAATGTGAAATGATTTTTCTTATTCGAAGAAATAATTATATTCCTCTTAAAACAATTTGTTTTATAATATTAAATAAAAGAAAATTAAAACTAGTTACACAGATGTAACATTTTATAAAATTTTTAGTTTTAAACACATATGTATGTGTTGTTTCTGGAAACACATAACAAAAAAGCATTGTTAAAGTCGATGTAGATCTTTAATTTACTAAAATGTTCATGTTTATTGTATATTATATTTGTATTTTATATTGTATCATGTAAACGAGACTTTATACATGAATACAAATGATCTATTTCAATGACTTATTTTTAAGTTCTATATTCAACATACATTTTAATTTTTTTTCCTATCTGAAAGTATTACGTACATAACATAAAAATAAATTTAAACGCAATATCTATGTGTATATGTGCAACACATGTGTATATTATAGACAGATATAATATTTCAAAAATTTTCCTCTTACGTCTAACTCATTTATTTCATTTAGTATTCATATCTGCAATTCTTGGAAAAACAGTTTCGTCGTTTTGAAAGTGGATTCGTATACACAATTATAAACTTACATTTTAGTTATAAGCGAATTATATGTATGTCTATAAACATATATACTACAAATACAAAATTGAAAAAAAGCGTTTTTAAAATGTTCAATAGCTAATATTTAAAAATTGATAAAATTAATATATTTTCTTCAATCAAGTAATTTTAATAGTGTTTTCATTCAAGTTATTTTATTTTTAAAATGTTCTGTAATTTTTTATATAATCAAGAAATGAAATAAATAGAACTTGTACTAATACGAAATGAATTTCATTCACTTTTGAACTTGTCCTTATTTAATTTCTAAAACATCCACGTATGGTTGAAGATTTGTCTGTACTGATAATAATTTGAATTCGTTCAAGGTTAGCAAGCACTAAAATGAATATTTAATCATAACCTTGGAAAACGCCACTGCGGACGTAATTTATTTTAAATATTTGCATAATTTACTGTCGTTTGTGTGTAAATATTAATGTACACATTATATATGTTTATACAACATTTTTATCATCTTTGAAGCATAAAATTAACTTTTAAGCGTTAAATTCTATGACACTAAAATCAAAAGATTGAATTTAAATTTTCCCATTAAAAATTAAACTAATTCTACAAAATAAGAATGCGGCGTAAGAACTTTACTATTTAAAATTATTATTCGATAATATTGCATTTTTCATAAATAATCTTTTTATTTTATATGATTGTTACGTACTAAGTGTCAACCGGAATTTACAGTAAAAGCACAACTTTACAATTTATGTTAATAGAGAAGATAATTGTAAGGTCAAGATTGAAATTATGTAAACTTACTAATTGGATTTAAGCGGTATTCAGTTTTAACGGTAAACCTTGGTATTAAATTTAGTTATCATAAACATATAATATATTTCAGTATAGTGTTTTTTGAAAATTTGAAATTTTGTTAATTATAATTTTTAAAGAGTAATATTTCCAATAATTTTTCAATACGATCAAAAAATGAACATATAATAAAATAAAAGAACCATTAAATAGTATTTAAAATAAAAAAAGTATATATATATATATATATATATATACACACACACACACACTTCTGTAATTGATTTTGAGTAATTTGGCATTTAATTCAAACAATATATTTAATATTTATTAAACAATAAATAAATTTAATAGAAAAATTGTACAAAAAAATGAAATGATGTTTAAATGAAACTATCTAGTAACAATTTAATATATTCTTTTAATAATAAGGCAACAAAAATTATCTATTTATGTTTTATGATCTTCAATCTTGATTGATTTTACATTACTTCAATAATAAAAACTATTTTACACAAGAAATCATCAACATACAATTTTAAATAATTATTTTTTCCCATTTGATAATAAAGTTTAGAACTACGAACATGAAAAGAATATTTAAGTGTTATATAAGAATGCATATAATTTTAATTAAATGTAATTGAAGTTTGAACAGGGAAATAAACCAATTTCAATTTCCATCCAACAGGTACTTTATGCAAAAACGTCATGTTCAAACTATGTAAAATGACAGCTAATGTGAATTTAATTAAATTCAACGACAGTTCCTGATAGACTAATTGAAAGATGAATGTATACGCTACAATTAACGTTTTGTAAAAGTTCCTTTTGATCTATACTGAACTAATTTTCAGATAATATTTTATATTTGAAGTGTTCTGTTTCATTTCATGTAATTTTATACACATATTTTATAAGTTTAATGTTCTCTTTAATTTTATGATCTCAAATACAACGAATTATAAATAATATAGGTCAGTGAAACACGTAATGCAATATATCACATTTTAATTCGCAGTTTTCAATGAAACAAACTGAGAATGAATGAAAAATATCTGAAATCTAGACATAGATTCATGAATGTACTTACAATTTGGTTACAGTGAAGTATGGCACTGATTTCATTTTCGTTTTTTTCCACCGAAATATAAATTTGAATGTTTATGCATTACCCGTATATATTTTAGGTCAATGAAGTAAAATTCGTATTGTAGCAACATGCAATTTCATATTCGTATTTCAATCTCGTTAAATTTTATGAAAGAACATACGTGTTTATTACTTATGTTGGAGGAAACTGTGAATTTAGATTGTCAACAAACACTTATGATTTATAAACATGTTTCTTCATACCGTGTATTTAATTAAGCTGTCAACATAATTTCAGTTTACTAAAGTTTACAGTAGATATAAAAAGGAATGAATTCTGTTGAAAATTATACTCTTCTCAAATCAAAAAAAAAGTATATTTTTTTAAAAAAAATGGCTTATTTATATACGAGTATATATATATATATATATATACAGTATGTCTGCAAGAGAGGATAACTCAAAAGATATTCTATAAAAATGTATACAGTCATAGAACTAAAGTGAATAAAGAGGTTTTTTAATAATTTTTATTATCATAATATATTTTTGGTGCTGTAAGTAAACAAATTATCACCACTATGGAAAGACAATAAATTTGCATGAATTAAAGTATAGAACACCACATTTTTATATATACTTTTTTTTTATTAATTTTACGTTATTTATACACAAATTAACAATAGGGCAATTTTGTAAGACTATCTCTTTCATTATATATATATATATATATATATATATATATATATATATATATATATATATATATGTATGTATGTATGTACCAAAGAATTCAATTTATTTATATTCACGTCATTTTCAAACCAATTTACAAATCTATCAATACGTGTCATTAAATTTACTACTCAACCACAGAGTATTAAATATTTAAATTTTAGTATAAACATGATTCTGTGTATTGAAATAATTTCGAAAATAAAAATGTTTTGAGTACGTACAAAAATAAAATAAACACGAATCTTAGTCATTCTTTTGCCGCAGAAAAATGAAACTGTATACATAATGTATTAAACAGTGTTAACGTACGAAAGTATTCAATGGAAGAATCCGTTCCAATATTTCTAAAAGTATTTGAGTGTAATTTCAATGAATTGATATACGTGACGCCAAGTTTTCAGGTCAAAAATAATAATCATCGTAACTAAAAATACTTACAAATGTCTAAACTATTTTTTAATGAAATATTTTTAGTAGTAAATGTTATTATGTATCTTATACTCTTGATTACAGTTAGTGATAGAGTTATTACCTGATTAAATTTAAAATAATCTTACTTATATCGTCAATAATAATAATATGTTAATATATTAAAAATTGTCATTAATATTATGTTAATTTATTATTAATCATTTTTAAATTATCATTAATCTCAGACGATAAACATAAAAGTAATAAATACAAACACAACTGGGCTGTGTTGTAAAGAATATAAGTTCACATACAAGTATAATTAAAAAGGAACAAAAATTAGAAAATAAAGTATTTATTAAATGAAAATTAATTCCAAAAGTAGCCATATCTTAAACTGGTTGAAGTTACAAGAAATTATAAAAAATGTATAACTCCAAACAAATATAACAAATAAATAATAAATTGTTCATTAAAAGAAACACAAGTTATAAAACGTAATAAAAACGTTACATAGCATAATAAGAGCTATTAGTAAAAGTATAAAATTGAAAAAATAACAAATAAATCAAGCACATATTCAAGAATTTTAAATGCACGAAAAGAACTAAAAATATATAAATGTATGAGAACTAATTTCAAAACAAATACTAGACATGTTTTATAAATATAATTTAAAAACAGCAAAAGTTTAAACGTAAAACAATTTCTTAGAAAATTCAGAAATGCAGGTCGTCATAGTCAAAAAAAAAAAGAATATGTCTATAAATACACAAAAAAATATATGAATTCATTGAAGTATAAAAGCTTATTTAAAAAAAAACAACTAATAAAATAAGGTTCTACAATAGATACACATTAAATATATATTTTTTTTATATAAAAATTATCGAAACAAAAATCTTTATACACATAATATATTTTATATCAGTTTACGTGAAATTTGATTACTTGGAAATAGAATATTTTTAATTCTTACAATAACTAGAACACATTTAAATAATAAAGAAATTTAATATTATTATTGAACAGTCTACAATTTTAATCGAAAATTATATATATAGAGAGAGATAGAGTGAGAGAGAGAGAGAGAATACATATTCAGATACAGTAGCTTAGTTATTTATCCCTCAACATTGTAGTGTAAATATCCTTAATCTTGATTTTGGAACAATATTTGTATAAAGTTCTAAAATTCACACATTAACTAACTTAAATGTAAATCACATATTCTCTCAATACGTTGGAAATTATCAAGTGTATTGATTTACAATATCCAAAGCTGTAATACTAACCGAATTTGCAATTTACATGCACCTGACATATATACACTTCGATGGAACTGTATTAAATTCGATTTGTGATGTAACAGTTCGGTTAATAGGAGCTCTTGCAGAGCAAATATAATCAGAAACCAATTAGTGATAATACTACATAGACATATATATATATATATATATATATATATATATAATTCCCTGAACATTCAAATGAACAATCTCCTAGAGAGCTGTATTGATCTATACAAATGCGGTTGTATTAATTTAGTTTCAATGCATGGTAGAAAATGCATTCTATTTTACACTCTATATCAAAGAATGCGAAAATTTTTGAGCTTGCACACCATAAAATTTAAAAGAAACCAATCTAGGTAACGTTTCGCATAAAAATACAAAAAGAACAATACAAAAAAGTACACTGACATTCAAATAATTCTGACATTATGTAATAAAAATATGTATTATGTGTATATTATAAAAATATGTATTATATGATTATATGTAATAAAAATACACAATGTATACACAAATATAATTTTAATAAGAAAATTTTTAAAATGAAGACTAATTGATAATAATACACAAAACTGCGCAATTATTGCAACTGATCTATTGTAATTATTTATTGAGTTAAATAATAACTGTTTTATATTTTGTTCATAATTAGTTCCATTCAAAAACATTATAAAAAAAACACAAATTTAGAATGTATCCGGGTACCGTTATAAATTGTCTCGCATGCATAAAATAGATTTGCTATCCCTGCTTCATGCACTTTTATCTATACTACAGATGTTTGTATCGTAAAAATATTATAATCAAGAATTACAAAAGTAATATCTTACTTTTTCTTTTTTAATACAATATTTAAAATAAATTAAATAAAGTTTGGAACAGAATGAGTTAAAATGAGTTTTCTTTTAAATATAGAATAAAATTTATAAAATCATTATTTATTATACTTTTTAAGTCTAAAGATTATCAACATTTTAAAAAAAGTACTTACCACCAGTTGCATTTGCCGGAGCTACCAAAACCGTTTTATACTGAAACAAAAAGAAAACAATAACGTAAATATATTTTATATATTGTGAATATTTTTCGTAATAAATAGTTGATTTTAACAAATTATATACAATAAAAAATAAACTTTTTATATTTATGCAGTTTATTAAAAATATTTTCTATTGTTTTACTCAACATTTTTATGAAATTTATATATTTTTAATTTATTGAGGAACATTTCAAAATATTTCCAATATTTTAACATTAAAAAATTGGCAAATTCTTTAAAAAAAGTTGAAACATAAAAAATATCCGTAAAAAATCCAAAAGTTTTACAAAAACTGTTACTAACTTCTTGTGAAAATTATTTATATTATCGCTACTAATAACCAACAGGATATACTAAACAATTACTAATTTTAAAAGTTAATAAGTAAATATGAATAATCTTACGTGAAAGTTTAATGAAAATGTATGTAAATATAGTAAAAAGGTTGTATTTGAGTCTCCATTTTTGCTAATTATATATAAAAATAAAACTAGAAATTCATAATTTACGTATTTTTTTATATAATCGGCAAACCTATAAATCTGATAAAACAAGTATAATAAGATTGGTTCTGTCGTAAAGTAAGTTTATTATCATTTTTAATTTATCCTAGATTCACTTTCACACATAAGAAAAGTAATTTATTTAAACATACACACCCACAATATTCTAAAATATTTTTTTAATTCCCATTCATTTTTTTAATAAGCTAAGAAGTTGAATATAACTTGAAATTATGTAAAATAACGATTATGTTCAATTAAATTAAAAAAAAAAAAAACAAAACTAAATCAAACTAATTTAAAAGTATATTTCGATATAAACAAAATCGCACAAAAAACAGACAAAGAGTGAATACAGAATCTCAAAATGGAAACGATAAAAATCCTGGAACACGTTCTTTTTAAATCCTTGTATAAAAATGTAACAATACACTTTTGAAAATAAAATATTAATAACACATTGAAATTATTTTTCGGACGTTAGAATCTAAAAATATCAAATCTATTGTTTTTTTTTTATTTTATCAGTGATATTATTTCTAACTTAATTACTTTAAATCGCAATATAATATCATTTTCACGTATTCAAGGTAGATTAAGCAAACAAAATTCAATGTACGAAATGCAAATAAAATTCTATTCGTATTACATATACGATATAGTATTTCTTCGACCTATATCCGATATTTAACATAATAATCATTCTTTACTCATTTCACTTACATCTCTATTAGTATAATCTGTTTATATAGTATTTCAATAAACAAATCAATTTAATTATTTCGGTTTAAAATATTACTAGGAATATTGAGTTATTAGTTTATAATTTATGAAGAGTGAAATCTCGAATAATGTTTACTACAAATAGTAGACATTTTCTAAATATTTTTCTCCATTGAATTAAGCAGTCACGGTTCTAAGAATTACTACGTCTGATTTATGGAATGGAATATTTTAGTCTTTATTAAAGTCAATAGTACTATAAATAAATCACAAAATATTGTTTTTTTTATATAAGGATTTGTTTATAAATAAATCAAATTAAATTATCTCAAAATAAACTCTAATTGAATGACTACCAACAAAAATAACTATTTTCAACTGACCTAATTGCATATTGACTTATTTATTTACTATATTGAAAAATAAACATCATAAAAACCCGAATGATTTTCTTAAAAAAATAAATATTAACTATTTAAAATAGAAATATCATACATTAGGATAATTTTAATATATTTTTCTATTTTCATAAAAAAAATTGTGGATATATTTTCATTTTTAATAATAAATCATACCTTCTAGGTTAATATTGTAAGTAATTCGTTTTTCTTTTTATTCCGAAAATCTTACAATAAAATTTATAATTTAAAGAAATTACTCGTTACTTTCTTCTCAAAATCATTAACTAGATATTAAGATTATGTTATGATATGAAGACAACATAAAATACATTGACAAATCCAATTTCTATTGTTATAAAATTCGCTCAAAAGAAATACAAGCTGTTCATGCGATTACAGAATAATTTCTTAGAATATTTTGAAATGTGTTGGTATAAAAACTTTCCAAATATGCAAAAATATTGCAATATTACCATTTTTTAAATATGAATTAGCAATTCAACTCCTATATTTCCCTACTATATTAGATATATCTCATCTAAATATTTTTTCTAAATGTAGATGAATTTCCTGCATCATGATTAGTACTAAATTCATTTTTTTTTAAAAAAAGAACACATTGAAACTTTAAAAAGTATGAAATAAATGAGTAAGAAAAATGTTTACAGTATAAATTTAAAAAATATGGTAAACCTGATATTTTACATATATATATATATATATATATCGAAAAGTTTACATTTGTAACGAACTAATTTTCATTTTATACACTTTTAAACAATTTGGTTGATAAAAACAATTTAAAACGTTACAAAAATAAATACAATACCAATGTTTAAGATATTTTTTCTTTTTCATTTACCAGTTTTAACAAGCTGACAGATTATAAATACATAAAGTCTAATTCTCATTCCTTTCAAGTAGTTCTCGAAATAAGCAATTCAATAAAAGATAATACTTGTTGTAATGGAGCCGCAGATTGTTTGACTCACTAAATTTTTGGCGCCACATTTTTTTTATTTCCTGACTCACATTGTATTCGTTTATAATTGATTCAATATAACAACACGTGCTTAGCATCGTTGATGCTATTATTTCAAACGTGTTACATTAATGAATATAAAAAAATAAATACTTTTTATGTATTTTTATGTGTTTTATAAATACTTTATAAATATTATTTTCAAATTTTTATCACATTTTAAATACATTCCATTATATCCTTATTAATTTTAAACGTTACTTTTAACGTTACTTTAGACTTGAATTGTTAAAAAATTAAAAAACATCAATTAAATCCCATAACTAATGAATAAATACTATTTTAAAGTAAATAAAGTAAGAAAAAAGAAGCTTTTATAAAAAAATACCTGATAGTATTATAAATCATTATCTTCAATAAAAAAAAAGTTAAAAAAATTGAAATATTATCAAATGGAGAAACAAAACTGAGTACTGTTCGAAAATGTTATACGAAATAAACGAGAATTTACATATTTTCCATCTTTAATAAAATTATTTGTATACAGACAATTATAAACTATACTACTGAAATATTTATTTTATTATCTAAAAAATTGTATCTTTTTAAGTTAAATAACTAAGTTAATTTACATTTTCCTATACTGCTTACTCTAAAAATTTATAAATATGCATTTACAAAAAAACTTACCTGAGCAATTGTAGCTTGTATTAAGTTTGGCGGGAATAAGTTTCTGTAACAAAAAAATAGACACAGTTATAATGATTTAGACCTTTTTTTATTTATTTCATTATTAACTAATACTTATTCTAGCTCTGCCATTTTGTTATAGTGAAGTAAATCAGCAATAGATGACAAACATTTCCTTACATACATACAAATACATGTTAGTGTGCGTGTACATATGTGTATCTACGTATGCTTCTGTAAAGTTTAATTATGTCCTTTATTTTAATTGTATTAACTTTTAGTTTCCTGCCACTAATAATAGAATTCTGAGTATTAATTGAATATGATATTTATCTCATATATACGTACATATATATATATATATATATATATATATATATATATATATATATATATATATATATATATATATATACACACACACACATATATATATATATATATATACATATATATATATATATATATATATATATATATATATATATATATATATTCTGAATATAATTAAAATAAAATGAATTGAAACTGAAAAAGAACAAAGAGTGCAAATATAATGAATAACGAACAGTTTACAGAAATTAAACATCTATGATAATAAAATTAATCTCTTCATCTGTAACATTTACGTGCTTGATTGCATCTTACCCCGCCGATACATCGCCAGGGACCCACAGATATCGGGCACGGCCCCCCACAGGCCGGATACACCATGACATGGAGATGATTATGTCTACATCAAAATTTCCTGTACCAATAAGCTATGTCCTGCTACCCAGCTGTGAAGTACAGATATAATACTAGTGCACAATATGTTCATTACTATGAAACTAGATGAAACTTCAATAGCTATGAATATTGTCATTGCTTGCGTGTACAGCCACGACAGACAAATTGAATAAAACTCTTCGGTTAAACTAATGTAAGTAGAGGATTCTCAGACTACAAGATTCTACTTTTTTACAGCAAAGACGGTATCAGAGCACAATGTATTGAAAAATTGAAATAGGAATTAAATGTTTCGGAAGTATAGTTCTATTTTAATGAGTGTTAATATTATTTTTTTAAAAGAAGATCTAACAACGTTTGAAATTTTCAATTGTCCTCAAAACACATGCTGTTATAAATTAAAATAAATTATATTAAAAAATAAATTTTCAAAACAGAATTCTTAATAAAAAATAATACCCTAATATTTATAAAAAAAATGTCTCAGACACGCATACTTGTAACATTCAATTTGTTAACTTTATAATTATTAAAATTAAAATTATCTGTTTAGAACTTTTATAATTTATTTAATTGTAATTTAATTTCACAAAAAAGAAAATACTCATTTTAATATCCGTCAAAGTGTCAAAAAAATTAGATAAAATCTGTAAAGATATCTGATAGAACTTTGATATATTTTATATTTGAAATATTCTTTCAAAACATTTTAGGACTGGTTTTCCAATCGTAATTTAAACATTAGTTGACCTAAACTACTAATGAGGAAAGGGGCTTAGTTAATAATAGTTGTGTATTTCAAGTTGTAATGATTTATAAAGTAGTGGATCTAAATCCGTTAAACAACACAAATTAAGGCAGAATTAAAATAAAATCCATAATGAATATAAATGAAATGCTGGTAGTTATTCATTTTATTAACCAATAAAAAAGGCTTTTGAAGAGAATCGGAAGAAGAAAATACATTAAAAGTTGACAAAATACGTCACTTTTCTGTACCTTGGCACACTGAGGATAATGGCATTTCCATCGAATCTTCAGAGAAAACAATCAAAATGATCAATAATTAATTATTAGTACATTTTGATCGCCATTTTTTTTGTAATTTATGGGGGACTGAAAAATTATTTTGTAAACGTTACAATTAGTGTATATCCAATGAATTATAAGAATATAAAAATTTTAGGCTCTATGAAACATTAATCTCTATACTAGTGATTCAAAGAAAGAGCATTAAAAAGAGTGCACACCCGACAGGGAGATAAAAAGCGAGTGTTAATTAAATATCAATCAAGTAAAAATCTAAAATCAGTCAAGTATTACTTGCTCGTTATGAAGTAATTATATCTTAATTATAGTTGTTAATATAATTTACAGAAGATAAATCAATTGAACAATTGAAATTTAATATTTATTTGTAAATAAAAAAATTAAAATTAATTAAATCATTAATAGTTCTTTCTATAAAATAGAAATGTATCCTGATAACATCGACCAAACATTTCTCATAACTAATCAATCAATAAGATATTATTCTTACATTTACATATTGATCTCTATAAGTTATTAAAAACGTGTTTAATATGATTTTTAATGGAAATAAATCCTAATCGTTTAAAAGAAAAATAAAGAATAAGTAGATAAAGAATAATGTTTGTTGATATAATGTATAAAAAAATAATTTGTCTGAAAATTCTACATTGTTATAATCTTTCTTCGTATCCTTTTTATGAAGTCAATAAATTAAATATGAAGTGTTTTAAAAACAGTGCAAAAACGGAAAGATCTGTGAATGACTCAATGAAATATACTAAATAATTATATAGATCACTTAAGACAACTATACATATCACATCACAAATCTATAAAGAAAAATAATAATCAGTTACATATCTTACCTTATGAGATCAAGTAAAGTGTCTTGCGTCAAAACTTCACGAGTCATTTTACTGACTGGTTGTTCTTTAAATTTGTCAGCAGCACCACTTCCGGGACGAACTGTGACGACGAGTACGATACCAAGCGTGACGGCGCATAGCGTCGTCGCCATATAGTAACAAATCGCTCGGAATGCAATTTTTCTCGATAGAGATAGATCGAGGGCTCCAATAGCTGACACAATCGATGACACGAGTAACGGTACAATCAGTGCCTTAAGCATTCGCAAGAACAGATCACCAGGGAATGCCAAGTACATAACATCGCGAGGCGTCCATTTACCACCGCTGGAGGCACGTAAGATACCACCGAGTATACAACCGCTGAATACACCGGTAACGGTCAACACGGTCAGTAGATTCTTTGTGACACATGCGTGCAATCGAGATCTATCTTTCGGTTGAGCCATATTTTACCTGTAAAAAAAGAAATATGATAAAAATTGAATTTCATACTGAATAACTTGTGTAAAAATATTTTAAAAATCAAAGGTGGAGATATAAAAAAGAAATTATCAGCAAAAGAAAATATATTATTGCATTTAAATACAGTAATTTATTTTCTGTTTTTTATTACTACTTTTCAACGATATAAATACAACGTCTTCAAACAAGAAATGTGCTAAACCTTTCCAATAACAAACATTTACTGCTTGAAAACGTTCCAAACAATCAATAAGCAAATAACTAAGTTTTAACAAAAATTCGCAAAAAAAACTGTATCTTATATTTTTTTATAATCAAAGTTCAAAAATTATTTTAATGCGACCTAATTCTAGTGTTATTTTTAAAAAAATATTTTTTTCTGATAAACTTTCTATGATACAATGTAAATACCAGTTTTTTTCCAATTCTTAACACACATAATGATGCATACATACGTCAATATCTACCATCAATAAATATCATTGGCTATGTTAGAATTTACTGTGCATATTATTCTATTTTGAATCTTTTTAATTAAAAACATATGTTTTCATACAAAGAATATAGAAACGCGTCAAATATATTTTACTTTCACATAAAATATAATACGATTTCCAAACAGTTATCCCCGTTTTTTCAAGATATTTTTATATGTAATAATTAGATACACAACATTGTCTTCTTATAATAACAATACAACTATTGGTATCAATTTGTTCTTACTTATTACATCGATAAATTCTACGTTAAATTTTATAGTTGAGAATCACTAGAGTAATTCGGTTTAATCCAATACTTCTTTTTATTATTTAGTTTTATTTATTTATAATACAATTTTGGCTGACTTAAAATTTTAAATTCAACTATTGGACAATCGTTAATTCGTCATTATAATATTTATAAAGATTGGTACAACCAAAGATATATTAATCGTACATATTTTAGGTTATTATTATATTTTACCATGTTTTAATTTTTTATAATATCCTGAAAAGATATTTATCTTTAGAACATATTTAGACTAATCTGATATAATCTTAGTCTTTTTATTTCAAAAACTCAGTTCTTTACCAAATTTATCAAATAAGGCACCTATTTTATTATTTTTTGTAAGCTATATTACTAAGATGACTAATTTTTAAAATAATTATTAATTACATGCTATTCTTACATGTGTATTTTATTGTTTTTTCCTTTAGATTATGCCATTTAACGATTTTTTTTATCATTTTTTAGCACATACAAGCACATATGACCAATAATAATTGTAACGATTTAATTAGATAAATCATAGCTTAAACTACCCAACTGCTAATTGTGCTAATTGTTTTGTATATATTGTAGTAGCGGTTCGTGAATATGTAAGCATTTAAAAAATATGTTTTTTTAAAATTAATACAAAAAATGTAACGTATCTACTTTATTATATATACAATTATTACTAAAAGTGTATTTTCAAATAGTATTCATATATTCTTGATGAATATTTACTGTAATTGTATCTATTACAATAAAAACAGAATGATATTCAAGTTGAACTGAATTTAAACAATTTGAAAATAAATTGTTTAAGAAAATTTTATTTTCAGTACCATTTTCCTATTTGTTTACATCCGTATTAGATTATTTCAAATATTATATAGTCTATTAAAAATGTTTGCAAAAAGTCCATTTGTATACTAGTGGCGAGAAATGTTTTTTTTTTAATTAACTAAAATGTGAAAGCAATAACAATGATTAAAATATTTTATGTAAAAATTTTATAATTATTATAAATTAAAAATATATGCTTGTTTATAGAGATGCAACACAGAAACTGTTCTACTGATTTCTTATCATTTATAATATTTAACACTTATTTCTCAGCAAACAGAACATAAAAAGAGTAATTATTTTATTAGCTATATCTGCTCAAATCTTTACAAACATTTAAATTTATCTGCTTTTTATATAAAAAGACTTAATGATAACTTTATAAGAATTTAAAGTTTGAACGATATAATTATTATCTTTTTATTAATTTATTTTAAAAGATGTTTGCAAATATTAATCGCAGATTTATTCATTTAATAAAAAAGATATTCTCAGTACAAATACATGTAAATATTTTTTAATACAGTTAAACTGTATTTAAGATTTGACTAAATTCTTTTATTTAAATATTTACTTAGATATAAGCTGTACATTTTTTATTGTTCAGATATATTTTTATGAATTAATGATAACTGAATAAAATATTTAAGCGCTATTAAATATACTGAAAAATATCATTTCGGAAATTTATCCTTGAAGATGCTTTCGGATTAAACTACTTTTACAAAAATTCATTTATCATAATTATTATTTTTTTAACATGACAAATTTGAAAGATCATACAACAGTTTTTCTTTGTGAAAATATCTCATATTTTTGATTTCAAAACACAGAAATAATCTCTCTCTGATGAAATTTTATAGTTCAGATAATGAAATACGAAAACGATTGATTTTTAAGTCTTGAACAAAATTAGATTGGAACAGTATTGATTGTTTAAAATGAAATTTCCATGATGTTCGCAGACGTACGATTTCAATGAAACTAATGAGAGCTTATTGTCTATTGATTTTCATGGTTGTGTACTTTTTGAGCTTCACTGAGTTTAGTTGCTATGGAAACATCATACATCACGAATATATTTTCAAACAGACATTTTCTAGATAACATTTTTTCTGGGGCTTGTGAACAGCGCGAATTTATAAACTTAATTTACAATAGTTTCAAGTACATTTACTGATTTATCAATGTTTTATTATAAACAATATATGTATTGAAGACTTGCATATATATATATATATATATATACAATTTTAGATTAGAAATATTTACAATCGGTGGTTTATTTGAATGAACCCATGTTACGAATCTGAAAACATGTTCGATCGAAACTGGCATACATGAAAACCATTCGCAGAAACTGACAACTCGAATATATCGAATTTCTACATTCGCAAAGTCGTTGTCAAGTATCAACAGGTGAAAGGGGTTCTATTTTTATTTGCTTACTTTTATACTAAGAAATGTCTTTGAAGTTTCCCATTTTTTCATAAAAGTGTATTTCTTGAAAATGTTCGTAATAATGATTTCTATATATATATATATATATATATATATATATATATAAAATAAAATAATTATTTTTATTTCACACTTATTTACATTGATATGCTGTCGTACCTGTCAAACAAAATATATATAAACTGAATACTAGGAAAATACACCAACATTTTCCTCTTTAAATGAAGCATCTGAAACTTGTCCAATTAGTTAAACTCTATTTTTTTATATCTCACAAATTATTTATATTTCAAAAATTTTATAGATACGGATAACTATCGAAAACGACAAACTGATTTCTGAAGTATTATACGTTTACTTCAATGAGCTACAGAAATAAAACATTTTTACTATGTATTAATTTTTTTAATTTGATAAAACTTTTAACTCTCTAAGAAAATATTATTTTCTTTTTGGAGTTTATATGTTCCTTAATGTTCATAAAATTATTTGTATGTAATAATTTTTCCTTTAGAATTAAATTGCGTTTTGTGACACATATCAGAACAATACTTTAAAATATGTTCCTCTTTATGTTCCTTTTCGTAAAAAAATACACGGTACTTATTTCCTGATCTTTACTTTCCATGCATTATCCATAATCTCATTTTAAATATAGCTGAAAATCTCTTTCCGCTCCTGTTTAAATTTTCTGTATGTACTTTTCTCAATCTTTGTAACTTAATATTTTTATTGTATGTCAAGCTGCTCTCTCAAAAACAACATATATATTTGAAGAATAAAATCTAAATGTAGTCATTTATAATAAAAATATAATATAATTTATACAAATTAAATGTTTACATTCAAAGCGATCTAAAATATTATATTGATTCGACATTCACATTTGATAATTGATTGAAGGTTACAAACATGTTTGAACATCAAATTTGCAAATTTTATCAACAATAAAACTGCATATATATATATATATATATATATATATATATATATATATATATTTTTGTATGTTTATCTGTATTTAAAAATATAATACAAAAATAAATATAGCAATGAACTACAAAAGAGATGAAAAATTATACGACATATACATATATATTCAAGCAAAAAATGTATAGTAATAAAAATTTAATTGAAATTTATGAATATAATATAAGTACACATATAAACTAGACTGTATTAAATTTCATTGCCACAATATGCCATATATAAAGTGGAAATAAAATGATATCAAACAAAATGCTGAACAAGGTCGCTGTAGCAATTTTATCTATAAATACAGTTTGCACGTAAATGAGACCGTAAACACTGTAGTTAAACACACATTGGTAAAAAGTATACTATATTCTTACACTCTGATTTTCATACAAAATTTATATAAAAGAAATACCTGTCTTATCTGTAAAAGTCGTTAACATAAAAAAAATTTATAATAAAAAGAATGCATCTGATTTCATTAAAATTATAAATCATTATCGTCCTGATTCACATTTTTGTATCTTTTCACAATACATAGAATTAAAATAATCCCAATTACAATACATTTACTATTTTTTTATTTTATTGATAATAAAATGCCCAAAACTTGTGACATCTAACTAATCATCCCTCTAAGTAAAAAAAAAAAACGCAAAAATAATATTATAGGTACTACAAATAGTTATTTTTTCCATCCACTTTCATACACTTACTATGAATAGTATTATGTAACTGTAAAATAATTCAAAAACAAATAACGCATTTAAATTTCAAATATACATAATAAATTTCGGAGTTGTCATTGAACACAAAATTTTTGTTATGAAGAAAAAACATATATTTTCTTTCGCATCATTGTTTAAGAATGTACAGAATACGAAAATACTTTTCTAAGGCCTTCAAATAATTACATAATGTACACTTTCAAACACTGCAGAGAACTTTCTAGTTCATCTTTACAATGTTGAGGTCATGTTCATGGGGTTTATGTAATATCACATCTAATTGAATTTCATACAAATTTTTAATAACTTTGTTAATTAATTTTTACAGAAATAAAAACAATAGAATTCTGATTTACTCAAGATTTTTTTACTTCTTACACATTCATTATATATATATATATATATATATATATATATATATATATATATATATATATGTGTATATATATCTATATGTGTGTATGTGTGTATGTGTGTGTGTATGTGTCTGATCAAAACTCTAAAACACATTCGATTTTTTTTCTCAAGTAATTACATATATAATTGTTATGTGCTGTCCTATTTAGCATAATCTCCCTCGATAAGAATTTACAAAATTTATTCTCAGATTGTGATTAACTGATGAATTTCACAGTTAAAAAATATCTGAGAAGCAGACTAAACGATCCTAATTTCGCCAACTGGATTATTATTGGTATAATGAAACAAGTATACGGTTACGATCATAAAGATACTACAATCATGCCAGTAAAATTCACCATCGTTTTAAAAACATACGACAGTATTGCTTAAATGTGAATACAATGTTCATCATTTTTTTTTCTCATATTCAAGGTATTATTCTTGAGAAATGAGTGTCAAACAATCAATCAATAATTTTATTGAAAGACAGATTGAATGGCACATTTAAAAAATGCTGTAAAATGTGATGTCAGTTAATGGTTTTCACGCCATAATAATAAAATTTTGTATACCACTTTGTGTATGGAATAACTTTATCAAGATGTAAAATCGCTCTAATCAAGAATTTTTAATTGAAAGACACGTAATGTGATATACTCTCCATATTCGTCCATTTCACCCTGGCATTTTTTTCCTATTTTCGAAAATCAAAAAAGAAAATAGACTAAATATTCCAAACTTCTAACACAATGCGAAGGCATAACTTGTATGACATCCTTAAGTACTTTCAGTATTTCTTCTAAAAGTATCAAAAATATTAAAGAAAATGCATTTCATTAAGGGAGACATTAATTTAGATTGATAATTTACTGTACCTTAACTCTTTGAGAATGATATAGCATCGCTATTGAAATGCACATAATCAATAATTAAAAATAATCAATAATCATTTATGAAAATTTTTGATCAGAAAAGTTTTTGTGGTTTGAAATGAGAAAAATTTATTTGTAAAAAAATGTAACCAAATAATTAACACAAAAGATAAGTATAAAATATTGAAAGATAAATTAACGAAATGATTTTATAATGTCGCAATTCAATTAAAAAAAATGCTGGCTAGAAATATTTTAAGATGACTTTAAAAAATAAATAATTTTTGGAATAACAACAAAATAATTTAAAATAAAATATTCCTATTTCTTTATTGCATATTAAATCACCAAAGAAATGTCTTTATGTAAAATTTTTGTATAGAACAGTTTGTATTTTCTTCTTTTGAAAAAAATGTTTAATTTCGTGGTAACACCACATTGAAAAGAATAAAAATACATATACATAATACAATTACATAATACAATGTACTAAAATACATTATACGTAGAAAAATCAAACAGAAAATGAGAATAAAAATCAACAAATTAAGTAGCTTGTCACAAAAACATAAACCATGTATCATAATTCAAATAGCTTGATTCATCTAATCAAATCGTTTATAAATTCATATTATAGCAGTTTAAATACTCTATTAAAAATATACACGTAATATAAAACAAATAATGTCGTGTGGATGATGATGGATGCACGACACTTTAGTGATCGTAAAACGTTTGAGTTTATTTATTCAATAAATAACTGGAATTTACATTGTAGACATGATGACGTTACTGTACTATGTTATAGACAAAAAAAATTCAAATAATTCTCATAAATATTTTTTTGTTTAAATAAATTACTCTTGATAA
The DNA here is from genome assembly GCA_034766995.1 of Acanthacorydalis orientalis. Lineage (NCBI taxonomy): Eukaryota > Metazoa > Arthropoda > Insecta > Megaloptera > Corydalidae > Acanthacorydalis > Acanthacorydalis orientalis. Next base: position 19,009,742 of record CM068321.1, on the reverse strand, counting down.
CCTTGTGCTGATTACACGTATGCATATGTAAAGATGTTTATGTGTTTGTATTAGACTGACATTGATTGTCTAGTCGGATAAATATTTATAAAGAAATACTATGACATCTTAAATTTGTTTTTGACTTTTTTTTATTCGCAACATTATAACAAATTCAGATACACACATTTACACGTTATATATATATATATATATATATATATATATATATATATATATATATATATATATATAATATGTATATATTGAGAGAAATGCCGCTTTCTAACTTTATTTTCATATATATATATACATTATCCTTTTTTACAGGTTTAAATTAATTACATCCACACATTTGTTTGCAACAATAAAGTTTTTTTTTTAATTTACCAATTAACTGACTAAGAGACAAAAAAATTAAGCAATTCAAAAAATACGCTACAAATGCGGTTCTGGAATATTTAAATAGAAAGAATTGACCTTCATCTAGCAATAGATCGTTAAAAACTTCAGAATATAATAGATTTCATTAAAATTGTTTTCTATAAAATGTTATATTTTAAACAGTGATAAAATATATTTCTTCTCCCCAAATATAAGAATCCGATATATCCATACCAACAGATAATATTGTTAGTGAATAATATTACTAATTAACAATATTTCAAAAAAAAAACATCTTCACATTGTTAAAAAAAAATATAATTTTAGTATGTATACTCTTGTTATCTAATATTTTTCTCAAAAAAAAAACACGTATAATTAATTAACACCGCTACAACGGATTCACACCAATCTGTACAGTATTAATTCACATTATCAGCTAATATTTTTCGATAAAATCACTAACGTTCAATGTTTGTTTTTCTGAAATCCACATGTATTTGTTAGTTACATGTACAAGTACACACACACTCACACATATATATGCGTGTGTGTGTAAAGAGAAAGAGAGAGAGAGAAGAGAGAATACTGTTTGTATTAAAATAAATTTCTGAAACACTGCACGATACAATACAATGATTAAGAACCCATTGTAAAAATGTGTAAATTTTATGCCTGAGTCATTTTATAACATCACTGCAATATTAATCTCGATTCCCCGTAAAATCCTGTGCAGGATATTAACTGTATCCATTATTTATATACTGATAATAAACATTTATCTGATTTTTAAAATTCAAAGTGTAATTTTTACAAGTTCCGGAAGTTTACATCTCCGTAACGAATTACGATATGTCACAGCAGAAAAAGCATACATATGTACAATAATTATTCACAAACTTATATATTGATATTGAATTGATTATTTTCACAAATATGAAATGTTTAAACAGTTACTTTAAACTTTTAAGTATAGATAGAAAATGAAAAACGTTTAAATGTTAAATACAGTATAAGGAAGCGACTTGAAGTCTTATTGCAGACAATATATTACCATGTAGGTAACTATTATACTGATTACATACAAATTTAATATACGAATATATTAATAGGTGAGATCACTATTTGTTATGTTGTATGTAAAACGAATATTTTTTTTATAAATGATACATATCTCGAATTAATCAATTATAATAAGACGACGTGAGCAATATTTATATGTCCATACAATATTTATTTATTTGTTGCTACATAAAGATATGTTTATATGCAGTTTACATGACACACATATAAAACAGTTCTACAAACGAGGAAAATTATCAAATAAAAAATATAATTGATTTTAGTGCTATGAAAGCTGACGTGACTCTTTTTAAGAAAATAATATTTGCAAACAAATGTTACAAAATAAAAACATGATAATCGATTCTTGTGTCATGTACTGTATTATTCAATACTTGAATTGAAAACTACTTGCCAAGAAATCTTCTTTTCATTATTGCGAATATATTTTGTCATACTTTAACATTTTTATACATGTTTCTTTAAAATAATTCTACTTTTTAGTTTTTTTAACATAAAAAAAACTTTAGAAAAACTAGATGCAAACGCTATTAAGACAAATATTAGTATTTATTATATTTCTTGATTTTCAGAAAAATAAAATAATTTAATGAAAATCATTTATAGAATAATTATGTCCTTGAAAGATAAATCGATATTATGAAAAATAAATTGATCAGAAATTAGTACTTTAAACACAAAATTTTCTTTCTATTCCGAAAAATATTTATAAAATAAAAAATTCATTATAACATTACGTTACTTGACATAAATAGAAAACAGATAAGCAAATAAACAAGCTCCATTATCAAGTTTTCATCTACTCTGGATAACAAAAAAGATAGTGTTCAATGGTTGAACATAAACTAATTTTCAGACATATACATTTATTTATGAAATTTATTTATAGTTTATCTACACTAGAATTTCTTAAATACAGATACTTGCACATACTATAAAATGATTATGTTAAAAATATGATGCATTTAGTTTTTATATAAAAAAATAATCTAAAATGTTTCTATTTCAATTATTTTTAATAAATGAAAACAGATTTTGAAAATCAAAAATGTGTAATTTTTCAAAACAGCTTAGATTTATTTATTTTCGTGAATTATCTCAATGTTTCTTATATAAACATTCACAAAACTAACAGTTTTACGTATATAAGAAGATTTAATAAAAAGAGTGAAATAAACCATTCAAAAAAAAAATAAAGCTAATTAAAAAAGGAAGTATCATACAACAAATTCATTTTCAAATTATAAAATCCTTAATAAAAGTATGAATAACACAAATGTACACCCCCAAATCATAAAAGGCTCAGCTTATCAACTGAATAACATTATTTAAAATTTACTACTATACAATAAAGAATAACAAATGTATAAACCTTTCATCTTTTAATCTTGAACATTTTTATATAAAAAAAAGTCTATCAAATATAAAAAGTATTGTTTAACTGGAAAAAAAACGGGATCATAATTAATCGGACACTACACGTGTTAGACTTTTTGAAAGCTTAAAAGAACGTTTATTTTTAATTTAAATATTTTTTTGTAAATTCCAGAGAAAAAATAATTAAACAGTTAACAATATTTATAATTTAATATATGTTCCGTATGTAAGCTTCACAATAAAAAGATAAACTGACCTACGTCATTTAATCTCTTCAGAGAAATAATCATCTCATCACACAGATAAAAAAACACAAAACATTATAAAAAGCTAATTACGTAGAGAACGTATGCGTAAATATATTTATATTATGTCATCATAATTGCAAAACAGATCATTTGTCTCTCTGATTTTACTGAATATATTGTCACATAATATTCTTGTTAAAGATTCGAATAGGAAAATAATACAATCTTCTCGTTTTTTATTTTTATTAATAACCATGTAATTAAGAGATCAATGTCAATGATTATTAAACAGTAATGTGTTACAACCTCAAATTCCTGGAAAATTATATCAGAGTAAATAATAATATACATTTTTGCAAACATTATTCACTTATCTTGAAACCACAAACAATATGATTTCCTGTAAAACAGATTTTTTTGGATCTTTTTCCCATTTTATCCATTTTAACTTTGAATTAAATGCTTTTTCAGACTGCAATAAACTGTAATGTATTTTAATATGACTCTGACGACTCAATACATTACTAAAACTATAATAAATTTGCTTGTACATGAAAAAAATAAACAATGTGTATACAAGAAATATAAACGTACTTGTAACATATTTCTATATTTTAATACGCAAATTAGTAACCAGCATATTGCTCGATTATCTATATTAACTTTTACATACACACATATATATATATATATATATATATATATATATATATATATAAATTTACATAAATATAAATTATTTTTTAAATAAACGTAAAATATTGAAAAAATAAACAGAAACAAAAATGAGGACATACAACTAATAAAATATGTAAATTTAATACACAATGTACATTGAAGGAAATGTTAATATTTTTTTAATTGCACTATTTCACTGCTAGTAAATTCTAGAATTTGGCCCTGAATGAACTCTTATTATACAAGCCTAAACGTTATCAAATGACATTATACGCGTAATGAAAACACATGTGTCATTAATGACAATAATTTAAAAACAAGAAAAAAAACAATTAGAATGTATTATACAAAAATATTAACGTGCCACAATTATAAACGGAACAAGATGAAAAATGAACAATAAAACGTAATGGGTTTAATTGACTAACTAGTTCTAGTTAAATATTAAGATATCTACTATTACAATATACCAGTGGTGACCAACGTATGGCACGCGAGCTGATTTAATTGATACGTAGACACTCTTTAAATGAAAATGCTTTTTTTCAATACCCAAAGTGTATTTTTCTAAATATATCTGTATTATTTTAATATACCTAAACCGACATCAAAATCACTACGCTGCTGCCAAGAGTACAAAAATAAATTATAATATTGCATTGAATGCATAATTCAAGGCTTATTAAAAAAAGGTTATTTTAACATATTTCTTTTCTAATTATCATCTAATGTTAATGATAAAATTATTCCATAAGTTTTTTCTTTATTGACTATACGATATGTAATTTTAATTTTCAAATGAAACAACTTAACGAATCGCATTATTCACAGCAATTTATTTTTATTAGCATAACCTGATCAATTTGTCCTTAAGACGAATCATTAAATTAGTAGACAAGTTCAATTTTACATTTGATTGACACATAATTTTACCATAAACACTGTCGCCGGAAATTTAATTACTCATTCAAATCATAAAACACCATATGAATTTAATTAATCTATCTATTATACATTCGCAAACTTGTATTTTTTTTTCAAGCACGAACTTAAAATACTGGTTTAATATACAAAATAAACAATAATCAAAATTTTTCCTCATTCAGTATAATCTTTTAATTCACTACTATAAATCTAGAAAATATTAATTTATGAAACACTAAGTCCGCTAGTATTATTAAAGATTTAATATGCAATTAGTATCATTTTATCGATTATTATCATATTATAGTTTCATAAATGAAAAATATTTAAAAAATGAGATAATTTGTTTTGATTTTAATTATTTTTATTGTTTTATCTAATGCATAAACAAATATATATATAAACGTTTTCTATTTGCCCCACTTTTTATTAACTATAAAACTCAAAATATTTCAATCTAAATAATAATTACTTTGTAAAAAAATATTCACCATACTTAATAATTATTGTAGGATACGAATGCATGTTCTATCTCGCATATTAATTTCCATTTCCCAATAGACAAGTATCTGCATTAAAAAGTTCCATTTTCTAAAGAAGATTTGAAGAGAAAACTAATGGATATGCATTCTATTCATAATGATACAAAGATATTACTAGTACATATTACTTATTTCACGATAATTTAAAGCCTGTAAAATTTCTTAAATAACTTAAATGCATTGAACCCATAAATTTCAAAATTACTTTTTTACCTAGCATAATAAAAGGTAATTATTTTTCACAAAGATATTTTCAAATTATACTCATTCATATATTTCCCAATCAGTTATAAATGATAATAAAAAAATTACAATTTTCAATCAATGCCATATATATATAACCGTTTAAGGCGGCACTCTTTGAAATCCCGAACCCTCAATAAGGTGTTAATATATTAATGACTTCTATTTGTCTGGGATAAATCAACATTGACGTTACATTATCATAAGTACATGATATAATCATACGTTATTAACATTATTTGAAATTACTTCTGGGAATGCAAATTATTACGTTATAGCATGTCGCTGCATAGATTGCAATTGCAATTTGCATCCGTTCTATAAAATGCATCTCTCAGATCATGTGGTATTGGAGCTGATGTTTAAAAGGGGAAATAAATTATTATATGCGTACGAATGAAACTTGTATTTACTAAGGGAAAAAATCCAATGCTGTAGTCATTGTAAATTAAAATATTGTGGGAAAGAATTATTTACGTATCAATGTATATATATATATATATATACATAAATTTTTATTTTCTACCAAAGTTATATTGTAAAAAAGAAGTTATTTATAAAAAAAGCTAACTTCATTGAAAATACTTTCAAACAACCTTTCCTTACTCCAAACACCATATTTTACGACAATCAAACGACATCAGTTTAACATAAGATATCGTCAGTATTAATTAATTTAACTACTTCATATTTTTGTTTCTCAGAAACCATTTTAAAGGTTAACATCGTATAATAATATATACAAAACAACAAGGATACCATATAGAATTAAAAAGAATATCTCTATTTATTAAATTTGAAAAAAATAATATGAGTAATCCAATAAATTTTAAAACAGACTCCATTTAATTTTTCTGCAAATTGCAAATATAATTTGTGTAAGGTTCAATCATACAATTAAACTTTGTTTTTATTTTATATAAAATGATTTATATGACTTTATCTAAAAACCAACAATTATCACACATTCAATAAAATAATATTTTCAACGAAAAAATAAACTATATATATATATAATATATATATATACATATATATATATATATATATAAAATAATAAAAATAATATAGTTAACAATACTTTTAGGACTATTCAAAATAAAATTTTGCATAAACTAATAAAAATGTTAATTATCACGATATTGAGTAATTTATTCAATTCTTTCTCATAATTTATGTAATTTTCTTTTTCACTTTGTAAAATAATACTTTTATGATATTTCATAATTTCGAAAATAATTTTTTACTATTTTTGCTATTGATAATACGATTATTCATTAATAAAAATCAAATAAACTCTCAATAAAAACAGATGATAAATCAACTCTAAGAAAAAGGTCTATTATTGAAGAAACTTATAAAACATGTTTCAAGCAGACTTACCACGTTACAAAGAAAGTAAAATATGAACACTCACCTGCAACAAATAGAAAATAGTTTAGTTATATTTATCTCAATAAAACTATAATATTATTAATTAAAATAGTAATAGTAAAAATGAAACGAGTCAAAATAAAAATGTATGGTCTAATCAATTCAGCATTATGAACACAATAATGCTTTTTGGTGTAATAGAAATAAAGAAATATAAAGAATACACTGTCGAAATATATTTATATTTTTTTTTTTATTAATAATATTAAACAGCTGGTCTAGAACTTGATCCACTGAACTTGTATCGTTAAAAAACTAAACATGTGACATTCAACTAACTGTAAATTTGCATACAAATTTATTTCAAATTGTAAGGTATAAATTTAAAACAAAACTTTTCTTTTTGCTATATTAATGAGGCCATTTTAGAATGTTATCAAGATCAAAATTCAACCAGTTTTATGGTCGTTTATTTTTTTATACATACTGTCTATACATCATCTTGCTGATTATAGAAAATAAATTTAAATGATGATAAAATTTAAAAAACAAATTAAATATTATTAAATAATAATACTATATAATACATATAAATAGACAAATATAAATACAAGTATTATTAAAATTTATAAACTGAGATATTCTAACAAGTTCCACTAATTGCCTATCACAATTTTTCGAATAATCTTTATTTAATTTTTTAAAATTCACGAAATAATGGTCATAATTTTATACTATTAAAAACTTCATAGATTAATTAGCAAATAAATGTAAATATCAATAATTATTCGAAAACAAACGAAATCAGTAAAATCTGAGTTGTAATGTCAATGTACCAGTAGTTAAAAGTATATTTATTTATAATCGCGTGGAATTAAACATTGAATTGTAATATGTTCCTCTTTCTGGAATTTCTGTTTTTCTCAGCTTCAACTACAGAACCTATCAGTTTTCACAAGAACATTTTATATCATACGTACAAACAAAAAAAATCATGAATCAAGTGTATTAAAAACATGTAATTATGAAAGAAAAATAATACAATTTACTTTATTAAATGTTTCTTTTTTATTAAATAAACGTATTGAAAAGAAAAATGAATGAAAAAGTAAAACATTTTACATGAATTCGTCAATAACACAATTAAAGTAATACCTAATAGTTTTAAATAAAAGATGGAATGTCGACAAGCATATTTAATTTTTTTTTCAAAAGAGTAGTTAATAATAAATATTTACTTCACTCTTGATAATTACTGGAAAAATTTTAAATACGTAATGATACTTTTACAAAATTATAAAATATGCGTTTCAATAATATGTTAATTACATATTACTTAAACTTTTTAAGAAGACACGTAATGTTAATTAGTACAATTACTTTTTGTCAGTAAGTTCATAAATAATTACTATTTAACACAGATAAAAATATAAATATTTATTTTATATTCTTTACATGAAATTCTTTTTTTTTAAATGAAAATTGTATGTGTATATATATATACATATATATATATATATATATATATATATATATATAAATATATATATATATATATATATATTTATATATATATATATGTATATGAGAGTGAGAGAAATTACTATCAACCTTTAACAATCCACTACTTGTTAATGGCTTCTTTAAAAATGTTTTAATCTAGACAATGTGTTTCTCTTTTTATATTTTCCGATATTTATAGCACCCCTAATCATTGATCTCTGTATGTTTTTACATTTCTTGCCTCCCAGTCAATAATTTATGCTGTCCACTTGTTGTTTTCTCTCCATTTTAATCTTTTTATTCAGCTTATATCATTATTAATAACTTATACGTTCTCTTCAATATCGATTCGTTTTATAATTTTTAGATCTTTTTTATTATGTTTAATGTGCATCTTTGCATAATTATTAGTTTTATTTTTAGTGTTGATAAAAATATTATTAAATTATTAACAAACAAACATATATGGAAGTACACATTTTCTTTTCATATTATAGAATTAACACAATTCATTGGTATAAAAATTATAAAAGCAGTCAATCTGTTATTGTGTACAAGAACAATCTCGGCAGACTGTTTCCAAACCAAAATCTTGTCAAATAAACCATTATTTTTAAACCCCTTATATATATGGGACAAAGTATAGTTTAAATGGGTATGGTTTGAAGAAGGTAAAGAGATTGCCAACTATTTTTTTTAAAACTTCTATATCACCAAATGACGATAACTATGTTGAGATTAAGACATAAATTCAATTGGTGAGGAGTATCTTTTTAAAGAAAAACAATTAATGATCATGTCTGATCAAAAGTTTAATTCTCAAGTGTCAATTTGTATGTGACATATGTGTTTAATTTAGTTAATAAATCCTCCAATAGAAAATATAACAGTATTATTTTTGTTAACATAACACTGCATATTTTGATAAAATGCATCTTGTTATAAAAAAAGGCTATATATATACACGTGTGTGTGTATGTATGTGTATGTATATATATATATACTAAAAAATATTATGAATATTTAAATAAAGCAGTAAAATATAAACACCAATAGTACAAATAATTTAAGGGTACGAATATTTAAAATACCCGATATTTAATTGGATATACTGTCAATATGTGTACAATAGAACACGTTAAGTAAAAACAGTAAATATTTAACACGTGCATACTTTATTATTTCTGATTTGTTAAGGTTCTAATATATCATCTACAGCATTTTCGGTAAATTGTACAAAATGTGACAGCTATTGGACATAAAAATGGTTCATGTAAATCTAAACTGTAACAACTCTAAACCATTTCAAACAAATTGGTGTAATCAAGTTTCTAATCAAAGACAACGCTTTTATTTTAGCCATAAGACCAACTGTAAATTCTAAATAATTAATAGTACATACAAGCTGTTAAATAACTGTTATACTTTTTTCTGTTTCCTTTATAGATATTTTGCAATTGATATGAGTAAATGTAATTTAAATAAATTAATTCAGCTCTTTCTCAATAATATTTTAATAACTTGTAAAACGTTTATATAAGTATTTAATATTTTTATTCAAATTATTTAACAACGCCATTAAAATTAACTATATTAAACATTTGTTTACCGAATATTAAAGAACATCCTTAATAAATAATAACATAAATACAAGAGCAGAATTTTAACATGACATAGTGAATTCATTCATACTACAAACTGGTCAAAACTGTCTCATATAAACATTAAGTAGATTTATTAATTGTTATTTTATATATAAAAATAAGACACAAAACTTTGTTCTATTTCTCTGCTTACATTTGAACTTTTTAAACATGTGTGTACGAGTATATATATATATATATATATATATATATATATATATATATATAATTACAATTATAACAATATCCGTATGTTTATAAAATGCATTAATTTCTTTGTATCTGAAAAGACAAGCAATAAGAAAATACATTTGAACGTAAATATTTCGATATGTATAAAGAAAATTGGCACATTTAAAAGTTGGTATAATTTTAAAAGAATAACAAGAAAATCGGAACCAAATTGTTGTTTATCTTTTTCAAATGGCTGTTATGTTATCGATTTATCTAAAAGCGCGCGCACCGTGGCAACTAGGGATACAGTCAAAACATTGTACGCATACGTACACACACACCACTTACTTACACCCTCACCTCTCTATAAGCAATCAAAAGGGAATGGACATTGTATGCAATCAAGACAACCGTATTTCTGTACACTTGCTTCTGTAGTACATTTAATTTGCGCTTTAATTAAACAATACGAGTGATAACAACGCATACAAGCCAAAGAATGAACAATATTTCAATTACTGGATTCCTACGCAGACGATGCATATTCAATATATATATATATATATATATATATATATATATATATATATATATATATATATATCAACTAAAATGATTAGCACACATTTCAAAAAATGAGTTTAAATAAAATATTTTGAAATAATTTAAGAATCTTATTTTACTAATCTACGAGATAATCATAGATAAAATGCCGATTATTAAAAATTTTCATATTTAAGAAAAATATAACTTTTAATTCTTTTACTCTAAAAATTATACTAAAAGTATTTGGAAAATTAAGATATTCAACATCACAAAAAGTATGCTCAGAAATATACAAAATGTCAACTCTTAAGGAAACATTTTAAATAAATGAAAAAAAAATACATAACCGGGAAAGATGGATGCAGAAGCTTACCTGAATATAACATTCAAACTCTTGTGAAAATATAGAGTCTATTCTTGACATACTATCAATAGAAGTAATTCGAAATGGAACTGAGATTAGATTTTAACAACATGAAACTAGAACGGAACAAGTGAATATATTCTGTTTCTACAATTTGCAATAAATATATATATATATATACATACATATATACATATATATATATATATATATATATATATATATATATATATATATAAATCAAATCCAATTTATGAAATTAATTTTTTTCATGGTTTAATACTAAAATCTTCTTTACATTTTTTCTACTTTGATTACTATTCAAAACACCCGCCATACTTAAAACCAAAAAGTAAGGAAAATTATCAATACTTGTCATAATTCAAACAGGATAAGTTTCCTGTACATACCTACTTTCTACTGGTTAACTTTATTTTGATTTTAATAAGATCTCTAGAGACATATAAAAAATAAATTCGCTGTTCAAATCTACATTATGATATTTTAATTATAATCTTTAATCAACGCACCTTTAAATTATCGAAGATTTATTCTAAAATATTATATACATATATTTATACATATTTATATATATATATATATATATATATATATATATATATATATATATATATTTATACATAGAGGGAGAGAAAAATATGAAGAAAGAGAACATATATTCAGAAATGAATATCCTCTTAAGTAAAAATGACTAAAAATCCATCTATTTTAATAAAGTAATTGTGAAAAACATCAAATTCAATATATAATAATCTCGCATCTACTTAAAACCGTATATTTCAATCATTTCCTTTTTTTAATTATTCTTTACATACACATTACATTACATTTCAAATTTTTAACCAAAAATGTAAAATGTAAATCAGTAATTTACTTTTATTTTCCTTTCAACATCTGTTAATATAAATAGCTGAATACTGCTTTTGGTTGTTAAAGTAATGACCTGTTTCTAATTTTGATTTTGTAATGACTGAATTTTGAATTGAAAACTTTTAGAATTCTTATAAATAGATAGTACTAGTATTACTGTTCAAATTATTGGTATTCGTCCAACAGGTCGTTTACATCGAAAACTTTCAGTGTCATTCAGGTGAATGATTCAGGTAAGAATAACATAGTCATTAGATAATTTGAAAACACAATGGCACAAAAATAAGTACTTATTATCTTGAAATCTGTCTATTTTTAAAAATCGTAAACATATGCATATACACAAATATTAAAAAAAAATTATGAAGAATCTGAAAACGTAAAGTATAATTTTATAAATAAAAAAATCTATATAATACAAATTTCAGACGGCCGGCATATAGTTGACTATATTTGAAAGTAAATGAGGAAAATTATTTACACTAGTTATATAGTTGACTAATGTGAAACAAAAGATCATACATGAAAAATTAATATTTCAATAAAATACGATTCAAATTCAAAAAAGTTTAACTCTATTCGACAACTAACATATAGCATGTTTTCGACTTAGAAAATATTAGAATACATCAAAATTTCAAAATAAAGTATAAAAAGTTTGAGGTTTTATCTTAATCAATATGTTAGATAATGTATATTTAATAAATAGTAAAAAATATTTTTGTATTCAATATATAATTTTTAAACAAATACTTTCTCTTTCAGATTTTAATGTTATTTCTTCATTTACAAACAATTAAGCATGCAACTTGCACAATACAAAAAAGCCAATTCAACTTAAGACGTCAATAGTAAGTATTCGTATAAGTGACCTTTTCAAACATTAATCTGTTCTAGATTTTTTATTGCATTATCTAAAAAGAAATCCACTCGTGATATTTATTTACTGTAAGGACATTCGCAGAAAAATATAAAATAACATTTACGATGAATTTGTTTTACATACGTTATTTTGAAAACAGTTATAAACAATACGTTTACAAAAACAAAATAATTATTGGAATTTACTACATACTTAATGAAAAATAAAAAAAGGATTTTCACAAAAATAAACCAGGAAATGAAAGATTTCAAAGAATACGTTTGTTTTAATCTACATGGAGTTTTTATTATTCATCAAACGTCTGAATGGATCAAAACGGGTGTGAATTCTATTGAAAATTTTAATATAAATTTCATATAGATTGGAATACATTTAAATCTTTCATAGTTTTACTCTACCTACTATTCGTTTTCTAAAAGTTCTTAAGTACGTTCTCATTCAAATATATATATATAATATATCTGTATATATGTATGTATATATTTATTCCAAAAAAACTTAACACTATTGTTTAAAATGTAAAACAAATTCTATGATTTACATTTTCTATTCGACTAAACGATAAAATCTAATACCACATTCCGCATAATTTATGTGTTATTCGTTGAACTCAAAGTTAACAAAGGTTAAGTAGTTGCGGTTCAAACAACGTATATTATAAATGTATTACATTTATAGGCAAACAACATCATCATCTATATACTACTATTTAACGAAATAACAATTAATGATGACATAAACAAAACCATAAAGCACTGAATAAATACATCAATTAAAAAAATGTCTTAAATTATTTAAATATCTATTCATTTTGACAAATGTGTCAAATCTTAATTATGTATAACCATTACTATGTTTCAGTACTGAATTTTTGACAGAGGGCCTAATATGAAAAAATTGTCGTTTAATTAAATTAATTAAGTACTTAGTATAAGTACTTGGAAGATCGAACTGTATTATGTTCATGACATTATTTTGATAAAAACAACAAATAAGTATAATACTTTTCTCTACTAATAAGCATATCAATCCAAACTATTTATAATAAAAAAGTATTTATTTTTTAATAGATGAGTAAATGGTTTCGACTTTCATCGTCTTCGAGTATATTTTAGAGAGTTTGAAATCAGAAATTAATAGTAAATCAAAAACCAATCGTAAAAAAGAAGAACTCAATTGTGACCTCAAAGGTTCAAATAAAATAAACATAAACAACGAATACACATGTAGACGCTACAATCACATTTTAATTTTTATTAATTATTCCTTTAATTGATTCACTTATGCTCAGTACGTTCAAAAAAATTATTACACATTTTAGTTTAATATGCAATGTTTGATTGTATTTTAGATATTGAAAAAACGTTTGCAATCAAATATATAAACATTTTTAAATGAGAAATCATTTGATATTTGCATTACAAACGTATCTGATACGTGAAGAGAAATTAGTATTACATATCTCAATTTATATTCACCATTTTAACTTAATCCTTTTGGATTTCATAACAATCAATACAAGCAAGTTTTATTTTTCGTGTTAGCCCTCCTTAAGATTCCTACTAAGTCACATTCAACATAATATATAGCCTTTTTAAAAAGCTAAGCTTACATCATGCACAAGCAGTGCCCGACATATTAATCAGTAATTTTAACTATACTTCAAAAATAATTAGATATATATATATATATATATATATATATATATATATATATATATATATGTTCGTGCATGTGTGTGTGAAATATGAGTGCTATTTTTAAAAGTCTAATAATTAATTTTTACAGCTTAAAAAATATATTTAAACGTTAAGAGGGTGTACAATTATTACTATTTAAAATTGAATAGTACTAGACAACAAATATATCTTACTTTATAAATACTGAAATATACACATACGTACATGTATGTGTATACATATATATATATATATATATATATATATATATATATATATATATATATATATATATATGTATGTATATTGCAAATGAGTAATCATTACAACCAGAAATAATGTGTCTGTTGAGGCACATTACTATTTTTTATGTGCATAAGGTGTGAAAGTAATCATAAAATGAAACTAGACATTAATTAATTTAATTGAAAAAATACTATGACTGAATTTTAATTGTGAATATTTAATTAAAACATTTCTGTGGATATCAGTTGATCAGGTGATAATTTTGTTTTTAATTTTTATATATTTATCTAAAAACATATCACTTCTCATTTTGAATATTAAACAAAACTTTCAAGCAGTCAAGATTAATGTTAAATGACTTATGTGACCATTATACATAAAAATAAAAAAATATATAGGTAAATATTTTTTTAATATACCACTATATGAATAAGCCAAGCATTAAAAGTTTGTTGAACATCTACGTTTACCATCCAATCCGTCATTCAAATATTCAACAGGTTCAATATACATCTAACTTGTTTGAACAATCATGTTTTACTTGTTGAAAAAGTTTGGTCGCTCGTATTTCCGGAAGTGTGTTCAGTAAACTTGTCATAAACGTGCAGCGCATTCAAACTTTTATGAACACATATATATTAGTGTACACAAGTCCTAATAAATCGTCAAATGAACGGTTCAATACGTATTTGACTGAACATATGTTTGTCAGACTAGAATTTATTTCGGTTCCTAAAAACTTACAAGAAATGATATATTCCCGTATTCAAACATAGACAATATGTAAATATTTTAATAAAAATAAATTGATGAAATTAATAAAAATTTTATGGAAATTTACGAACAAACAACAAAGTGTTTATGTACCGTATTGATATTTTAATATGATACATGAATTAATGAATATTCAAATACCACGAGATTAAATCACCCGAGATAAATTACAATTAAATTTGACATAAAAATTCAATAACTAAAAATAAAATGAATGAAAACTGTTTTTATCCGCCGATAAAATATGAATTACCATTAAAGCAACTATTTAAATAATAAACTTAATTACATTTGGACATATATTTTGTTTATTTATTCAACTGTATAAGAAACACTTTTATTACTTATGATTATTTTTAGTTCTTTTAAAACTTTAAAACAGAAAAAAAACATGAGGTCTGTTCCAATAATCTAAAATGTTTTAGAATTATATTTTTTATACATATTCATAATGTACTATTATTAAAAAATAAGTCAGGTAAATATGCGTATAAAGTTAATAATTTCCTAAGCTGTTTAAAATAGAAAATGATTTGAAAAGAGATTGATATATTATAGCTAGAGATAAATGCGAGTCTAAAATTACGTATTGTGTCATCCTTTATCAAGAAAACACTTTCATGTTAAACAAAAAACAAATTAATCATTCGTACTTATACACTCTAAAGTAATCCAAATAAAAAATACATAATGGAATAGGCAAAATAGATGAGTTTTTATCTGTCGACACAGAATGAAATGATAACAAGCTTTTCGAATAATACAAAAAATAAAGACAACAAAAACAAATTCAAAGTTATAAACAAGACGATGTAACTAAATAATAAATAGTGTAACTAATTTCACTTCAGAAAAAGTAATGACAAACTAATATAGCATAATTTCTTATTAATATACAGTAGAGAGGAAGTTTCGATCAGACTCAAATTTACAACCACTTAACAAAATATTATATATATATATATATATATATATATAAATACACATATGTATGTATGTGTGTGTATAATGTATAATCGAAACTAAGATATAATTATACTTTTAACTATAACGTTACAGTTTTTAGATAAAGCATATTGAAAAAATATATAAAACCATAATTTCCTATTAAAATATAACTATATTAATTAAAAAATAAGTATAACAAAAAAAAAATATTCCTAATGAATGTAAAACACCTAAATAGTATTATTCCACTATGAATGAAATTCTCACTAATCCTCTGACGCCTAACAACATTAAAAGGCTTCTACACACACATACATACATACATACATACATACATACATACATACATACATACATACATACATACATATATATATATATATATATATATATATATATGTCGTGTGTGTGTGATGTGTGTGTTAATGTATATGTGTAAAGAAGTTGAAAATAATGATTAATGAATTCAAATCTCTCAATTAAAAATAAAATTATGCCTTTTTTATCATTACTAATTTTACAAACATATTCAAAAAATATACTGAAATAATAATTTATTCTGAAACATACATATAAACAAATAAGTGTCAAAGTCTTACATAAAAATGAAGACAAATTAATAACATTTTCTTTAATATAAATTATATTAAACTAATATACTCTCCCAAAAATATTTCTTAGAATTTATTTATTTATGATGCAGATTGCCAAATACAATGTTTTAAATTGTTTGTATTTAATGATACTACTAGGAAAACTGTATTATAAAATTGTTCATCGCGTTATAAAATATGGATTTATTCATTGTACAAAAACAATTCGCACGAAATGAATTCAAATTAAATTCTGCTACTAATGAATAAATTTCCAAGTGCTTTATTTATTTTAACTTGTTATAAATGTATAAAAACTATAAACAAAATAATATCTCGTAATTAAATTCAAAGAATCATTTATATCTTATCAAATACTCACTTCAAAAGTATACTTTTTCAATATCCTTTTTTTATTTCCTTGAATTCAACAATGTACTTATTCAAGTTGATAAACTTGATCAATTTATTGAATTTTAAATATGCGATTTTTTATTATCAAACCACATCAGTGAACTCTATAAATAAATATTGTCAGACTATTGGCGAAATGATTATAATTAGATTTGGTTCATCGCCAAATAGCTCACAGACTGTAAACTTCCCCCTGTTATTAACGCCATTAAACATATATGCAGAATAGCTGATCGTTATTGAAACCCTTTCTTCAATTAGAACAGAAATGAACATAATGAATAGATAACAAAAGATCGGAATTAAATTGCTTTTTCACGACAATTCACACCATTAGCTGCAGAGTCGTTCAATGGAATTTGATAATTTATTTTTATGACAAAGTCATCGATAATTAATATGAGCGACACAAACATTACAGAATGAAATTATTTCAAATTTTAATACGAATGGCCGTGTAACAAATTCTTTCAATTCAATGAAACCACTATTTGAAATGAGATAATTATATATATATATTTATATATATATATATATATATATATATATATATATATATATATATATATATGTGTGTGTGTGTGTGTGTGTGTGTGATGTATTGGTTTTATCTCTTGTTTGACCTACTGACTTATTTAATTAAAATAAATAAATATTAATATATCTCTGGGTATTCTATCATCTTGTCAATAAATAAAACATTAATTTCTTTTCTGAATAAACTAACTTGCACTGTTATATATTACAAACGTGAATATTTGTAATTAGATTGCAACAGTTTAACAAAATCGTACGAATTGAAGTATATCTTTCTCTATATAAAAAATAATTCCATCGTAAAATATCCATAAAACAAAAAAAAATTTTTCACGTAGACCACCTCCTCATATTTCCGCTCTCCCCATTACACTCTACAAGTAGCACGTTAACCATTTCCATTCTCCGTCATTAATGATTGGTTGATGGATATCGTGTGGTCTCTATTCTGACTGGTTGATATTAGTCACATGTATGTAGCTCTCTCACGGTATATAACAAAAGAAAGTATTGTATTTTGTTATTTTTTATAAATTTCTCGAATAAAAAATTTACGATTTATATTTTACGCAGATTATTTGAGCGTATAACTTAGCGAGCAGAGGGCAAAGCCTCCTCCGGGGATCGGAAAACAGCGTGTAGAGGGCAGAGCCTCCTGGTAATTAAAAAAATAGTTGAACTAAATGTAAAAATTAATATCAAATAATGTAGAAACAAAATCAATATGAAAAATAAGACCTTTAATCTTACAAATGATTATTAATGTTTATGTTAATATGTTTATTAATTAATAGTGAAAAATTAGCTAAATTATTTTTTTATTAATATCTTTATTCAAAAAAGTATATATATATATATATATATATATATATATATTCTTTTTTACACCTTTGATCCCATAGGCGTATTGTTGTAGTGATAATAGTCTTGCTGACTCCCACAATTATTTATCTATCAGGACAGGTTTCGACTCTTGAGCCATTCTAAGGTTATTTAACAAGAAGCTACTCAAGAGACAAAACTATTTTTGACAGGTGAAGATTAGAATAATTCATCGAAGTCGATGCCAACAAAATAACTATTTTTATTTCTCATATTTTTTTTATTTTATAACATTTTTTGATATGTTTTTAAATAAGTTTTTTAAATGGCTAAAATGTTTATAAATTATACGAGAAACAATTACAAACTCACAACATTTGTTTTAAAATTATTCTAATTGATCAAGTTATTTTATTTATAATTTCTCCTCTTCGTAGGAACGAACTAAAACTGCAGAGATCCATTCATTCAAATCACTTGCAGCAATTTTGTTGTTTTTATGAGCATATTTTTCTTAATTTGATTAAAAGAGAACAATGTATGGTAAAAATAAAGTGTTTAAAAATAATAGTATTTGCTCTAGTTTTAAACTAGAGTTAATTCGAAAAAAAATCATGGAACAAAATTAATAAACAAATATTAAAAAAGCAACATAACTAATAGATATTTAATTTTAATGGATATTTGAATTAAATAATATTAACAAATATTTTAATAAACAATTAAAAAAATCAGAATACATTTATACGTAAACTTTAGTATTATTTTAGGACATTAAAAAAAATAAAGTATTTTTCTCTTTATCAAAATATATATATATATATATATATATATAATTATTAGAAAATACACTTTTGTTACATCCACTTTAGTAAATATTTAAAAAAGCGATTATCAGAAAAATGTTTGAAGAGTAAAAAATCTAGAATAATCAAATATATATGCTTTATTACCCAAACATGGATTTTATAGACTAGATGCGGATACGGTTAATTCAAAAGGGGGCAAATAAAAGGGGAAATGCTTGAAGGGATACATGAAAAGTCAATATATTTGCAATGTGATCTGATGGTACAGCTTATGGCAAAACTGTAAATACTATACTCGTATAATAACGTACTCATATTCACACAAAAAAGAACATAACTAAAAGTGTGTGTATACGTATATGTGTGTATGTATGTATATATATATATACATATATATATATATATATATATATATATATATATATATATATATATGTCATACTTAATCTAAGATAAATTTTGAATACATTAAATGCACCGATCGATAAATAATGTTCTGTATAAATAATTTAATACAGTTTACCTATTTTTTCAACAAACGACATTTCATTCTTTTACCAACATTACTTTCGATTATATTTTTATTCATCTATTAAACTTACAATAAAAAAAAATATAATTTTCAACTTAAATAATTTTAATTTCATACTGACTTTCAACTCAAATATATATATATATATATATATATATACTAAAATAATTTATTAGGAGAAAAATGTTTCTTGTTGTTCAATTTTACGAACAATCAATTAATATTAGTGACAAATAAACTTATGAAAACTGATTTATAAGCAATTAGTTCCGTTTTGTTATTAAAAACAAATCAAAAAAATACTAAACGATATAAACATATTCTATTTTCTATGTTAAATTTACGTACTATTTTTATTTTCTAATAACATTTCTGTCTAACTACTTTTTTATACGTATATGTATTATATATATATTTAATTATAAGAAAATGTTTATCTACATTTGTAAAAAAATTATGAGGGAATATACGATAAAAAGACATGTTTTTATTTACACATACAACAAAGTTATCAATAAATATATGATATTTATTACACACCTATGCATTACAAGATTTCATTATAAATGAACTTCACTGAACAACTATTAATTTGTAATTATTTATTTCTCAATCATAAATTGCATAAAACAAGAAATAAACAGACAGTCAATTAATGTATAAAACATAAACACATGCAATGAATTTTGGAAATTATCCAAATTACAGATTATTATCTTGCAATAATGAATAATCTCTGTCAAATAATGTGAATATATTTAGTAATCAATTAGTCAAATAATATTTATATATAAACATTCAATACTTTGATAACAGTATACACTTTTAATGAAAATTGAATAGAAATAAATAAATTTTATTGAAATATAAAGTTAGAAGAAAAATTTAGTCCGATGTAAAAATTAAGAAATAAACAATTGTTAACGTCTTATTTCACTGATGAGTTTAATCAACTGTATTCTTGACATTACGTCAAAATATTTATGAATGTATTCAAAAAATTAATATATCACTTTTTAGAAATAAAAAACTATTCAAACTATTTAAAATCATAAGAGCGATACTACACAATATATTTAATGAACTAGAATACCACTATAACACTTATGTAGTATCGCAAATTAACTCTTTTTCACGCCACAGAACACAAAAAAAGTTCCGATTAAAAATATTTAATAAATGATTATTAATTATTTTTAATTGTTCCAGATTTTTCGGTTCCTTGGAGCTGTGAGGACAATGACAGTTCGTATAAACAAGAATCAAAAATAATCAATAATCATTTATTGATCATTTTTGACCACAATTTTTTTTGTTATTTTGTGATAATGAAAAAAAAGTTTTGTTGTATTGAATCTAACCAGTGTCAGAACTATATTGTAATCTATATTTACATTTTTATTAATATACTTTCCCAAAAAAAATACATATTTCTACCGAACAAGTAATGATATTGACAAAAAGTAGATGGCAAAAAAAATGCATGTAGAATACTGTGGGAAAATTCACAATTTAATAGTAAATTTCTTATACAAATGATTAAAAACTTTATCATCTTTAAAGCGTCAATCATCTTTGAAATCTTCCTTAAAAATGATTTAATCGTCACCGAAATACACATAAATGTCGATCATAATTAATTAATATCAATTATCGGACATTTTTACGGAAAAAAATTATCATTTGTGGGACATTAATTCTTGTGTGAAGATGAATTTAGCTACAATACCAAAACCATAATTGTAAAGTTTTTTCATTATTTAAGTTCAATGAAAATATTTTTCTATTTTATTTATAATATTATAACAATTTGTTTTCGTAATACAAAAAAGGATTACTGTACAAAAATATATCCTTTTTCAATCTAAAAAATATGCTATATTTGATAAGAGTAAACAGTAATTATCACATTTTCTAATCAAAAAAAATATATAAGAACACCTCAACATTTAATCAAAGAAGTAAACAGAAAGTTAAGGGAGCGATTAGAATGATTCAAAAAAATATTGTTTAGTTAAGTCGAAAAACAACATTCAATCTTTGGTGCGTGTCACCACGCAGTCCTGCGTTGCTACTGAATACGTCAGCGGCGTCGAAAATATTGCCGGCGGCGACAATGTGACGTCGCATAGTAACACACGTCTAGAATAAAATCAAAAACTCGCATATCTTAAAATATGTGATATAATACTAACTGAAAAATATACGAAAAAAATAGATTGAAATCAAACTTTATTACATTAAGAATATTTATAAATCTAGAAACATAAGGTACTTATTTTCCTGATTTCTTCTATTATGACTTTCTATACTCGTAATAAACATATTTCAATTTTTAATTCAGTTACATGGTTCATAATTCAATAATTGCAAATCACTTATTAATAAAATTTATTTTTTTAAAAAAAAATAATTGATTGTGCAGATGCCAAAATAATAAAGTAATTGAATATCTCAATAAATCACATACAAAGCGCAAAATATAGCAACTGTATTTATGTTTATTAAAATCTTCGATACTCTTATTGACCTCTGAACAATAAATTTATTTTTTATTATTATTCTATTGTGACTTACTATAAATAAAGTAAATAACATTTTCCACTTAAGTTTTTTTTTAAAAAAAAAGATCGAAATTAAGAGATAGTAGTATTTTTTGAATACTGAAATAATCATGTTATTTCTTTTCATAATAAAAATGTCTGTCATAGCTAACAAAAACAAATATCATTAACCATTCTAAATAAGTTATAAAATTAAAATCATCAAAATAAACTGATATATATATAAAATACACTACCTACAACTTTTGCCAGTCCACTGCTGAACAAACGAATTTTATAATTTCTTCCAAATCCAAAAATCTAATACCTCTCTCACATATTTTCATACCTTATTAATATTCCACCTATTATACAGTTTCTTCTGCACATTTCTGTACCAATAATTATTATTTTATCGTTTTTTGTAATAAAAACAATCGTTACTATTGAAGATCTAATCTTTAAAAAAGCAACAAGCGTACACTTGGTGGTTCAAAATCTCATCTTGTTAATAAATTAAAATCGTTATTATTGACATTGAGATTACATATCTTATCTTTTAATAAATGAATTATAATGATTCAGACAGACAATTCATTCAGACAAACATGATATAATTATGCAATTGCTTGAAGCTAAAATCATTAATGAAATAACTAGGTGCTTAAATCTAACAAACATTGTAAAACGCATAAGTTTTACATATACAGTTTATGAGAGAAGCTATAAGAAACAACTTTCTCTATATATTAATTAAATATTGATCACAGCAATAACAATAAAAATATCAAAGCGCCATAAAATGCAATACGTTTTATCAATAGACGGATTAGTGACACATGACAAAGCATAAAGAAATAATAACTGTATTATAAAAATAAACATTATGAAGTTTTTCTATATCTACTTATATTTAACAAAAACTATCAGATTATTAACTAGATATTATATGCGCAATATATAATGAATTTATATGCAAATTAAAAGATAAAACACCAGGTTTCAGAACATATACATACATACATACATATATATATATATATATATATATATATATATAATTGTTTGTGGAAAACAAATTTAATTTTCTTTCTAAAAAAATTACGTTTCAGAAATATATTTATATAAAACCCAACTAGTTGATGATAGTAATGTTTTTATTTTTACCATATTTATCGCTTATTACAAGAAAGTTATATCTTCTACGCAAAGAAAATGCAATACAACAATCAAATAGAGATGCATTTAACTCAAAGGATTAAAAATGGAATAATTAAATTCTGAAGGGATACTAAAATATGAAGAGTAATTTTATATTCAGTTTCTTAAATCACTTGCAGAAGATTTTCATTCAAGTAACTCTTTAAAGCATACTCCTACTTCATTATTATGCGTGTTAACAAATTTTCCCCTTCTTATTCATTAAATATCGTTAACAATTTCTAATACAACGAAATTCTGAATATAAATGTACCATTGTTCGTTATTTATAACCGAAAACTTTAAAAAAAAATCTCACTTGAACAGGATGTACAAATTTGATTTCAACCATTTAAATATTTCATTTGATAATTAATTACGAATTTAATCTCATAAGGTGATAACTTTAACATTTTTGCAAAGAAAGGCTTAAAATTAAAATTTCCATAAGATTTATCATAACTAGGATGTGTGAATACTGATAAAACGAATTATACATCCTGCTACTTAAATAATAAGATAAAAATTGATATCATTAATATGTAATTGATATATATACATACGTATATATATATATATATATATATATATATATATATATATATATATATATATATATATAAGCGAGATGTGAGTTTTTCGTTTTCACATTTTAACAAGTAACAAATTCCATATTAGTATAAGTAAACCCCAATTTATATTATCAATATTACAATTAAATATTTATTTTTATACCGTGTTGATAACGTTTTTCAAGCACTGTTAAAACACATTCTATAAAAAATAGTAATCATCATATCTTATTAAATTAATATAGTTTTTTAATGTTTCTTACTGTTATATAATTATTGTGATTTTAAAATATAAATAAGAAAAATATTTTGAATTTTTGTGCAGTATTTTAAATAGTAAATATTGTTTTATAAACAATCCAAAAGTAACTAAAATTATTATTTAGAGATATAATTCCGTAAAAATGTACTATTGATGTTAACTCAGTTTACAACAACCAAATAAAATCAAAAAATCATTATCTTCCATGAAAACAACATCCAAACATAAACAAGATAAACTGCCTTATGGTTTCAAGAAACTATAGGCAATAAAAAATTATAAATTTTGATTTATCTGATCTTTAAAAGAGAATGCCTTTTTATACATCTTCTAAGTACACTTTTTATAAACAGTGTTAATTTTATAAAATTTCTTATAACAATTATGAATAGTTTTTTTTATTATTTTACATACACCACTATCAAAATTTAAATACTCAAGACATTTTCATTGCTTTACACACGAAACGGTCACTTTATTAATGAAAACTAACAAACAAACTTGAACTCAAATTGATGACACATCGCATAGTATTATAACCGTTTCCTATAAAAAGTTCTCTATTTTACTAACAGGCATGAAAACAAATTGTTATTTAAGAACGTGAGTATATTTCTTGTAGTATAACTACTTCAAAATAACAATTGTTAAAAAGTCATATCTTTAATGATTTTACAAAATATATTTTCTGTCTATTGTTATCATTAAAATTATACATAACGTCAATATTTTTGATTGTATATATATATATATATATAATTTTGACATTTATAGAGTTGAAGCATTTTAGATACACATTGAAAACATGATAAACAGTCCATGTTGTTCAAACAAAAATCGTTAAAAGAATATATGACCTAACATAAATAATTACATAGATCATAAAAAATAATCCAGAAATGAAGTAAAAATATAAAATTTATATTCTCTTGGATTGGAGATGAATGGAAACAAATGACAAAAAAGAAGAAACAAACCCCATTTTTACTTTAATCCTGAACTAAAAAAACACTTATCTGGTATTTACCCTGAGTTTCTTTTAATAATTACAAACTTGAACATGAAAAAAAATAATATAAATATCCATAATTATAACAAGTCTAATTTGAAAAAATCCATTATCTGCTAACGATACCTACCACTTAGCTCTAGTAATCCTACAGACATTTGTATCAAATGCACAACTGTTAATTATTAAATAACATACGAAAGAAACTATTAATTCTTATTAACTATGTCATTGTTTTTTTAAATTTTTATTCACTCTTTCTTATATATATATATATATATATATATATATATATATAAGTAATCTATTAAAAAGTTATTAATTTTCCAAATATTTATCATTGAAACAATCTAACAATCCAAAAATATAAATACCTATTCAATGAAAAGTTATTTGAAGAAACGTATTTCGTATTTTTTTTTATTAATAAAAAAAATATTTGTCTTTATATTTATAAAATATATTATTGCATATTTCTGCAAATAAATTTCTTAAAAAATAATATTATAAAAACCAACTGACAGAAACTTCAAAAATTAAAAAAACACTAAAAATATAAAAAGACTTAGAACAAGAAAAATAAACACATCATAAAGTGTTTATAATATAAAAGCAATGGATCAGTCAACTGGGAAAAAAAATAGATGAGACTTTAAACCATCAATACATAGCTGCAAATAATATTATATGTATATATATATATATATATATATATATATATATATATATATATATATATATCTGTGTGTGTGTGTGTCCAGTTTTTTCAAGCATATGTTATAACCATAAAAAATGTGATTGTAAAATTTCAATAACATTAAAAAAGAAATTTTATCTACACAAATAACTTCGATATTATATTTACATCATACAAATATATAAGGAAAACATCAATGTTACATATCAATAGATACGTACACACACACACACACATATATATATATATATATATATATATATATATGTGTGTGCCTAGTATATAATATATATAACGTACGTATATACAAGTTGACTTATTTACATACAAAATACAAGATTACCTTAAATCATAGCAATGATCAAAGGCTATACGCCTTCGTTGTTAGAAAAAGACAAATTGTTTACATGTTCACTTACTTTCAAATCATGCACTACTTTTAGTATTATTGTGTACAAAAGATTGATGTGTACTCTCATAAATCCAACACCAAATATTAAATAAATATATATATATATATATATATATATATATATATATATATATATATATATATAAGAATAAAATTATAGTAATCCAAACAATTATGTATAATCAATTTAAATTGTATAATTAAAATGTATGAATCAATGTGAAATATTCTCAAATCTAATAAAAAAAAACAACAAATCCTTTCAGACAAAATATAAACTATTTTTCAACGTAAATTGCACGGCTGTATTTATAAAATGGATATCAATGAAATGCTAATCGTTGAATAATAAATGTATAGCTGAAATGGAAATGAACGAATGACAAATTATGTAGTTTCAATGTAGCTCGTTTGCATATAAATAAAAACAAAACAACGTGTGAGTGTACTTACTTTATATCAACAGGTACAGTAGATACAAGCACTACGAACGTGTATATATATATAAATATATTTATATATCCAACTTTGTACAGAATCCCGTATCTGGTCGCACCAACAATTTAAAAAAAAATGATTTTATCAATCACTACAAAATGTTCACGTCAATGGATTATTTCAGTTCGTCGGCTCTACTTGCACAGTGTTACAATAATAGAAAGTAAAACAGAATGTTCGTGTATAAAATATAATAAATAAAATGTTCTTAACAATTAAATGAAGGCTCTAAATTGACTTTTCAAGCACCATACGTGTTATAAATCTGCGGGTAATTTACAGCGCACGTATGTTTCGTTATATATTGATATCTTTCGGGAAGAACAAACTTTTTATTCGTACATTCCGCCTAGATCTGAAACATCAACTATTTTCAGTACAGAAATAATCGCCAATACTCGTCGTGTTTGACGTACGGCTCGAAAATCAACTGTGCGGTGCTACTTTAACGTTACTGATATAAAACGTACCGTACGACTGTCCAATCAGCACTGCACGACAATATTCAGTGATAGTAGAAGCAGCAGCCAAGTTGTGCGTCCGCTGCTCCTCCTCATCGATGATGATGATGATGTTTAGATGATACAGAATGAAGGAGGGGAATTGTTACGTTGCGATATGACCTTGGGACACAGTCTCCTGCCGGCGGTGCACTCAATCCGTCGTCCGATCGCATGAGTAAATAAATATGATCATTTATGTTTATAACTATGCAGATTATTGTTCGAACACTTATCTCATCATTTTATATTTATACTGTTTCGTATACACAATGCATACAGAGCCGTCTGAGTTCAGAGGCGCAAAATCAGGTACAGTTA
The DNA here is from genome assembly GCA_034766995.1 of Acanthacorydalis orientalis. Classification (NCBI taxonomy): domain Eukaryota; kingdom Metazoa; phylum Arthropoda; class Insecta; order Megaloptera; family Corydalidae; genus Acanthacorydalis; species Acanthacorydalis orientalis. The sequence continues at coordinate 18,981,538 of CM068321.1, read as the reverse complement.
GAACATGGAGAATTTTTACTAGAACACTCATGATATCACATTACTATTCACATTTTCTTTAAAAGAAAAACACAGATGTAGAACGTCACATAATTCTAATAAAAATCATCAAAAAAAAAATTCACACACATCTACACAAACTATTTGAATTTTATACACACTATTGTGTTATAACCACCAAGATCAAAAAGTAAAATTAAATTTTTGGCCATTCTTTTTATTTGATGATCACTTGATAAAAAACAAACTATTCTTGACATATTTTTTTAGTTATTCCCGTTTTAAACTTTTTTACTAATGATTTTTTCTACACGAATAAAATTAAATTATTAATCTGACATCCAACATGTTTTAATTGTATGCAGCAATCAGAAACAAATGAAAATCATCTCAATTCTAGAATAAAAACAAACAAGAATCTCTTATTCTTTTTCTCCTGCATAATATATTCCCGCTATTATTTAATTGTTCACATTGTTGTCACCAAAAAAATATTTTTATAATAAATCTATTAATCTCTCAACAAAAATATAACTTCTAATATAATCGAATAACGATTTGATTCTAAACCCAATATCAATTAGTTAAATGCGTAATGAATAATATTCTTTTGATGCACATTATTTAATAGAACAATAAATAGATTTCTCTTTTGATTTTTCAAATATTTCTTCTTGTGATATTTTCAATTTAATCTTATTAAATAATAAAAACACACAAGTTTTTTTTAAATGATTAAAAATGAAAAACATCTAAATAATTAACTAATGTAATAAATATGAAGGGTTCAGATACGATAGATCTCATTTAGGTAATATGCCTCTGGATATATATATATATATATATATATATATATATATATATATATATATATATATATATATATGAGAGAGAAAATAAATAACCAATTTATAAAGAAACGTATTTAAAGCCATTCATCCTTATAATGATATTAATAAAACAGATTACTACATAAAATCATCGTCTCCATTCTATAAAGAATTAGCAAGATATAGAAAAGTGAGTCATAATACTTAACCCGGGATCTACTTTGAAAATAGGAAATAATAACTAGAAAAACTATACAAACTGCTTCTCAAATAATAAAATGAAATGTGCAGATCGAACATAAATTATATTTTTCAAGAATACTTGTTTTTATACAACATTAAAATAAGAATCAAAATTACAAGTTTTTAGTTCACACTCAAAAAAGCATGAGTGTATGCAACGTATCGTCAAAATTTCGATCGTTTATTTTGTTGTAGAACTTATCAAACTACAACCTACACAACACTACTCTTGAACTTTATTCCTCGTAATAGTCGTCGAAGTTTAGACATCGTTTTTAAATGTTACATCCAAGTGTTTAATCGCCTTGACCCCCAACAAATCAACTTACTGCTTGAATCAGCCAACTCTCGTCTTTAATATTATTTACGGATATTCCTCATTCAATTTGCGACAAGGTCAATCGGTCTTTGCTATCAACGCCCTGTTAACTAATAAGACGAGTTTTCTTTACAAATAACTAAATACACTACTGAATTTCAATACATTCTTAATGTATTCAATTTGCAACGAACATTTTTTTTATGAATATAGATGTATAGATGAATTATATTTATAATATTTAATATTTATTTATGAATATAGATGTATAGAGAATAAATAATGTAACAAGAAGTATATGATGCAAAAAATCAAATTGATATCAAAATCGCAATAGTATTTTTCAAAATGTATGAAAATTAATACTATCCCAGTCTGCAGTTTCGAAAAATTACTAAAATTATCTGGTCTTTAAAAAATTACCAAAAAAAATTAATCTCTTAGAAACAAAACACCTTCAAATTAATTTACATTTCAATAGATAATCTTCCATCTATTTCGTTATCTTATAATATTTCTTTTCAGCATTTCTTTAAACTCAATATATACAACGAACATTTTATAATAATTCTGCATTTTACAAAAAATTATAAAAATAGAATAATCAAGTTCCCTAAAAGCCTATCTAATTTATACAAATAACATTCGCATAAATCTCTTGAAATTCAATAATTTGTCAAATTAAAAAGAAATCACACTAATTATTTACAAGGATTATCTTCTATCAACTGCTACGTACAGATTCCGTTCCAATTAAGAGCTACTACATTTGATGTAATTCGATTATTCGATTTCACATTCGTAATCAGATTTGCATAAATTTGATTCCAATAAATGTATACTATAATGAAAGACTTGCGAAAATCAATTTAATACTATTTAATTATTGTTAATTTGTTTAGTTTAGTATTTTATATAATACTGTTTTATTCATTTATACATCAATAATAATTGAAGACATTTAAGGAAATTTAAATTTTAAATTTGATACATCAAATCTTTTTAAAAATCTTAGTATATTTGAGAACAAAAATTATGTACTATTTTTACAATCTTCTCGTGATATTAATTACGTTATATCACACCCAAAATTCTGTCTAATTTATCAATTTAAATTCATCTCAGAATATAATTTCTACCGAAAATAAAAACGTACACATGTATATTAAAAATATTTGAATGATCGATCAATACAATTCAGTACCAATCAATTGTATTTTATACCAAAATTCAAATTTATTTACAAATAATCGTTCAATCTTGTTTTCAAACATATGATTAATGTCAATAATAACATGAAATAAAAAAAACGTGTAAACTATAACTGGTTTTTACGTCAACACATAATAATATGTATTTCACAGAAATAGTAAAGTACGAACACACGTTCAATAAGTTATTGATATTTTCAGTAATATGACATGCACCTAAGTCATGTCTCGAAAGTCATTTGTTTTCATCATATTTATGTACAAATTTCTTAACATTCATATAAAATAAGAATTTTATGTTTTTTTTTCTTTGGGCATATGCGGTACCATATACGGTGTTGAATTCAGACGTTTGGTTTGGATTCATATTGGTTTACTACCCCCCCCCCCCTCCTCTCCCTGTTGATGGGGGCTCCAAGCAATTGCCCATTTTGCCCATACGATAACGCACCACTGATAGCTTAAACAGTAAGAGAAAAATTCATTTGTGAAAGTCAATTCAGCCTTAATATCAAAACTCTATTGTTTAAAAAAGATTTCATTAGTGAAATTCTAATTAATATCTTGTGTTTTTTATATTATCAATTTATATTTTTTTGATATATTCCCAACGAATAAAATGATATATATATATATATATATATATATACTGAAATATAAAAATGTTCATAATTGGATAAACGATACATGCAACACTGTCTTCACTTTGTAGCCTTGGTTACACATCTTTATAAAAATATTAGGTTCTGAGATTTAAAACTTACGAGCGACGTCAAGTGGTAGAAGCTCTTTAGATTTTAATTTAATAGAAACGACACGGAAAGAAAAACTGAAAGAGAATGTTTCAATTTTCGGAGTACATTCGGAAAAATGTATTCTATTTTTATCGAGATCGATATGAATTATTCAAATATATTCGTGAATGAAATAATGTGATCAATTATCTTACAGTTAATTTATTACAATTTACAAATACTGTGAAATCCGATTACCCAATAACTGGCTATGGGTTTTACGAATAACAGAAAACATGAAGAAATAAAATAGTACTTTATATTTACATAGTCTATATATATATATATATATATATATATATATATATATATATATATATATATATATATATATATATATATATAAAGTATATATGTAATTTCCAAATTACAATTTATTTAAAGAACTTGAAAATATTTGCTTGGCTTGTTATTTTTTAATCTATAATTACTTTTCACACATGTCTGAATGCAATAAAATATAGTTGCCCAAACGGTTATCTGACATTTATTTCAATACAAAGTCAATGCTTTCAAGCACTTTTTATTTTCAGAATTACAATACATGTTTATGTTTCACTGTTAACAACTGAATTCTCAACATTAGGTCGCGATTTTCATGACTTTTTCTTAGCAACATATTGAAGAATAACTTAGTGTTGCTCCACTTAGTTATCAATTCTCAGAAGATGTCAGACTACTCTCAGATTTCTCCTGGAAAATGGTACATGAGTGACTCAGCACTAAGTCATTCCACAAGTGTGGTTATATTTATACATTTTCTTTTAAAGATTTCCTACACATTTCCTACATAATTGGATTCTAATCCATACACGAGTAATCGGAGTTCTGTTTTTAAAAAAATAGTTTCTAAAATATTTTTTTTATAATAATTTTTATTATACAAAATATTTTATAAACGAATATATATATATATATATATATATATATATAACTAAAACGTTTGAGAAAATCATTACAACAAATACTTAACAATTTTATTATAAATAACGAACGATTCGAAACAGAAGAAATATATGACTCCTCATATATAATATATGTTTTATAAGCTTTCATCGATTTATTTCAGACTTTTAGTTGTTTTCGAACAGCGCTAAGTAATATATGTTAGCATAATAATCTATATTCGAAATTTATGAGCATTTTTCAATAATTGCTTGTCATATAAAATCAAATAATTTATTAATTTTTGAAAAGCAAGTAAGTATAATTTTAATATCTGTATCGTACTTGTAAATTACAAATAAACAATTATACCTTTTAAAAAGTTGAAGTATTCAAAAGTTTAGAAATAAAAAATTATATTTAATGAAGAAAAATTTTAATAAATGATTCGGAAATTTTCACTTTGTCTATTTAATACTATTCAATTTTCAAAATGATCATTTAACTATAAAACAACTCTTTTACACCAGCTATACCTAACTTCTGAATAAACAACATTTTCAATGAAATTATATTGAAATTAAAAATTATATTAGTATTCAAATATCATGAAAATTTAGGATTTAATAGTTCATTTCTTTAATGTGCTACATCAAGGCATTATATTTAATATTACTGTTTATGAAAACTCTATTGTTCTATTACAACATTTTTGGATACATATGGTACTCTATTGAAAAAAATTGTAGTCAGAATAAAAGGAATAAGTGAAAAAATTAATGATAGTTAAAAATTTGAGTAACATTTAAAAAATATTATGAATATACAACTAAAAACTACTAACAAAAAATATAAATAAGTTAACCGTCTACCTATGTCAGTGGAAAACAATTCAATAAAATTCTAAAGAAAACCCATATATATACACACACATATATATATATATATATATATATATATATATATATATATATATATATTTGTCTCATTTCTCTGAAACAAATTTTTGTTGAATTACTTTCGTAGTTAAAAAATAAATGTATTTCAAGATATAATTAAGATAATGTCATTCATTTTTCTATTTCAAATTAAACAGATTGTTTTTTGATACAAAAAAATCACATTTGTTTCAATATTAATATATAATCATAACACTATTTCGACTATAGAGTTTTGAATAAATAATGATTGTTCGTTGTATGTCAAACCATGAAAAATAGTCTAGGAAATATCGAAAAAAAACAGTTTAATATACTAGTAATATCAAAATTGAAGCTTTATAAAAGTATAGACATTGTACAAATATAAATATATATATATATATATATATATATATATATATATAATATACCATAGATATGTATCATATAACATGATATTGATTTTAGAATCCAATTAAAGTTCTACGAATAATTTCCAGGAATAAACGTATTGCAATTTCCGCACTTTAAATTGTCTTCTTAATTTATTTTAATAAATAAGCAGCTGAAAATCGTATTTTATGACAAATATTTCAGAGGTGTATCAAATAATAAAAAATATTAAATGGCAATAATGACAACGATTAGCCGAATAATAAGTAAAATGAAATGCAATTAATATTTTTTTAAATATATGTATATATATATATATGAATATAAACACTTTAAAGCCACTTATCATTACAGTTGTATTTTTATTTTTTAAATTTTCAAAACTGTTTATTTTTGAAAACAGTATTAAAGATGTGGTTAAATGTAGACTTTCATTTAAGTCATTAACAAGTATTCGTATTTTTGTTTACAGATTAAGTAAACGATGCGATAAAGTTTATTTTATTAAAGTAGCCAATAATTGAGTATTGCATATTTTGATACATTCTCTATAATTAGGCAATAATCAATCATTGGAAATTTTGATAAAAGAAATGTTTATCGTATTTAAAATATTAATTTACTTATGAAAATGAATACATTTACTTCAACTCTACTTTTACAACAATAAGAATTCACCATGAATATCATAATACGTTTTATGAAAAGAATGGGTAGCGAGTAGTTCCATATAACTGTATGTAAATAAAACGTTTTTTTTTAAAAAAAAAAAACACAATTAATATATATTAATACATTAACTGTTTTTCATGTGTTAATTGGAAATATCATAAATGAAATATATTGTCAATTTAACTGTGACAATAATTTACAATGTTAATAATCGTGAGAAATGGAACTACACTTAACCTTCATGTGGACGCTCATGAAATAATAAGGATACTAAAAAAATATTGTTTCCGTTTCAGTTACCTAATTATATTGCAGCTACAAATGTCGAAATGTATTTGAGGTTTTAATTATATTGTGTCATCGGGTCAGTTTGATATCAGAACATATCGCGTATCATACACAGCAATTACAAAAAATCCACATTTCCATTTGGTGATGTCATTTTCACTGAAGTTTGTATGTATTTCTAAACACAGTATTTAATTTAAATCGACATCACTACAGACTTTTATTTTTCATTGAACAATGGAAGAAATAGTAACTAGTACAAATATTTCTATACGATAATGTGTAACTTTTTAAAATGTAATTTTACTTAGAAAACTTTAATTTAAATATTACATCAATCTTAAAAAAGTAATTTTATAAAATATATCTAAAATTTTAACTTAACACCCATAAAATGTTCATTTTATAAAAATATTTATATTATCTTTCATACTTCATATTCATATTATCTTTCATATTCAAACTTCTAAAAAGTATTTTATTAAAAAAATGACGAGGCATGTAAGAAATGGTTACTTAGATTTTAAAAATATTTCAATTTCATTTATATAAAAAATTAACCTTTATTATATAATTATATACACTAAAATAAATAATTTACGGTGTCATTAAACATAAATAATATAATTTTAACTCTGTGGTTAAATTTACTCACACGGGTAAATTTTTCACTCAACCCAAAAACAACAGAAGAGTTTTCAATAATTGATTATTTTTGATTGTTGATTACACACATTTCAATCATGCCATCATTCACAAAGCACTAAATTACCGATATATATATATATATATATATATATATATATATATATATATATATATATATATATATATATATACACACTTTTTCCATTTGAAATACTTTTCTAAAATTACAAGATTTAATCAAAATGTGCAAAAAGAATATTTTATATCAACAATATTACATTTTTTCATGTTAATATTAATTAAATCATACTAAATTTCTAATATGAAATAATTGTAATTATATTAAAATAATTATTTAATTTTTTTTATTCAAATTTGTGCATACTTCTTTTTCATGAATTTTTATTATGACACACACACACACATACACACACATATATATATATATATATATATATATATATATAGGTATGTGTGTGTATATATATATATATATAAACGAAAATATCACCTATCCAAATATCTCGATTTTTCATATATTTTTTTTGTACATAAAAATATACTTACAATAGTAATAGAGCCGCTTTTCGAAGTAATCTTTTCTAAAAACTGTTATTATTTAAAGAATTTAAGAAACTAATACCCCAATAGACACATATCAAATCGACTTAGTAGACGTGCAGAGTACTGTAATAAAATTTATATAATATATTTACATTATTTATGAAATTAAGATTTATATAAGCCTTTCCACACGAATGCTACATCTGAAACACTTTAAAAAAATAATTTAGGATGTATTTAGTTTGAACAATAAAGGAATTCAGTTTAAATATTTTTGAGTTTGAAAAGCAATGTATTCAATGTAATATAAAACTATTTTCATTTATTGAAGTGAACCACAAATGTTGAATTTGTTGGCTTCGTAAAATAAAATAATTTTCACACAATTAAAATGAGACAACCCGTTTAAAATATTTTAAACACGATCTTCTAAGGAATGATTTTATCAAATACAGGACTATTTTCTTTGCAATGAATTTTAAAAAAATAGTTTAAAGTTTCGATTTTCTAATATCTGATTTATTAACAATATTACTTAAAACTAATAAAAAACATATATTTATAGATAAAATTGAAGTAAAACAGAATAGTTTAAAAATAACATTTATATATTAAAGTTAATAAATTAAAAACATTAATTTGTCGAAATAAACTTTTGTATATTACAGATAAAAAAAAACTAATAATTTCAAACTTATTGACAAACATTTTTGATGCACTATAAAAAAACGTCTGATTAAGCGTTTGGGAGTTCAATGGTTCCCAATAATATTCAACTAGATATTAAAACAATGTAAGGACATGATTAATTTTGCACACATGTAATAGATGCAAGACACTTTAAGGGAGGCGTACTAAAGATGAAAGTCACAGGATTAATTAATCAAAACAATTGATGGAGTTTATCTCCGTAAAGTACAGCAAAACTCCGCACACCCACTAAAGTTGAATTCTACTTTTTTCATTATTTATTTTTTCCACATATTACGAGTTATTGACTAAAACTGAATTTAAAAAATTGTTTAAATATTTTATTCCCATAAATAATTTCACACTGAATGTAGCCGAAAATATAATACAATAACATATAGATTTAAAAACGTGCTCTTAAAATGTCTCTCAATAAGAAAAGTAAATATTATATTATAGTTAACCACTTTAAAGAAAAAAACTTACAGGCTAATAAAAATAGTAACTAACCTGTTTTTTAAAAAACATTTACAGCACACATTCAAATTTGACAACACAGTAAAAATTAATGTAATATTTACACAAATTAGACATTTGAATTATTTGGAACAACGCTAGTCAGTTATCTACTTTAGAATAACCTTTCTCATAATTTTCATTTTGATATATTCTTCGCATGATATATTCTACACAATTTAAAATAAATATTATACACAAAATATTTTATTATTTGGTAATTAACTAATGTTTAAATTTTCTTTTTGACAAATATACATTCTTTGTTGATCATTAACATACTAACTGATATCACCGTTTTTGAATAATACGGTATATTTAATTGAACGTAAATTTTAAATTCTATCTGAGAAACACAATTTTTAAATTATATGTATATTATATATATATATATATATAATTTTATTTGAAACTGAAATTATACAATTAAAAATAAATACATAATCTATATAATTTTGATTCATATTAAGTAATATATTCATCTCATATACTTGATCATTATCAGTTAATTCTTCATTCTTGAATATTTGAATTACAAAATACTTAATTTACTAAAAATGTATATTAAAAATGAAGTAATAAAATACCATCTATTCATTTATTATCAATTTAATTTAAAAGAAATGCTTATTCACTATAAAAAATTAAACTGAACAAATGAGACATTCAAATAGAAATTATGTAATTTATTAATAAACAAAATAATATATATAAAAATTATATGTACTTTTTGTTTCATAAATCTCAAAAATCAAAACATTACACAAAATACAGAAATAGAATACAAGAAAGTAGTTACTTAATATTTAATACTGTACCATGTATATTCAACATAATACACGTATTCTTTAACTTACACATTAATGATAAAATAAATTCACAAATATACTTTTTTCTATCTATATTTAATCTATATTTTTACAATAAAATCATATTATAATAATTAACTCTACATATATAAAAAGCTTAGAAAAGTAAACACGTTTTCAAGGTACTAAGTTACTTCGTTATAGTAATAATTATTTCTTTATGATTTCAAATTTTGTTAACAAAATCATCAAAGAAATTGTAAGTTCAATCAAGTTTCCGTTTCCTACTTTTCACAGTTAATTCTTCACGTTTCTGTTTTAAACCAGGTTCACTAGTTCTCAATTCTCGTCTAACAGGCATTTCAATATGTGCTTGAACTAATAACCATTTCTTAATTTCCTGTATGCATTCATCTTGCATTTCTTTTGCCATGCTATAAACATAATCATTAGTTTTGTTATACATGATAGCATTTTGAAACATGACTAGAACATATCTAATAAATTCATTTGTATTCCTAATTTGTCCACTCTCGATATTTTTTCGTAATGTTTGTAAATCTTTAGCTTCCCTTACAATGCCATGATAACCAGGTGCCTGCTCATCAGTAATGGGTTTAAGAAACAACGATGCATCTTTATGTGTAACTAAAGTATTATACACTAACATAATTGACTTTTTCCAAGATCGGTATTCTTTATCATCGTCAAAACCGGTAAGACTCGAAGCAGGACTGTTCGGTACTGAATCGCTCGGTGTCGCTGGAGTTGAGTACCTTCTACGAGTACGAGCTAAAGATACTTCTGCCTCTTCTTCGGTCCAAGGGCTTTCTGATCGATCAGGTTCGATCTTAACTTTAACTTTACTGTCAATTTTCTTTTCGAGATCTAAGCTCACTTTTTCTGAACAAGCATCTTCCGAATAATCTTTATCATCAAAATCTTTTTCCGATGCTAAAAAGAAATCTATTTCTCTTTCTTCTTTCTTTTTCTGTCTAGAATAATCACGTTTTGCTTTCTCAGATTTAATTACTCCAATAGCGACATCATCAAAATCTGCTTCTGTAAAGTCGCTGAATAAGGGTTTATGTACACTTTCTGTATTTTCTATATCTATTTTAACTTGAGATGTATCTTGACGTAAATTCATCGGACTGTTAGAAACATTCTTTTTGTCTAATTGTTCATCAAAATTACAATCTAAAGAAGAGTTAGCTGGTGTTCCTACTGATGAAACTGAATCTTCATTTGTTTCTTTTAATATATTCTTTTCATTAGTTATTTCAGGTGATGAATTAGAAGATTCTTTTATTCTTTCACTAACTTTACTGTCACACGGTAAGACCTGTTTTTCAATTTCTGAACTTTCAGAAAAGTCAGCACTACTTCGGTTTTCTTCTTCTATTTCTTCAGACTTAATACTTTCCTCAGTTAAATCTTTGTCTAAATTAGCAGCTACATTTTCAAAAGTAGGCTCTGTTTTTATTTCTTTTACATCTTCAAATGAATTTTTAGACTCATTTGATTCGTCAATATTTTTATCTATATCGACTTTTATTTTGTCTATTTCTAAAATATTACTTTTTTCTGCCAAGTTCGATGAATCCAGTGACTTCTCCTTGGAATGAAAATCACTTCTTACTAAATCTTCAGACCTTACATCTTTAACTTCAGTCATTGAAATGTTTGTTTCTTTATATCCCAGATCTTCTCTTTTAACTTCTTTTAGAGTTTTACCTACTGATTTATCAAGTTCATTTTTTATTTCCCCTATTTTACTACTATCTGCTACAACATCAGATAACACAATATTTTCTTCTTTACGTTCACTTTCTTCAACATCTTTGAGAACTTCTTCAATCAGCTGCATTTCTTCTTCAATATTTTCTACCGCAATTATGACTTCATGATCGATCGAACCTTTTTTAATATCAGTTTGCAAAATATTTTTATCCAAACTTGCCACACTAGACACATTAGAAATTATGGCAGTTACTGGTAAAGCAGACAACTCTTTTGATAAAGTACTTGTTCCAATTGTAGGTGTAGAAATATCAGTATGTAAAGGTTCTTGTCCAATAGCAGTACTTACAAGTTGTTGTAAACCTGGTGACACTGTTACTTCTGGTGAAGAACTTAATAAGCTTGCTATTGTAGGTGAGGATCCACATGAATTACTTATAATAGCTGAATGATGTACTACTGAACTAACATTAGGTGCAGGTGAAGGAGACTTTAATAGACTTGTTAATAAAGGAGACATAGCAGGTTTACAACTATCTTGGCCACTTTCATCAGTAACCGGCTCCATTTTTATTGTATCACTTTCTATACTGTCTGATAATTTACGTTTATGACCGACTGGTGAAATTAACTTGCTTGAAGGCCTCCATGCACGTTCTAACTCTAACTTTTTCTCTTCTCTTTCTCTTAGCCATTCAGCATGTAAAATAGCCTCTCGTTCTTTCTGTTTCTTTTCTTGATCGATTTGTAAACACATCTCTTTAAGTTGATTTTCATCCGTTCGACCTGACCGCACATTCTCGATTTCTTCCTTCAATTTTAAATACATACATTTCTCTTCCGCTATTAAACGCTTCAGTTCCAAAATTCTTTCTTCTTTCAGTCTTCGAAGTATACTTTCACTTGGCGTTTCCATTACTGTCTCACTTCCTGATGCTCTTTTTTTACGTTTCGGTGTTTCTACATTTTCTAGTAATAAACCATATTGTGCTGCACAATTTTTTTGTGAATACCAATCTGCTGGACGAGCAACATACCCCAAACTTTTCATTGTTCTGCTTACAGTCATCCAATTTTGATCACCACTTCTAACTACAGCAGATGCTAAAAACAACTTTTCTTTTAAATCCCAAGTATCAATTGGTACGCGCTTTCTTTGGAGATGTTCTTGAATAGTTGCCATTATAACAATATTTAATAATTTTTAAAATGAGAATATACCGACAACATAACCTCAAAAGTAATATTACTCATTTACTTAAAAATGACAATAATGTTTAAATTAATTGTTTTATATTCGATAGCTTACTGTATTAAATATAACAATATTTCACAAAAACGATATACATTAAAATTAAAAATCAGCTAATTGTTTGATAACAAGCATTTAAAATACATCAAACAAAACACTAGCATCGCGGGAAATACAAATATTAGGCACAACAGTTAACTTACACGAAAAGGGTATATTAATATTTATACTTTTATGTCAAAAACGTCTTGAAGTATAAATTGATTTTTCATTAAATACATTTTGAATATTTTCTGAATAAATAATTTTCAAGAAACTGAATAAATTTACAAAAATAAATGGCTAATTTGCAAAGTTAATACAGGACAGTTTTGAAAGTTGACTAGCTATGGTCTTCCCATTCATGAAAATGACAGTCTTATTTCAAAAGTAAAATTTAAATAATTTTTAAATATTACTTAATGTATATAGAAACAATATTGTAATAATTCTTGTGAACACAATACACACACACATGCATGCACATATCTGGTGTGTATATATGTATATAATAGAAATGAACTATAATACAAGACATTAAATTTATTGATGTATTTATATTTTGAATACTACAAACATTACTCATACAAATGGAAGGCCATACCATTGTAAAATACTAAATAATCTATTAAAATATACATATGATTTATTAAACTTATCAATATTTTTAAAAACTTTGTTGTAGAGTATGGTGCTTTTTATAACAATCATCTTACTAGTACTAAACAAAACATTTAAGCAATAATTACATAGTACGTACTATTGTACCTAATGTATTAGTTTGAAACCAAATCATAACTGGTTCATTTATTTAGTTGATCAATATTTGGAATGATTACAATTACTGGAATTTTAAACAAACAAAACGAATATATAAATTACATTCAAACATTTCCATAATCGAACAACTACAGTACAAAAATTATATAAACAAAAATATATCACGATTTGCTCTCTTCTAGTTTCGCTAATAAAAACAAATTGTATAGCTAGCTGCAAATATTATTCACAACCATTGTATAAAAATAATGACAATCACTACAATTTCAAATAATACTGATGGTCAAAATATTTGCAACATTTGATATTTCTTTCAGTTACAGTTCTTAATTATACTTATTTACCGACTTGCTTGAAATTTATTGTAACCACAAAACAATACTTTAATACTATATATAAACACTGGAATACATTCTAGACAGCATCAACAATGACCTTCTAACAAAATTTTATCAAAAAGTTTCTTCACCATAACTAATAACACTACATTCTTTATATTTTTAAATAAAATACATTTGTATTTTTACAAACATGAATATGTAAACTTAATCAGAAAGATTTAAATACAAAAAATTCAATACATTAATAATTTTCAATTTTTATTATAACAATATACGAATGACAACATGATACAAGAATGATAACAGTTAAAATGTTTAAAAATAAATCGACTGTTTAGCGACTAATGAATTTCTGCATAAGAATCACAGTTAATGAAAAATGTAAATTTTAACACTAAAATACAAAAAAATGCGATTTTAAAAAGGCAGATTTCTTAAAAAAAAATAAAACAGTCATCAAAACTTATGAAATATTAAAATTGTTATACACATATTTACAAGGCGTTTGAGTCATGTAATAATCAGACAATTATGATTATAATATGAACACAAACTAACTAATTTTCTGGATTTTGAATAAGCCTTTTGAAGAGTAGAATATGCGGTTCTGAAAAAATATAAGTGATTATAAATACAAAACATTAATTTTACACCATTAAATACAAAAAAGATTATCATTTTACAAGCAATTTTAGTAAAATCATTTGTATATTTACATGCTTCTTTATTATCATAAAAATTAAAACAAAAAAACTTATTTTTGGTGAAATATAGTTTTTAAAACTAATATTTGAATAAATACACACCTGGTTTATGAGTCATATAATGAATCCAACCTTGGCTTTGCTGAACACCAATACTTCTCCACTCTGCTTCAGACATCAAATGAGTTTTAGGAACTAACTTTACTAATTCTTTCGGCAATACAACATGTCTAATGAAAAAAAGTTAATATAAGAAAATCTATATATTAATGACAATTTTATTAAAAAGAAATTACAAAAATACATAAGTAAGTATTCTTTTATACATAAAATAGCTTAATTTGACTTGTCACTCTTAAGAAATTATCACAATTTTTCTCAATAATCTACCACATCGTTCAAAAAGATTTCGATTTGTTTTAATAGACGTTAAACAAAAATTCATCTATAACTTTCATTAACATAATATTAAACAATGAAAATAAATTAATTACAAATTCACTTCTTAATTTTACAAATTCATTTGCTCTGCATTAATAAAATGAAACAACACATCTACTAAAAATATAAAATAAATTATACTACCCAATGTTATTTATATCAAAATCAATTTTTTAAACTTTGTACACTATATATATATATATATATATATATATTTCACAAGTATGTAAATTTATATAAAAGTAACAATATTAGTTACAAATCTAATGATTAAATAATTACATGTTTGCAAAAATTATTAAAAAATGTTTAAATATTAATCAAAAATCATTTATCGCAATGAAGTTTCAGTAGTGAAATAAGTATGAATTTAGAATTGAAAACCATAATTAGTTAGAAAAATACTGATATATCAATATTATCTGATAGATATTAACATATGCTAATAACATTTTAAGACATGTACAAAACACAGCAGACACATAAAAAAGAAAAAATAATCATAAATGCAAAAAAACACTCATAGTACAAATAAAATTATTAAGATGTTCAAAAATATCAAAACTTAGTGTACTTGTGTAATGTTATGTAAAATATCGTTTTGAAACTAAGGCACAAAAAAAAACAATTTACAATGAAAAAAGTTATTACAGAACAAAGAACATAATAGAATAAGAACATCATTTTATTTACCTGTACTCATACTTATCGTCATAATACTTATCAGAATAATAAATATTTTTATGAGACATAATTAATTTTCTTATTTATCAACTTCAACCCAATAAATTACGTGCAGTTTCCAACAGATAACCACCTTTTTTCACTATCCTTACAAGAATAACGGACAACTATTAAAAAGTCCTTGAAATTTGTTTTGAATCATGGTTGCGTTTTTTTACATTCCTTATATGTGCAACTTTTAAAATTTTATTTTTATGAAAGTACCAACATAATATGTGCAAAAACTATAAAAAATGTCAATTTTGTTGACAAGTATTTATATAAATAACGTAAAATAAACATTTTAATAATGTCTCAGAGAAAAAGCAGGTAATTCATAATTTTTAAGTATCATATACCAAATTTTATCAAATTTTTACAGCACAGTGAGGTTAAAACCCCAATAATAAGTACATTAATTGGTAAAAATTATATAGATTACTTTGTTATATAGATTATGTATATGTGTGCGTGTATACATATATATATATATATAAATAATATATAAACACATCCTGTAAATAACATATAACGTTAGCATTTAATTAAAAAAAATTTTACAGATTGTCTTCAGTTAGTTCAGATAGCACTGACTCTTCAGATTATGAATTTAAAAAGAAACATAAATCAAGATCAAAAGATAGGTCCCGCCATACAAAAGCACATCAAAGTAATTCTGAAGAATCTTCCACTCATAATTCACATAAAAGCAAGAAAAAAGAACATAAAAAAAAACAATTACATCGATCAAAGGATAAGAAAAAATCTAAATCAAGAAAGAGAAGTTCTGACAGGTAATTAGTATTAGTTTAATACTAATAATTGAGATATTTTAAGTGGTTAATAGTGTTGATGTCTTGTGCGTATGTTATTTGTAAGTCAGTTTGGCATGTTACTATTACAAAATCTGAAAAATGACAAGAAACCATGTTTAAATATTTTTTTATTTCTGCTTTATTGTAGATCATCTTCATCAGAAGACTCATCATCCAGTTCTGATAAATCTATTAAATTATTACAACGACTACAGAAAGAGCGTGTTCGGCAGGTAGAAGAAAGAAAACATCAAAAAGAACTTGAAAAAGCCACTGAAACACCAGAAGAGAAACGTCTTCGTAGATTGTTAAAGAAAGAAGCAAAAGAAAGAAAACGTAAAGAAAGAATGGGTTGGGATAATGAATACTTACATTACACAAATACAGATAACCCTTTTGGAGATGGTAATCTATTGTCTACTTTTGTCTGGTCAAAGAAACTTGATAAGGAAGGTCTGACTGGTGTTAGTAGAGAGGAATTAGAAATAAGAAACCGTCATAAACAAGAAGAAAATAGACGTGAACTTGAAAAGGTTTAGTGTTTTTATTTAATAGTTTGGTTTATTTTTTTGTCTTTAATATAAGAATTCATAAATCAAGTTTGAAATTATATTTTTAGGTAAAAAAACGAAGACAGGAACGAGAACTAGAACGACAGCAACGAGAAGAAGAAATGGGTCTTCTTCAACGGAGTAAAGAAGCTGCTCAATTTGAGGAATGGGAACGACAAGAAGATCAATTTCATTTAGAACAAGCACGTCTCAGATCATGTATTCGTATACAAGATGGTCGTGCAAAACCGATTGATCTTCTTGCAAAATATATCAGTGCAGAAGAAGAAGTAGATGCTGTTGAAATGCATGAGCCTTACACATATCTAAATGGATTACAAATTGATGATTTGGAAGATTTAACTGAAGATATTAAAGTTTATAAGGAATTAGAACGTGGAAAAAATTTAGATTACTGGAATGACATTACAGTTATTGTTGAAGATGAATTACATAAATTACGGAAATTACAGAAACAGAGTGAATATGAAGCTGCTGTTGGACGAAGAGAAGGAATTCACCAATCTGTAGTAAAAGATGTTACTGCTGTTTTTAAAGGTAAAACTGCATCACAGTTGGCATCATTACAAATTCAAATAGAAAATAAAATAAATGGTAAATCTGATGGTATTGATATTGGATATTGGGAATCTTTACTATCACAATTGAAAGGTATTTTTTTCTTTTTATATTCAGTTATATATAATATAAATAACATAAAATGTGATTTCATAAAATTTCATTTCAGCCCACATGGCCAGAGCAAGATTACGTGACCGGCATCAAGAAAATTTACTTAAAAAATTACAACTCCTTAAAGCAGAACAATGTGCTGTAACTGAAAATTCTGATGAAATTGACAAACAAGCACAGGCACAAACTACTGTTTCTGAAACAATGAATGCAGAAGGTAGTGAAGATTCACAACAAATAGATATAAAAACTGAAAATGTTAGTGATGAAGAGTAAGTATCAATTTTCTTACTTATATTGTTGTTCTTTTTTTTAAAAAAAAGAATCTACTTTTACAAAACATTAAACATCAAATTTTGTCTGTTTCAGATTAAACAATGAAGATGCAGCGAATCATATGCTATCAGAATGTTTTGCAGAATATGAAGCTGGTAGATATAGTCCAACATATTTAAATCAATCACAATTAGAACCAGGTACCATTGTTGTTAATGAAGAAGATGATTTAAAGCGATTGGAATTTTCTCGTATACAAGTTCTTGGTACTGGTAATAAATTAGAAGTAAGTTATCTTTTATCATTAATGCAACGTATAATAGTGTTAATAAAATAGATATTGACTATTAATTATTAAAATATAAAATACACAAATAATTAATCTGTAACTATTGTAAAGAAATATACATTATAGCACATTTATTATTTTTAGAATGTACAAACTAAAGAAGAGTTAGCTTTACAAAGAGAAGCACGTAAAGGAATGGGTGATGATGAAGCAGAATTTTCAGTGGAAATGAGTTTAGATAGTCAAGTATATTTGTGGTCTGATAAATATCGACCAAGAAAACCAAGATACTTCAACAGAGTTCACACAGGATTTGAATGGAACAAGTATAACCAAACTCATTATGACATGGATAATCCTCCACCAAAAATTGTGCAGGGTTATAAATTTAATATATTCTATCCAGACCTTATTGATAAAAACAGTACACCAGAATATTTTTTGGTAAGTTTGTAATTTTTCTGTATTATTAATTTTTGAGATTTATTAAATGGTCGTATTATTTCCTTAGACTCCATGCCCAGATAATCGTGATTTTGCAGTACTTCGGTTCCATGCAGGACCTCCTTATGAAGATATAGCATTTAAAATCGTTAACAGAGAATGGGAGTATTCATATAAAAGGGGATTTCGATGTCAATTTCATAACAATATATTCCAACTTTGGTTTCATTTCAAAAGATACAGATATAGAAGATAATGTATATTTATCATCGTTTTATAAATTATTTGGTTTTAATAAACAATTATACATGCATATTTTATTCTATATTCTTTAATTATGCTAGAAGTAGTCTAATTGCTTGATAATAACAAGAGTTCACTCTATTTTAACATTTATTCTATAATTATTAATATGTCTACTATTTTGCATTATTATTATTTTAAACATCACAATTAATTCTTAAACTTTTGTTCATAAATATCACAGCAGGAAGGAATCATTTATTTATGAGGCATATATATATATATATATTTCTTTAGAAGAAATAAAGTGGTTTTCATTAGTGGTTATATGATTTATAAATTATATTTTGTAAATTATAAACTTAAACATTCATGTAAGTGAAATGCATACACACAAGATAATTCTGGTAAAAAGGAATTATTTTTCATTTTCCCTGGTAAGTACATTTTTTTGAATATATTATTAAAATTCAATTTATATATTCCATGAAAAAAAATTAAAACAACTTTCATTTCCATTAAAAAATAATAAATTGCATTAAAATGGATTATAAATACAAGTAAATAAAGAAAATTTATGTACAAATTATTACATTTCAGTTGTATATTTTCTACTATTTTATGATAACAATAAAGAAAAAAGGTAGTATATACCATAGATAGACTCTCATATAAACTTAGTTATAATAACTGTTATTTATTGCATTGTAGCTATTTAATATTTGAATAAATGAAACACAAAACGTATGTTTAAATATTAAATAAAGGCTGTTAGTAAAATATTGACAGTTAATATTAAAAAGATCAAATAATATAACTAAATATTTTTAATATAGAACTAAAATATAAAATTTCTGTAAGTACTTTTAAAATAAATGTTAAAATAATACCTTCACGTGTCAAAGAACATAAAACTTTGTTCTTTTATTTGAACTCTCATTATTATCAAGCAATAATTGTCATTCATCTTCATTTCTTTCATTTGATTCAGTAGCTATTACTGGATCATTTGAGGGTATCGTCTGATGAAGTAATTTTGGTCCTAATCGCATTATTAACAATGCTCCAATGGGAGCAGTTAAAATAATTGACATAACAGCTACTATTAATGCTTTTTGTGCATAAATATTTTGTTCTGGTGTTCCTTGTAATCGAGCATAGTCCAATGCTACAGGTCCTAATGCTGCCTAAATGATAAATAGTAATGTAAATAAAATAAGACAATGATTACTTTTTTTGTAGAAAAATACTAACTTGTACTGTTGCTTTTGGCAGCCATGATATTCCAATAAATATCTTTTCTTTTACATTAAATTCACTTTTGAATGTTATGAATACAGCAGTAAATACACGCACCTAAATTAATCACGAATACTTCATTTCTACCACATTCATTAGAAAATAAGAAATATAAACATAACATTTGATACAAACCAATAATGCTATCAACAGAGAAACTGATCCCCATAATACAGTATCACCTTGTAAAACTTGCAAATTTATTTCTAATCCTATAAGACCAAATGAAATTGGTTCAAAAAATTTCCATAATAAATCAAAATTTGCTTTAACTGGATTCTAACAAATTAAAATATATACTAATTAATTTTTAAAATTAAAATCAATTGTACTGCATAAAGAACAATATACTTAGAAGTACAGTCAAGTAAAACAAATAGTAATCAATAAACATAAGTAAAATTAATAAATACACATACAAAAAGATATTGTTTTATAAATATCAATGTGTGTTTGTGTGCAGATAAATATACATATAATATACACATACACAGAAGATTATAAAAAAAATTAAGAAATAATCAGATTTTCTTACATTTGTGCCCCACCCTTCTTTTCTCCATCCTTTGCATGCAACCATTGCTGCAACAATACAACCAAGAGCACCCGCACTACCAAATCCAATAGCATCACTCCCAATAGCAGAAAGAACACTTCCAAAACCAATTAATAATGTTCTTAATGTTATAAGATATTTCTAAAATTACAATTAGTATTCTAATAATATACATTATTAGCTTCTTGGTACAAAATATATTTACATCTCTTTTATTGGGAAAATATCGTGCTAAAAAACCCCATGTAATTCCATATGACAAACCAATCAATACTCCAAATGGCCCTTGAAGAATTTGACTAGTCAAATTATCTGAAGAAAATAAATAATAATTTACCAATCTTCTAAAATTTATTAACTCATTGCAAATGAAATTAAATGATAAAAATATAGTTTACTTTTAAAACAGTAATTTAAAAAATGAATTTCAGCAAAATTAATTACCTGTTGAAAAAATTAAACCAACATTTATACCAAACAATGCAATAGATATAATGTCATTGACTGTCGATGCAGCAATAACTAATGTATGAACACCTTTATTGACTCCATAACCTAATGCCTGTAGTTCAAACAAGCAAGGAATTGTTACACTAGGTGAAACAGCAGCCATTAACATTCCCATTAATAAAGACCACAACCATGGTACATCCATAATATATTTTGCTACAATCATCATTGTAAGTACTTCAAAAATAGCTGGAGTTAAAGCTAAGTTCATTATTATTCCACTCATTTTCTTTAGTGCTTTTTGGTCTAAGCCTAATCCTGCAGGCAACATAATATTTACTAAAGCCAGTTGCCGTAATATCGCAGCAAATTTAATATATTCTCCACTTAACTCTATAAAACCAACACTTCTGAGAATTACACCCATCAAAAGTTGGCCCAATAGTGGAGGAACTCGAATTAAACTAACGATACATCCTAAAATTTTGGCACTTATAAAAAGTACCTTAATAAAAAAGGTTGATATTTTAACAATGTATGATTAAATTTAAAAAAAAGAAAAGCAATAATAATTTCTACACTAATATACACACAATATATAGTTGCATGTATGTGTTAATAAATGTATACAGAGCTATATTTAAATAAATCAAACTTAAAATTATAGGATCTTTTATATAACTAGAATTTTTATATACACTAAAAATTACCACTAAACTAAACATTTGACTTCGTATACCAACTGCTTCTCCAAATATCGAATATGATATAGCCCATGCAGAGAGAGTCAGCATAATTAAAACAATTATTTGTGCTATTTTTATCCATAATTCAGATTTTATAAACGTTTGAAAAGAATTCGTATTTTCAGATTCCACATGCATAGTTACTCTAGTTGTTGTTGGTATTTCTTCCATTTCATCATTTTTAAATAAATATAGTGCTACAAAATAAAATTATATATTAAATTTTAATATATATAAATATATATATATATATATATATGAAGATAACTTACACCCACCCACACACACACACATTTTATATATTTATTTACATCTACATTTACTTCATTCAAATATTATTTTTATAAAAAAATAACTATATTTTATAACAAAATCAAATACGTACACATTCTTGAATATTAACTAATTGTTATTTAAATGAGACTCTATGACAATCAAATTAAGTAGTAATAATAAATATAAAATTATTGAATAACAATCTTATGTGCTAAATAGACATCCTCTCCAAAAACATATAATATACTGTCACTGGTATATCATAACCTATATTTCCTAATTTCATACTAATTTATTGAACTCTACAAATCAAGAAATAAAATTATATAATTTAACTAAGTTTCACCAATGTATTCTCGAATTATTCGATACAAAATGTCTAACAATCAACTTTTTCATACATAGTTTATTGTGTATTGATCAACAATTCATGGGTGGATTTATCGAAATATATTTGGGGGATATAAATAAAAATACTTCTAAATAAATAATTCTAATTCTAAATGAATATAAATACCACAAAAATACAGTCTAAATATAGTAGGTTTATGTGGTAATAACTTTGACCTTCATTTAAACTTATTTATCGTCCGATCAAAAAAAGTTATTTATGAATTAATATGTGCTAATACATAAAGTTCATTTTAGAAATATTTCTTAAATTAAAAAATGCACTTTTAAATGTTAAATAGAAAGAAAAAAGAATTGGATGAGAAAAATACATTAAAATAATAAAAAAATGTTCATATTAAAAATCAGTAATTGTCAATTAAAAATCAGTGATTGTTCGTACAACCAATGAATAAAATTAAAATTTTCTATACTGATTGTCTAGTCATAAAAAATGATATGAAAGTCATGTTTATCGGGACATCTATATAACGTTGAAATATTAGTTACGTATATTTAATTATAATAATGAAAAATAAATCATATTCTATTTATAGAATAGTTGTTTAACAGCTCGTCAACGAGTCTTTATTACAATTCAATGAGAGTTTATCTATGAACAATTTGTCAACACTTCTTCACAACAAAAAAAAAATAATTTTTAATTAATTCATAAGAATATCACCTATAATTTAAATAAAATAAATATATAAAATAATTTCAAACAATTCGAAGAATGACTTCGCTTATATAATAGAAATGTAATTATACAGTAATTATAATATATTGGAATGATTTTCTGATAATTCTAACGTAACAGAAATTTGAAAAAAAAATAAATAAATATATTTTTCTCATATTAAAGAAATGCATATATTTTTTCTAACTTAAAATTTTATTTAAATAAATGAAAATACATACTATTTATGAGATATTTCTTTAAACTTTAATTCCACGCAAACTATTACTACTAATTGACACTAAATATTTCCATTCATACTACTTAAACGAAGAAAACAATATATTTAATTAAATAACTGCAAAACGGCAACATAGTCTATTTACATGAGTAGATTTTAAACTAATAATCAATAAAATTAATGTTTTTGTCGTTTTGATTTAATGTATCTAATATTCCACAATATTAATAACATTTAAGATAACGAAATATTAAGATAAAGAATACTCACATCTCGTTTATTAATACAAAGCATTGCAAAAATGATAAAAGATTGCTTAAATAAACTACACTTATATACTGACTGGCAATCATTTCGTATTTAACGTCATTAAGGAAATTTATTTTTTTAACTGGTACAAAGATAACTTTGTATACAAGATAAATGTATTTATAAGAAATTCGATCTTTTTAATATAATTAAAAAGGTTGTCATTTAATATAAATAGCAATTTTTCCATATAAATGATATAAATTAAAGAAATAATTTCACATTTTACTGTATAATTTTTAATTAATAGAACTCAAAATTATACGGAATAATAACTAGTAGGAAATGTACTACCAAATTAAATTAATATGAACATTGTTTTTTGTTGCAAAAAATGAGTAACATTTGAACGAATTTATTGTTATTAATTCTATACTGTTTCTTATAAAAGATTGGAGATAACTATAAATTTGGACGCTAAGCGAGATGATAAATATTATTTACATCCATATACACATGTATAAAAAAAATTTTTTATAGGTTTTAAAAAAAAAACAGTAAAACAAAGCAATGTTTATAAATATAACAACTTAAAATTATTATTTTTAAATAGTTTCTTACTTTAATAATATGCTGATCATCACTAAGAATGTTCATCGACTAAAATCATACTCAATTTTTCACAATTGGAGTTATTAAACAAATCACATTCATTTCAAGTAATATCTGGAAATCAGAATTATATATATATATATACACAAATTTATGTTTTGAATTGACTTCATAAAATATTCAATAATTAATCATTAATACAATTTTAGAAAAAATGTACTTAGTTAAGATAATTCTTAAAATAGATAAAATTATTTCATAAAATATATCATACTTATCAATCTATTCATCATCACTTAAAAATGAAGTAACACTTTTGGATTTTTTCAACCAACGGTTAATATCATTTTCAAATGAAGACTACAGAAAATAATTAAAGGGTTTAAAATGCTAAAGGGTTAAAAATCAATATATAAAATAATAATAAAAAAATATTGTAAATAAACATATATTAGAAAGAAATATATCATTTTATTTAATTATATATAATGCATTAAATATATACATGGAATGTAAACAAATCAGGCAATGGCTTTGGCTTCTGGAAGAAATGCTTCCCAGAATTTGATCAACTGGAAAAAAAGCAAAGTATAAGTTTTCAAATATAGTACTGATAATAACAGGTGAATATAAAATGAAGAAAAGCAATTACACTTCATTTTATACAGTAATTTAATATCATTATATACCATCACTTGATGTTCCATGTGGTCTTCCAGATATTTAATGAACATAGCCTTAAAATCATTAATACGAGTTTCTTCAAAACTTTCCATTTCTTTTTTTATCATCTTTGAAATTTTATCAAATTCTTCCTGACCTCTTTCCACTTTAGATTCCCACTGTCACAAAAATGTGTCAGTTACGATATAAATACACAATAAATACTGAGACAGTTTATAGATAATTTAGGATCATACTGGGACATTTTTTTATTTCTTTGTGAAATATAATGAAAACTAATCAATAATAAATATATATAGAAATATTTTTATTCTTTTGACACACTGGAAAATAATTTCCATTTACTTCATTAATAAATTTATGTTAACTATTTTATATGTTCCAGTACAAAACTAAAATATGTTTGCAGAAATACCTCGAAACATGTTTATTTTTATTTTAATTGAGAAATTGATAAAAAAATGTTGTGCATGTAATTATAATTTTTAGAATAATGGGGTAATAAATAGCTGTTTACCTCAATAACTTCCACACCAGCTTGTTTAAGTTTATCTGATCGCCCTGCCAATTCTAATTTTGCTTTATTTTCACGACGACGACTCAACATTAGCTGCGCATGCTGCCATGTTTGAAAAACTTTTGTACGTTCATGGAAAGCATCTTTAACAGACCCTAATAATCCGATGTATTCTTTAAGTAATTCACATAAGACAAAAAAATCGGTATTGGCCTGTTCGTTGTGTAGATTTTCCACCTAAAAACCAAATATCTGATATCGAAAATATGTATTCAAAACGTTAATTTTAAAACAATGATAAATAAAAGATACAAAAAGCTTTGAGAAATTCTTCAGTTTAAAAACATAGTTTGTGGCTCTTTAAACCAACTTATATATGTAAAAGTATATAATCTGTTTTGATTTAAGCTGTATTAAGTATTTTTTTTTTAATATTCTGTAGTGTTATAGATTCAATTGTCATTTTTTTATAAAAATAAAACTCTCATTCAGAAAATAAAGATATAAAGCAAGAAGTATTAAAATATTAAAAACATTATAAGTAAACCTTTTCTTCTACATCTGCTAATTGTGATAAAGCACGTGATAAATTTGTATGTTCTTCACAATTACTAAGCATTGCTGCTGATTTTGCTACTGCAGATGTATAACATGCCAGTTCACGTCTGTTAATAACCAATGATTCTACATTTGCATGTAATTTTCGTAACTGATTGTCCAAGTTATCAACTTCTTGAATTTTTTCTTCAAACCACTAAAATAAGATACCAAACTACATTTTTATTCATAAATATTAAGTAAATAGTAAAGGATTTTTTTTACCAATTTTTATACAATCTTTTTTAAATATAGTATAGTTAATAATTAATTACATAACATTTTAATAGTAATTGTTTCATCTCAAAACTTGGAAACAGATTATGATGTGATCGATTCTATATGAGAAATTTTCAAGATTTGAATATGAAGATATATAAGGAAAATCAGGAAAATGTTTGATGTTTTTTTAATATGTATTTATACAAACATCACTATTTTTATTATAATTTTCATAAAAAAAGTACTATGAAAATATGAAATGACTAAAAAGATTTTTTTTATATATATATATACCATGTAAAAGTTCACCTGTATTTAATATATATATATATATATAATATATATATATATTATTTACGCACTGTATTATTGTTACAGTTAAAAACAATAATACAATAATATTAAATTACTTTTATATTTATATTCATTTTTTGCATTTAAATTATAGAAAACTGAAAAGACTTACTGAATCTGTTTCATCCATTTTGTAAGTTATTTTATTAACAGTTTCACCGACTTTATTGAAAAGTCTCATGACACCAGCACCACTTAATGCAGAAGTATTAGTAGCTTTTGGCAACTCAATATCTACAATTGTTAATATCAATGAAATGAAAAATATTCACATAATTTACATGTGTGCCTATGTACAATACGTACATACATACATGTGTATTTGTATAGGTATTATACATATATATATATATATATTCACATACATACAAATAATCTTTACCTGCTTCCAAAAATTCTCTAAAATCAGGATCAATTCTTAAAACTGGATGCTGAGCTGTACGCTTAAGATATCTTTCTAAAGATGCTTTTCTTTTCTCTACAAATTCAGCACTACCTGATCCTTGATCCGGTTGATTTGACATTTTTATTTTAGTCATCCCTTATTTTATAAAACAAATAATAAGTATTAAGATATATATATATATATATACACATGAGTGAACACACATACTTCTTTTTATATGTATTTAAAATTTTTAGTGTATATTTTAAAAATTCAGTTCTGTTACATAGTTATAAAAAAATATTGAATTTATTTTATGACCAACTAAATTGGATTAATGAAAAATTGCTTTTAGAATTTTTTTATAATAAACAAATCTTGAAAAGCTGATAGTTATCAAATCTTAACGTATATATAAATATTGTTTGCATTAGTATTAATAAAATAATATACCTATCACACTTTTTTCTGGAGCAGGTGGAATTATTCTACCGGAGCGTAAATATTTTTCGATCAACTTATCATGTAATCCGAGAAAATCACTAAATCTTCGCATGACCGATAACTTTTTTTTTTTAAACAATGGTATATTGGTTCGTGTAACTACACGATATGCAACATATGCCCCCATGCCATCTCCGACCTTCTGAGATTCGACGATAGATATTTCTAAGAATTCATCGCCATCCTCACTTCCATTCTTAAAGTAAATATAATTTTATTATTTACAATGTAATACAATCAATCACCATAAATTCACTTACATCCAACTTTTCGAGAACAGGACTTTCAATAATAGAATCGTTATTTATTGGTATGTTTTGTAATTCTGCATTCGAGGATCCGATTTGTAATTTTGGTAAACTATTTTCAATCAAAGATTCGGTAATATCATCGCGTTCAATATCCTTACCGAAAATAAAATAATATTATCATATTATAGGAGGTGGTTCACAGAGTGATATCAAATTACATAAACAAATTCAAATACTGTACTATTACAAATTATATGCATGCAATGAAGAGAATTATGTTAATCTTATAATTTTAATTGAACATCCGGTAAAATATTATTTAAATACTATTTACTTGAACGGCGGAGGCAAATAAATCATCCTCTTCTTCAGTATGGCGTGTCATTACGTCGACATTCTCAAAATCGGATGATGAATTCATAATTTCGAATTAAAGTAATGTAATTTGCACAAAACAGTACACTACATATACTTTTCTACTGCGGCGACACACAGTTTATCAACAAAGATGATCATATACTCATTTGTCACAAAGTGATAAACCCGAAATGAGATGAACAAATTGAAGTTAAATGCACTGATTATTGTTATCACTTCAAAAATGCAGATTTCCAGCCATGGGATTCGTGCTACGTGATACGTTTACTGCTATGTTCACGTCAATTGACGATTGAAGTGTTGGCTGTCATTAGAAAGTAGATAATATTAAGTACAGACAAAGTAACGAATATTAAAATAATAATGATGCAAGAAGTAAATAACGATAATTCTTTCGAATTTATCGAAAAAAGTAAAAATGAATCACAAAATTACGATCCGAATCTCGGTACATATTTTATTTGTTACTAAAAGTTTTGTTGTGTTGACATATTTCTTACTTTTCGTTTTGTTGACAGCATGGAATGAAATTAATGTTAAAATAGTAAATAATAGAAAAATATATTTTAAATATAAGGTTTTTATAATTATTGATAATGTTAATACATACATACATATATATATACATATATATATATATATATATATATATATATATATATATATATATATATATATATATATATATGTATGTGTGTGTGTGTTGTTTGTATATATAAAAAGTTGCCAATATTTTCAGCAACAAAATCATTGCCAGAAAATAGTTTATCATCTGTACCACCTCCATCAGCCCTACCAAGTTTTATAACACCTGTTGAGCATCCATCCTCATTTACTTCAACAAGTCCAGTAATGATGCCTGTACCACCAATGAATACTACAAAATATACACAACCTTCTTCAGTAATGATACCTTCAGCACCAATACCAGGACCAACTCAAGTTTCTGAACAATTCTACCCAACTACTTTTAGGTGCATAAAAATATAAATATATAAATATTTATTTAAAAATGAAATTAACATATGTTCTATTAAATATATAAATTTCAAGACATCATATTAAATACTATAAATAAATAATTTAATAATTTCCTATATTTAAAAATTATTAAATTGGATACACTGATTACATTATCATAATACAAAAAATGAATATTATAATTTTATATATATATATATATATATATATATATATATATATATATACACTTTATAAACATAGTACTTTTTAAATTCTGTATATAATTATAAATAATACATACTTGTTATATTATTTTATAGCCCAGCCATACCTCCAAGTAAAGGAACTGCTCTTGGAACTAGTAATTTGCCTTCTCCAAATACTGCAATGGAAATGACTTCTATTGATATTAGTGATCAATCTGAAGGTGGACTGTTCAATTGGATGAAGGGAGCAGTTTCAAGTGGTGGGGGCATCTTATCTAAAGTTGCAGAAAAAGCAAAAAGCTCTGTAGATACAATGATTACAACATTAGACCCTCAAATGCGTGAATTTATATGTATGTAATTGAGTTAATGTGTATATGTTGTTACTATTCTTTCTTAATATAGCTGTTATTTCTCTTATATAATAATATAATCAAATTTAAATTGTTAATTCCTGTAATTTATTTTTTTTAGTTTATTTTAAGTAAGTACAAAATTGATTAAATATCCATTTTTTCAATAGATTCTGGTGGAGATATTAATATCATAGTTGCTTCAGAAGCAGAATCAAAAGTTAGTCCAATACGGGAAGCATTTCAGAGTGTGTTTGGTAAAGCTACAGTTTCGTAAGTAGATTGTCATAAATGTTGAAGTTTTGTATGTTAAGTAGGGTGTGAGCAAATTACTGAAAATGAATTCATATATAATGAATATACTATATATACTTATAAATTCATACGATGCATACAAAATTTATCAACATTATTTAGTGTAATAATATTTAATTTGTTATTGCACTAAAAAAATAATTTACTATATTTTATGAGTAGATTCTGGATGCATTGTTATAGATTCAAATGTTTTTAAATTTATCAAAGTAGATATAATTAATATGAAAGTAATATTTATGTAAAGTATTAAAAATAATATTTTCCAAAAAAAAATTACGTTTCAGTAAGCATTGAGAAATATTTTTATTATTACTATCATGTTTTTTGTACACAAAATGTTTTCAGTGGACTTCCTGCCCAAGCATCGAATATTGCAGCACAGCCAGTAGGTTTTAAATCTGGTATTGCTGCTGCTAAAGAACGAATAGCATCTATTCATACAAATCCAAAAACGCTTCAAGTCCCCACTGTTGCAGTTGAAAACTTTATTGTGGAAATAGAAGAAGATATGTAAGAAAATATTTAATGTTATTTAAAAAAATATATTTTAAATATTTCTGATCTGATTTTTATTACAGGTGGTTTGATCTTGGGGTACTGATATTAAATGACCCTTCTAGAGGGATTGTACTTCAAACATTTACACAAATGACACCTATACCTTCTGCTATTGTAGTTTTATGTCAAAAGGAAACACCTTCAGATTATGCATTAACATCATCTGGTTTTTCAGTACCAATCGGTGGCCTTTTAGCAGAAAATTTATCGGTATAAATACATTGTTTTATAATCTGTATTAATACGTACTTTAGTATTATGATACCTTCTAATTTTTTAACTAGTAGTGAATTTTATATTTATTAAAATACGTAAATAAAAAAATAGGATTGTTTTTTTGTATTTATATTTTTCTTGCAATTTTTTCAGGTGGATAAAACTCGATGGCATGAAGCTGTTACAGGAGTTTCAAGAAGATCAATGATATTATCAGCAGCAAAAGCATTAGCAGGAATGTATAAAAACAGTGTAGTTATGTAACAAATTGTAATTTACTATACAATTTTATTTTTGATGTATATCTAAAATTTATTAAATAAGATTTTTATAATTTTGTTATTATTCATTTGTTTTGTTTTAAAAATTATTTTGGAAAGTTAATTTGACTGTTTTTGAAATACTGTTTGTTTATTAACATTTAAATATTAATTTATGTATATAGAACAAATTAAAAATGTGTATTTTAATAACATGGAATTAGTTGTCTTGTGCATATATAAGATTTTAACTTTTATTTGATGAGTTTTATTCTCAAAATCACAACTTTCAGTTTAAAAAAAAAAGTAAATTACATTTAAACTTGAATCCAATTGTTAAATATAATATTAACTTTAGTTTGTTACAGAATATTTTCACAATTGTATAATAAATTCTAGAATAAATAAAACACTTTAAATTGAATGCAATAAAAAAAAATTTTGTAATGTAAAATGAAGTTAGAAATATAACTACCAAAATGGAATTTGATGTTAAATTATTTTATAGGTTTTCAATTTTTGGGATAAAATACATGAAAAATCATATTTCAGTATAACTTTATTAAATAAATGAGTATATAACTTTAAAAATATATGAACATAACAAAATATAAAATATTATACAGCTGATAATCATTTGTAAGTTCTTACTTTTGTAAATTTATAGAGTAGCCAGTAATAAGTATTGAATTGTTAAAATGGTCGATAGTAAAAAATTAATCATTTCCGACACTATGAAAATTTTTGTATTTGGTCACTTTAAAGCACATCGCATTCACTGTACTGAAAAGAAAGAAAAAAAATGAACTTATTGTAAATTATATTCTAATAAATTTATTATTTTTAATAAATTCAGGCCTGTTGAGCTTGTAAATCCATCAGAGAAAGTATGGTTAATATTATCATCATTTAAAAATTATACATAATTTTTAAAATGGATATTAAGTTTAATATACTTACATTTGAAAATATTTTTGGAAAACTTCTGCCCCATTTTTTTTATAGTTAATTGCTGTTAAAATTCTATCAATAAAAAAATATTTCTAATAACCTGAAAAATTACAAAATGTAAAAAAATATCAACATATATCCATAATTTTTAATTTTGGAATAATGTACATATCCTCTGTACACGAGAGCAAACAAAATTAAAATATAAGATTTATTAAATATCTGCAAAATAAAAAAACATCTCAGAATGCAGTTTTATATAAATAATAATAACAAAGTGATTTTTTTCAAAGTCTTGTTAAATAATTCTTCATTCATGATGAAGCACCTGACATTAAAAAAGAAATATTTATTTATTGTAGATATATATTTTGAGTTCCTAGAATTGTAAGATTTACAATTTGTCGAGATATTGTGTTAGGTCTGGTAAACCTTCTTTTAATCCTTTCCGCTTGCGAGTATCCTAAAACAAAATGTTGATTATAATGGAAACTTAAAAGTGTACATATTTTTCTAAATCATAATATATACATGGCAAAATAAATGTAAGAACTCCTATTCTGGCAAAAGACATTCAATATCCAGAACCAAAACTTTAAGAACTATTACTCTCCCATCAGACACGAACATTGTTGACTTAATATTCAACAATGTTGTCTAGCCATGGGTTTAAAAACACATTTTTAGTACCTGAACAATAGTGTATGGACGAGTTCCAGTATCAAGTGGATCACCAGGAAGAACTTGCCAGTGGTCAAACACACACTGTGGGAAAGCTTGTCCACCTGTGTTCGAACGCAGGTCTGCTGTGAAACCGAACGATTCATTTACAGGAAGGTACGCTTTTACTACGAACATAGGGGTGCCAGCAACTTGCATTTCTTCAAAAACATGGCCACGCCTTCTATTTAATACACCATAAATGCCGCCAACTGCAACTTCTGGACACTATAAACAGAAATGTTAATTAATTTCTTTCTATTCAGCCAAATTTAGCTTTTTTAACATTTATTAATAATCAGTTGGCCGTTCTTTGATCGTCAATTATTGTTCAGTACAGGTCTGTGAGAACAATCATCATTTTAAATGAAATTAAATAATTACTCATAAGATTGACAATATACCTGAATTTCACACTGATATACAGGTTCCATAAGTCTTGGGGCTGCCGTGAGTAAACAAGCATAAAGGCAACGTCGAGTAGTTGGAATAATTTGACCGCCACCTCTGTGAATTGCATCAGCATGAAGTGTAACATCATAAATATTGAAACGCACACCTCGTAAATTTTCTTCAGATAAAACACCCTTAAAAAAAACGTGTTTTGATTATTGGAGTTTTGGAGCACTTCGACAGCTAAGGTCATTGTGCTGGACACGTGTTAACATTTTGATGAGAAAAATCAATTCAAATGAACTGACTTGCCATCTGTGTATTATAATACAAAATATTAAGAACGTAAGTTTGTAGTTTTTACACCTTTGCTTGTCATAACCAGACATAAAGATAGAGGTCCCATGACAGCGTTTCAATGTGAATACAGTTTGGTTTACTTCCATGAGCACTGCCAGTACTGTCAGAGTTCAATGTGAGAATGTGTAAAACATCACACATTGAACTACAGAATGGCCCTGTTGTGCTGGAAGGGAATAATACTACAAAGCATAGTATACTTTCTATTTACCTCTTTTGCAGCCCATTGGAAACCAGCAACAACTGAATCTTTGATTTCATTCAAATATTGTACTCCTTTAGTACAATCAACTAAAATATTAGGACCAGTACCATCTGGACCAAAACACCAGATTTTACGAGCTTCTGTTACATCATAATCATACTTCTCATTTAAATATCTAGCACGGGACTTAAAATCATCTCGTGGATTAACTTCTCCTTTATCGATATCTTCCGGTAAACCATCTGGCATAGGACACGCTTTCATGAAAAGACGATTATGTTTGTTGGGTGATTTAGAGAGACACATTTGGTCAGATTCATCAGATACGGTTTCACGATATGATACAACTGGGTCGGATTTTTTAAGTGGAATACCAGCATGATCTTCTTCAAGATCTTTAAGACAGATTTCAAGATGAAGTTCACCTGCACCAGCAATGATATGTTCTCCAGATTCTTCAATAATACATTGCACCATAGGATCTGACTTAGCAAGCCGCTTAAGGCCTTCAACAAGCTTCGGTAAATCAGCTGGGTTTTTGGGTTCAACAGCCACTCTTACAACAGGCGATACACTGAATTTCATTACACGCATATTGTGGGCATCTTTGAAAGTGGTGATTGTTCCAGTTTTAACAAGAAATTGGTCAACACCTACTAAACCACAAATGTTACCACACGGAACATCTTCAATAGCTTCTACATAACGACCCATCATTAAAATTGTTCTCTGAATAGCCTTTTCATACAGATCGTCTTTCTTGCCCGGAATGTAATTCGGACCCATAATACGGGCCTTCATACCAGTTGCTACTTTTCCAGAAAATACACGACCAAATGCATAGAATCTGCCTTTATCTGATGTGGGTACCATCTTAGACACATACATCATAAGAGGTGCATTCGGGTCACAGTTCTAGAAAAGAATATATTATGATGTTGTGAAAATAAGAAAAGAAGATAGTGTTGATATATTTTATAATTAAGAATAAGAAAAATCAAACTTCAATATACCTTAACACCAATAGCAGCTTCATCATCATGTGGACCTTCATACAACATTTCCATACGGTAACGTTGAGCAACAACAGGTGATGGTAAATGGATGGCTATCATTTGAAGTAAAGCTTCTCCTGCAGGCAACCAAGTTCTCATAACAACTTTGAGCAAAGCTTTTCCATCTTTATCCTTATCTTCATGTTTTAACACAATTCCTAGTTTACCCAATAATTGTTCACATTCTTCTTTTTTATAATTCATGATACTATCAAAGACTTTGTAGATGGGATCTAGTACGTACATACAGAAAGAACGCTTATTATCAGTTTCCTTTTGTTTAGCCCATTTCTTTGTTTTTGGATTGAAAAAGTTTTCACCCCAGAGACGATTCATTAGTTTTACAACATCGATTTTAAATTTCTCAGCATACATTTCAGCAAATTGTTTAAGAGTAAAAGCCCACCCGTGTAGGCCAGAACCAAAACCAACAGATCCTTTGCTGGGGTCAACCTACAATAATACCCCATTATATAAAAAAAAAAAATTAAAAACTGATTTTTTTTGAAACAGGTTCTCATACGTACTCTGACTTCACCCATAGGACCATTGTCATCAGAGTAAGTAGCAATAATAACATTCACATTTTCTACAATACGCTGGAAAGTTTGGTAAAGTTCCTCGGCTTCCAATTGCAGCTCAAGTAAAGCACGATCCATTTTGTTCATAAATAATACAGGTTTTATACGTTCAGCAATAGCTTGTCTGAGTACAGTTTCGGTTTGTACACACACACCTATATTTTTTTAAATAGTTATTTTATGAAATTATATGTATATAAATAAAATAAAAAAAGTATTTTACCTGAAACACAATCTACTACCACAAGGGCACCATCCGTTACACGAAGGGCAGCTGTTACTTCTGATGAAAAATCTACATGTCCAGGAGAGTCAATTAAATTGATTAAGAAACCCTTTTCTCCTTTATCACGTTGGTCTGGATTTGTAATGAATAATAAGTCTTTATCATCAAGTTCAAAGTACATAGAAATGGCACTATAAGCAAAATTTGTTCATTAGCAATTAAGTGAAATTTTTATTAATTCTGGAAAATAATATTTAATCAGTTATCAAAATCCAATATCAACAATATATTTCTGAACAGGTCAATTTGTAATTTGTCGCTTTACACAAACTTTACATCTATATGTTACGTATGTCATTTTATTTCTGAAATAATGTGAACTTGAACTTCTTTAATATCTCCCTTTTACTTATGTTCTGATATAATTTAATTTATAGATTGTTCAATTTTTAATATTTTTATTTTGATACTAAATTTAAATGGTTTTTATTTTGGTTTGCATTACAGCTAATTACAAAAACACGAGCCTTTGTTGACATGATTTAGTAAAATTTGCTCATAATAAAATACACTACTATTATAATTAAATTAGATATAATGAAATAATTAATATAATAAAAATATAATGAAATATTGTTGATAATACTAAATTACTACTTTGGTATTAATTTATTAGTAAATGATACTAAGATATTTTAAAACTAACATAGGAATATTAATATTAACTGAGAATAGTTATTACATGTTAAATATATATTTACATTTAATATATACTATAGATTATTCTACATGAAAGAAAGTACTAATTTAAATATTGATTTATTATAGTTTTACATTTATTTGATAAAATATACTTACGTAGATTTGATTGTAATACAACGTTCCTGTTCATCCTTACGCGTGTCTGTAAACCGTGTTTCTCCGGCCTTCGCGCCTGCAATAATGCCGGCCTTCGATACCAAGGAATCGGTTAATGTTGATTTACCATGATCTACATGAGCTATGACAGACATGTTGCGGATATTCCGCTTTTTGTCCATCATAGTCCTGATTTCGTCTACCGTGAAATTAACCTAAAACAAACGAAAACATTTAACAATAATAAAATACAAACAATATGTACTTTATACATAGTTATTAAACTTAATGACAATATGTAATTTCATAACCACATGTACTCAATACTTAACGTCAACGTGAGCACGTACCATATTTAATAAATAATTGAAAACATATGTATCAAATATTTACTTAAACGGGCTAATAACACGAATAAAATTAGAACTGTTAATATCAGGTACTAAGTTATAATAATATACCTAATTACAAAGAATATTGCAATTGAAAAAAGATTTCATGTTCTTGTGCAATCGTTAATTTAAAGCGTATATTTATAAATGGATGTTGTATTGGTTTAAAATAAATATAAAATGATCTTCAGCTAGGCCGCAATAATTATTTCTTGTTAAATAACATAAATAAAAACACGTACCATTTTGGATGCTTGCCGATTCCTTAGACAAAGTCAAATTACCATACGCCAGGAATGGCGTACACTCACAGAAAGACCGATTGATGGCTAGTAAGAACTGAACTGCCACGAACAACTACAGCAACCAATCACGTCATTCCTTTTCCCCTATGATTTGTGGACCTACCAAGTTTTCGCATGCAGCCAGTAAAGCAGCCGGTACATTTAAATTAAGGAAACTTGTTTAAATACACTAGTTTCATTGAAATAAATTCATATTTTAAACTATACTTAACATATTATAAGTACTAAGAAATGAAATGAAGAAATTAAATAAAACCTAAATTCAACTTAAATATATACATTTAAAAAAAGAATCAAAGATTCGAATTTATAGTAAAACGATCAGTATATTAACAATTGTTTTTATAATTATTATCAATTCCACACATTTTTAAATGTAATGAAAAAAATAAACTATAATAAATAGTTAATTTAAAATGAATACTATAAAATTACAAAAATGTAAGATAAAATGTTAGCTAAACAGTACCTACACCTTGCGCTTGTGTTTTTAAAAATTATTTTAAAGGCATCAATATCCTATAAGTGAATTTAAGTAAATGATGTATTTAAGTAAATAATTATCAAAAATATCTAACACAAGTTTTCTAGATAAGGAAGTGTGTATATTTCTAATATAAATGACAAAATTGTAACTGTACATTGCCTTTGATAATTTATTACTTTGCTCGGATTAAAACACTTTTTGGCTAAGAAGCTTAAGAAGTAAGTTAGCGTATTAGTAAAATATTAGAAGTTTGAACAGAACTTACATATATATATATATATATATATATATATATATATATATATATATATATATATATATATATATATATATAGATTGTGTGGATAATATAAAATAAATAAACTATTTTCAAATATAAAATATGGCAAAGACAGTCCTATTATAGGATTTGTATACATATTCTTATAACACGGAATTTTGCAATTTGTTGATAAATATACTAATAAAATGATAAATTTTATATTAAAAAATCTGAAAAAAAGAGCAGATAAAATTGACATTTATTTGCGTCAATAAAGTATAAAATATCTTTACTAATTCAAAAAATATTGCTATTAAAAAAAAACTCGAAAATATTTTGTTTTTACATTTGTATATGCATGCATTCATACACACATACATATAAGAGATTTCTGCAAAAATCTTATCGGTTTTTTTTATTGCATAACATTTGTTAATTCGGATTTTAATCAATTGATACATGTGTTCTATTATTTGTTTTATGACTGAGAAAGAGTAAAACTTTTTGTTAACAAAAAATAAACAGAAGTAAAAAAACACTTGTAAGCATAAAGAAAATAAATAATATATAAATGCACATATAAAGTATTTTGTATACTTTTTATACTTTGCAAATTTTCAATATGTAAAATAACGAAATTCACTTTTTTGCATTTATTGTTGAAATATTTTCTTTTTCCTTTGATATTTATTATAATCCATTTGAGTGTTATTTTTATTCAGTCATACGTTCGATTTATAATTCGAGATCGATATGTATGGAGTCAGGAAAAGAAAAAAACAAAAAAATAAGTAAACTCTATAAATATTTTAAATTTATTAGTGATAAGGTAAGGAACATTTCTATCTAATATCATAATGACCAGTATAACAAACACACTAAAAACGATACAATTTATCATATTTATCACACAATTATTATCAGTGTAAAAATATAAATATATCGATATATTACTGAAATTATATAACGATTAAATAAGTATATATATAAATTATGATCTGTGTATTAAATTATACAGGATATAAATTGTACGCAAATTCCAATTATATCAATTGACAATATTTATTTTCAAATATTACACGTACGTATCAGATGAAATCCGTAATTGAACATAAAATATAAAATATTTATTCAGTCGTGATTAGCCCCATTTCCCTTACAACTACGTTCATGGACATGAACTCGATCAGGTGTAAATTTGCGTCCACATTTTTCGCAGGCGACTAATTGATCCAAATGTGCTTTCCAGTTTGCTTCACTTGTTGCTTCAATATCGATTTTTCCACTCTCTGAAACATGAGAAATACAAGAATAGATGAACGAGTTCATAATAAATGTTATTTATAACAATGTGTACATTGAAGTTCATCAGGTTAATGTTGGTTGGTTATTCAGGGTTTAAGGGCGCATCGATTATCAGGTTAAGAATCTATACCTGTATATATATATATATATATGTTAATATATATAAGAAGCTTGTTATATACTATCCGATATACAACAAGCAAATACTAAAAAATATATTACAATTTATTATTTACAAAAAATATGATATACGTAATTGTATTTTTTTTTAAAAGATAAAGTGTGTACTTATATGTACATAGACTTATTTTTGAGTTTCTGCATTTGAATTGCAAATTTTATACAAGATTCATTTTTTATTTATTTCTTATTTGATAAATTTACAAACAGATTGATAGTATTATCATGTGATTCTTACAATAATATATATATATATATATATATATATATATATATATATATATATATATATATATATATATATATATATATATATATTACATTCGTGTGGAAAACATTCTGATTCATATCTGCTTATATAAATACGTGAATCGGATTTGATAACTTATACAATAGGGGGATTTTAGTTAATATTTTGTTATATACTGATATACAAACATACATATATATATATATATATATATATATATATATACACATTTTACATCATACATATTTCTTATTATTATAAATAATATTGATATAAACTTAAAATCTGTATAAGAAATATAAATTAAGAGGGTTTTGAAATATTATAATTACCTACACAATAGATATTAAATAAATATGAAATAGATCCCAAAGATACATTTTTCCACGAATATACTATCCCGTTATTACTTATATTATGACTATAAAGGTACTGAAAGTAAAATGGTATAAGAATAAATAAAGGTATCTGTGAATAACAATAAGGGATAAGTCAAGGACTGTAATTCAGTATACTGTAGTTTATTGTTGATCAAAGCAAAATAGAGATGAAATAATATATATATATATACATAATAAAAATCATATTATATATGTGGCTCTATTCTTTTGTGCAATTTCCTCTCGCACTCACACAAATACAGTGTTGTTCTATTTGTTATAGTAAATAAATAACAGGGTATAAAAAAAATTAAAAGAGATCTTTTTTCATCTTTCTTTATTTGAAGGCCAATCTCAAAGACCGACTCCATTACTAATGGCACACAAAATTCTTATCAGCACTGGAAGGTTAAATTGCATTTTTTTAAAATATGTACCAAATAGTATTTTTTATTCGAAAATAAATAAGTAAATACTGAAATGGTTATACTGATATATTCTTAAAAGTAATGTTTATATATATATATATATATATATATATATATATATATATAATTGTATTGAAGAAAAGTATTCTTTCAATAAAACCATTAAATTAATATATGTTTCTAAGCAATCATGCCAATATAGTTATTAATAAAAATATATACTAATAAATTATAATTACTGCAAACTTATTAAATATTCGTTATTTTATACACTCGTGTATTGATTAAAAGAAAATTTTTCGTAGGTAGATTTTCAATAAATAATTTTCATAAAAAGCATAGATTATGGTCGTGAGACGTATTAAAAAGCTTTTAACTCTATTTGTACTTATAGAGTATCTTCTCTGTGTAAAATATAAAGTTTAAAGTTTGAATTAATGCGTCTATATTTAATAAAGTATAAATATTTAATTTATTTCGACACGAAAATACAGTAATTAAAATTAAACGTTAAAACTGAACATATAAATCTTCAGAATAGTTCACGCGTGAATTGTACTATCTTTACAATTGATCTAAAAAGTAGCATCAACATAAAATTGGTGTCAGTGCTGGGGGATCAATACACAGAGAACATTGCTATACAGACCATAGTTGAAATACATTTTGTTGAATTTCATTATTTTGGATAATTCTTTAATAGCTGTTCTTCTTTTATACATACATACATACATACATATATATATATATATATATATATATATATATATATATATATATATATATATATAAGATTTGTATATGTGTGTGTGTTTTAAGAAATATATACTTTTTTGAGAGCAACCGGTGATGTGTTCTGGAAAATAAAAGCTAGTAAAAATAGAAAATAAGAGTTATTCTCCTTGTGTGTTGTACATAAAAATGCATTAACTATATACACGGTCTATTTTTTTTGGAATACACAGGTATACCAGCGTCGTACGAACAAGAAAAACGTTTTCATTTATTAATAAGGTGACTACTAAATTTATAGAAGCACAGTTAATTGAAATTTTTATTAAATTCTTATAACGCGTTTTTGTAAAGATAGAGATTAACTTATAATCACACT
Source organism: Acanthacorydalis orientalis (assembly GCA_034766995.1). Classification (NCBI taxonomy): domain Eukaryota; kingdom Metazoa; phylum Arthropoda; class Insecta; order Megaloptera; family Corydalidae; genus Acanthacorydalis; species Acanthacorydalis orientalis. The sequence goes on along the minus strand of CM068321.1, from coordinate 18,939,709 downwards.
GTTGTTTTTCTGTGTAATTGTTATTTAATATATTAATTTTATCTCTGAGCTCCGTATTGATTTTTTTTATATATATATTTGTTCTGATTTTTGTTACTCTCACATAGTTTCAGAACTTTTCCATGTATTCAATTTAAAAAATCGACTTTAAATAGTCATAGAAACATTAACTGTTCAGAGATAGTACACAATCTTATAATCTAAAATATTTTAATCATATATAAATCACATTATATATGTGGCTCTATTTTTTTGTACAACTTCCGGTCCGACTCACATAAATACGACTATTGTCACATTTGTTACTGTAATGAGACAACAAGGTATAAAAAAATTAAAAAAGAGCTTTTTTCATCTTGCTTTATTTAAAGGGCAGTCTCAGAGACCGACTTGATTACTAATAACACACAAAATTCATCCAACACTGGAAGATTAAATTGTATTTTTTTAAAATATGTACCAAATATTATTTTTTCTATGCATATAAGTATAATTATAAATTATATAATATATATATATATATATTAAAATGAATAAATAAAAAAATCAAAGAAAAAAATATATACTATTAATTTTATGGTTAAAAAATATATTTTTGAAATAGTTAAAATATACCCCTGTATTGATTATTAAAACACTATTTAAATGACAAGAAATCGCTTAAATAAATGGCTACTAATATGTACAATTCTCTTGTACTTGAATTAATACCGATTTTCTTTATTTATTCAGTTTATTTTCCAAAATTTATTCTACTCGGTTTTTATACGAATTTATTTGTTACACTAAATAGATAAATCATCTAACATCATAGAAATAGGTACTCATGATCACGAACAGAATACAATAAACAATAATAACACGAATGTCTATCACAAAAAGAACATTACTTGTCAATCTGTCGCCACAAAATTTCTATGATTCACCATTTTCACATATGTGAAATCTCGAGTGGATAAAAAAGACGCAGTTGTGGTAATAGAAAATATGGTCGAAGATATTTTTGTAATTCGAAATGGTTTTCATAAAAATGAATCTTCAGTTGTAAGTACATGAAGCGATAAAATTAAATGTTAAAACTGAATACATTTCTCATAGTAAACCCTATAAGTAAACTGAAAAATTTGAATGTTTAGAACTCATTCATTCATATATATATATATATATATATATATATATATATATATATATATATATACATATATATATATATATAGAAAGAGAGAGAGAGAGATAATAGCTACTATTAATAGTATATTAATTAAACATTATATAATATAAAAAAACGTTTAAATTCAGAAATATTCATGACAGGAAGTGTTTCTTCTAATCACAAATTATGTAATAAATGATTTTACCTTCTTCGGTCTGTTTTTTTATTTATGTTACGGAAATAAAAACATTACTGTCTAGGAGTACAGGTAGACGATTAATCTAGAGATAATAATAAGTTCTCCAAAGAATTGACTACTAGAAACGTTAAAATCGATACACATACATACATTAGACATTTAAAAAGGTCAACAAACTTGAATTCATTGATATTATGTACCACGCAACCATGTCATGTTCATGTACAATATGGTTGGGAGTCGTTAGGGGGTCCGTATGTAAAATAAGTATATAAAGTATATGAATAAACTAATATAATTGAGAATAGAGTGGTTTCATTATGAGGATATTTTTTTTCAGTAATAGTTAAAAAACACTTTGATAGGTAATGTAGGCCATATGAAACGTAAATAGAAAGTTACACATACATTTATTACCACGTGTATGTAAATGTGTATTTGTGTATATATCATCAGCAGCAGTAGCAGCCTCTGTCAATCCACTGCTAGATGAAGGCCTCTTCTATACTTTTTCATTTTGTTTATATGTATGTATATATATATATATATATATATATATATATATATATGTATATATATGTATATATATATATATATATATATATATATATATATATATGTATATATATGTATATATATATATATATATATATATATAGTATTAGATATAAAAATGATCAATTATTATTATTGCACAAACATAAAACTTTGTTTTTAATGTTAATAATTGAACATATTTAATAATTGAAAGAATTTAAAAACTTATTGAACTTCGAACTATCAGATAGTTTTTATGGATGAGGTATCGGTAATATTAATTGTTAAGACAAGGGCAGAATTAAAATAATTTCGAAGTAAATAAAAATGAATATAAATAAAACAAAGTTTTTTTGTTATTCATATACTCTAGTAATATTTATTCGTTCACTATGTACTTATATTTGTTTTATATATAAAAAATAGACTGGCACAGAACGATTAATATGTTTATCTCAATAGGAATACAGTTGGCATTAGATTCGACTGGCGATAGTATCTTTGATAAAAGTAGCACAATGAAAAAGATAATTAACTGAATATCTATATGATTCACCGATTAATATAATTTATATTTACTTTGCTATAGATTAGATATAGTAAAACGAAATGACACTAATATTTTAAATTTGTGTTAACCTGTTTTCTCTGACATTAATTGAATAATAATACTTGATACAAATATATTGCTTTCAGAATTAGAATTTGTATTTATCATATTTTAAAAATTAACTAAGTATTGATTCGCTTAGAATTTCAATTTTCGAATAAAAATACATAATATAAAAATATTATTAAGAAACAATAATATTCTTTCGTGTGAAACTGAAAATTATAAGAAAGGAATGTAATTCTTAGCACTATGGCTAAATGCACTTTCCTTAATGTACTTTTCATTCCACCACAAAGAACTTTTCCGATAAAAATGTTTGTAGAGAACTAAAGACAGGACTAAATATTATATATCAGAGTAATTTATTTTTAGTGTCTTATATTACAATTTTAAAACTCTTCGATAAAAATATTTCTCAGTTAAAATAATTAAATATAAATAAAAATTATTAAACACTTAAAAGCAAACAATGTTTGAATTAGTAAAACGAATCAATACCGCCTTATAAATTGATGAAATTTGACGATGTAAAAACGCATTACTGGTAAACATATTTACTTTTTCACCTTTTATTTCATCAATAACTAATAAGATGAACATAAAACTAATATTAAATATTTTATTTCATAACAGTGCTAATATACACATCTTATTAAATCCAAATCAAGATTCTAAAAAAATATTTTCCTGCGGTAAAAAAGCGTGTCCATAACACGAATAAAAAACAATAATATTTTGTTGAATATCATTAACAATTTTCCTACAAAAAATGTTACTGCTTTCGTAGCAGCTGTTTTAATGAACTGTAATTATTTTAAAAAAATATATACATTTCTGCATATCGCCAGGGTCACGACACTCATCAATCATTCAAATGTCTCACGAAATTTTGAAAACAAACAGGTACAAGACTTCTATTAATGGCATTAGTTTTTATTATTAAGAAATAAATACTATGTATTTTTAACATACTATTTAGAAAAAAAAGTTATTAGTGTTATTTAGACGAAATTATAAGTATGGATTGATCTTTTAATAAGGGTTTTTCTACTATTTGCACAAAAATGCAAGAGTATTGCGTAATAAGATTTTTTTACTTTTAAATAAAATAACTATTTTATTCACATTTAATTAGATTATTATAATTATATACAAATTGCTGTTTTATAAGAAGAAAATAATTTAGTGTAATGCACACACACACACTCACTTTATATGTAAATATGTATGTGTATGTATATATATATATATATATTAGGTTATCTTATCAACATACAATTAGGGTCAACGCAGTGAAGATTATGACTCTATTTCCTTCATAAATGGCAAGGTATAGTTAAAGATACTAAAAAGGAAAAAATATAAAGACTTCATTCACGTTTAGATTGATACTAGAGATATCTACATAAGTATAAAATCATTCAAGTGGCAAAAGTGATTTCATGAAATGCTATTTAAGTTTTATGTTGCTAGGTATATAGGTCACTTATACAGTTAAATGCCTTCGTATTTAAAAAAGTATAAGAATCTTCAATTAAATACGTCTTTATTTCGATTAAATTAACACTTGGTAAATAAAATGTACCGATTTATATTAACATGCATCACTTTTATAAATTACTTGTATAAAGTAATAATGGCTGTTATCATAATCGGTATATATATATATATATTTTAAATTTACCATGATGAAATTAATAACCTTGAAGAGTTATTTATGTATCATTTTACATTATAGCAAAAATATTTTAAGGCTTAGTAACTATACTCATTTATTTGTGATTGACTAAAAATTCTTAGAATTAGTAATATGCACACACGTATATATATATATATATATATATATATATATATATATATATATATATATATATATGTATATAACCATATTTTTTTATATTTGTGATCTCATTGATACGTTGTTTTTGTGGTTTTCCTTGGGTCAGCGGAGTATTGTATTCTACTGGAGATTCTAGTGGAAAACAGGCGCTCAGCTGATCCAAAAGGACGAAGTCATCAGAATTATATATATATATATATATATACACATATATATATATATATATATATACATACATATATATTATATACAGATATTCTGTGAAAATGCACGTGATTTTAAGTGACTATTCTTTTACTGATTTCCTCGTAAAAATGTTTATAAACAAAGGTAAAAATCTTCACTATACGAGAGTTAAAAAATTTTAAATTTAATTTTTTATAATTTACATTGAAACTCATATTGTTATTGTATTAACATATATAGGTGTATATTAAAATACAAATCACTTAGTGTAAGGAATAGCCATTTTTCTGTATCTAATCATCTGAAGATGATATTATCACCATCGAAATACGCTTAAGAAAAAATCAAAAATAGCCAATTATGAACACTTTTTATCAAACTGACAAAATAAATTGATTTTGAATTGTAAACTAATTTAATTTTAAAACGTTTACCTTTACAGAATTTGCTGGAATAAAATATTATAAAGTCACTGGAACAAATAAATACCTCAAGTTGTATGAATCTGTGCCATTATAGATCGTGTCCGATTATTATTAAAAATTGTCCTTTTTTCGATTTTGATTGAAAATCGATTTAGAAACAGCTCATTAAAAAGGTCAACATTAATCTGATCTGGGTAAAATTAGAGAACACTTCGGGTGTGCTGTATGTGTATTGTTAGTGAAAATGGAGCACAGTGCTAATTAATCATATATAAGGTACGTTATTACTGTACGAAATCATATATTTAAAACAATAAATAATGGCATCACACTGAACATGATTGATGGTTTTTACATTTATGTGCAGTGGACTATGAAAATTGCTGTGATCTCTTGTTATGACGTTTTCTTTCACATCTCATTTATTTTAATCAATGCCAGTTTTTAAATCTGAAGTAAAGAAAAAAATAAAAACGTTAATTACAAAATAAAATGTAAATTACTTTTTAATTACATATAAAAACGTAATTATTATATTATTAAATTATTATAACACATGTTAGAAAAATCACTAATAAATATACTTGTTTTTTAATCAAATTAGTTACACTTTTTGACATAAACAAACATATACATATACTTATATATATATATATATATATATATATATATATATATATATATATATATATATATATATATATATATATATAGTGTTGCAGCCCTCGATATGGTGCCGAATTATTTATTACGCCCGAGAATCAAAATTTATATATATATATATATATTATAAATGAATGCTTAATTATATATGCATTGAACTTACATTAAAAGTAAACATAGTGGTGTAATCACAAATGCTTCTTTTAGTATTCATAAACCATAACATTTCTCTGATCAAAAATATTTAATAACTGGTTATTGATTATTTTAAATGTTGTTTAAGCGTATCGATGGCGATGCTACTATCCTCTGGTCGTTAAGGTACAGAAAATTTTGTACTGATGGAATTTCCGTACTAAGCTCTCAAATGATGATATGGCTATTGAAATGCACATAAGCAATCATAAAAAAATGATCAGTAATCATTTATTAAACACTTTCAATCAGAAAACTTTTTTTTGATTTAAAAAAAAAAACGAAAAATTCATCTGTGCCAAGAAATTCGTCAAGAGCAAAAAAAATTGTTAATAGATAATTGATGCACAGAGTCAAAAATTATTTTGAGACAGTGGTGCTCGTTTGGTAGTCTATAAAAATTATATAAATATTCTGATTGACTACTACGAAATCGATATATGAAATTGATATATGAAATCGATGACCTATTTATTATACATTTTAACACATTCAGTATAATCTAATGAATTGATTCTGATACAAATTTTATATTTTATATAAATTATCCTGGAAATGGCGTGTAAAATATTAGATTTTAATATTTACAGAAATACTTGAGAATTGTAATATATATATATATATATATATATATATATATATATATATATATATATATATATATATATATATATATATATATATATATATATATATATATATATATATATATATATATATATATATATATATATAATTATATTTAGGTTAATATATCATATCCTTTTTATAATACTTTATTACAAGTTAATTCATAACACCAAAATGCTTTGTTTGTATATAAAATATTATTTAATTTCGTTAATAAATATGCTTGTTTATTTAAAAATATAAGAAAATTGTTATACTTTCCGCGAGAAATATTTTATAAAACATTCATTTCATAAATATGAACCAAACAAAATATGAGAAATATATTTTAAAAGTTTAATTTACATAAAATTGGTTTACTTTTACATAGCCATAAATGTCACACTGTGTTTTTTTTGATTTGCTATTCCGTACTACATTACACACAGCGCGAAAAGATCTTATCTAATTCAAATGTGGCACATTACACACACAAACATTTATTTGGTACTGTTTCATTGAATAAATGATTACGTGATGTGTCAATCTTCACAAAGAAAACCCCCCCTTCTGAAAGTTAATTGCTTTCTAATGAATTTATTTCCAAGACATTGCAAGAGTTTTACTCAGCTACGCATACATTTTTGGTAATTAAGATACGCTCTTCCGGACATATATTGTCTATTTGTTTTTATGAGCTTATTTGGTTTTATTGTTAATTGGGGTTGTACTAAAAGCACTTTTTTACGAGTGAACTTGTGAAGTTATATTTTTGTACCGTAGTAAATGTTATACGAGTTATTAGGTATAACGTTTAGAAATAACAAAAATATCATATCAATTATTCTGTCCGAGTAAAAAAATGTATAAAATTTTATTACATTTATGGTTTACACCAATAATATAGGTCAAAAGTCGTTCTAAAAATCATGATATATATATATATATATATATATATATATATATATATATATATATATGTATATATGTATATAAAGATATATACATACATATTTTTACTACACAATGAATGTATGTTTAATTCCAGTGTTTCAATTTTCTCTATATAAAATAATACTACTTATCTATTCACACACATAGGCACACACACAAATATTTATATATATATATATATATATATATATATATATATATATATATATATATGATTACAAATTAATGAAATAAAATGTGTTTGTGAATCAAAAATACACAGTTTTAGGTCAAATTTATCTTATTACCGTATTCACAGTATTGAAACGAATCAAATGTTAATATCAGGGATTATTTTGTCACTATAGCCACTTTTTATAAACAGTAAAAACTGTATCATTCTTATTATTCACGAACTTTTTTTGGGAAATAAAGTTCAATAAAGTAATAATATATGACGTTAATAGCGTACATGAAATAAGATTCAATGTAAGTAATTTATTTCATATCTAACAGTAGTATTATGTAGCTGTATGCAGATTTAAAAATATTAAAGTTAGTTATCAAAGATTCTTCAAAAATATACGTTTTCTTTGTATATATTAAAACTGTTAAATTGCTATAAAATGAATAAACAGCTATGAAATTCGTTTCAGTCTATCGAACAAATTTTATAATTTAATTAATGAATCCAAATAGTATTTTTCTTGCTTGCTAATTATTAAAACATCAAAACCTGTATATTTTAATGAAAAACATTGTTAATCATCTAATTAATAAATATGCTCCTAAATATTTTTTTCTTAAATTATAAGTTCTCTTCAGTAGTTCTAAGATGTTTATCAATATACCGGAAAAAAAGTACTTGCTTAAAAAAGATTATATTTATTTATTTACAATTTAATTTTTCTGCAATTGTCACAATGTTTTATTTAAAAAAATCCTTATTGCATTGTTATAAAATTGCACATGTAAAAATAATAAAAACAGTAGCATTGATACTTAAATTAAAAACAAATCATACAAACCAGTGACTACAACGTCAGGTCTTGTTGGTTCAGCACGGCGTTGTGATGGTGGCAATTGAGAATTTTCTAACCGCCATTTCTTGAGGCACTGTGGCTCATGTATGAAGATTGATTTGGTTCCGAATCTACGACCACAAATGTAACAAGCTACTGAAGGAGGGCCTGTCACCGGAGCATCCGATGTTTCCTTTTTCTGAAAAAATGATTGATTTATATACAAGAATGATAACCACTTTCTCACATATGTACGCAGAAATTAATATATATATATACATGCATATATATATATATATATACATGCATATATATGTGTGTGTAGGTATTTAGAAATTTGCTATTGAAAATTGCACTCTTTTGACCTACATTCCGAAATCTCAACCCTTCTTACTTAACCGTCTTCACTATAAGATAACAGTATGTGGAGTGTAAATGCCAATGGAATATGAATTTCGGTGCAAACAAACTCAATTAAACACTAATTATAAACCCAATTAAAACTACTATTAACTCGTATTCGAATCATAACCATCTACGATCAAATAGTCGATTATAAACTGCAGGATAAATAACAAAAACTATTTCTTAACTCATATAGTTATTATTTATCCATACCTTGTGCTCATATGTTAGAAGTAAGACATTTATAACATGCCAAAATTGTTTTATTTTTTTGTGCATTTTTTTTATTTACCACTAATTCGTCTTAGTTCTAAATTTTCATTCTGAATATTTATTTTTATATTATAATTTTATATTATATTGCCCCATTTTTATTTTAATCAATTAGGCAACTTTTCTAAATATTCCAGTTCTTCAAGATAATTACATTGATTAATTATCTATTAGTTTAACAAGCAAGGAAGATTATAAGAGAGTTATAATTTATTTTTCCAGAAACAGACAGTGAGTGTTATAGTATTTATTTACGTATTTATGGTACGATTCATATAATTTTATATAGAAAAACCATCTACGAAACATTGATTAATTTCTTTACATCGTTGTAATAAAACACAATATGATAATTATAGCATTTCTTTTTCATTTTGACGTTTGTCACGTGTCTAGCGTAGACTATCAGAATATTTTGGATGTTATATAGTTAATGTAAAAAGGGAACTTATGTTTTGTATTAGTTCATATTAACAAAATCATTTTATTTCATATCTGATGACCTAAATACTGCCACATGCGATCAATTTTTTATATGTACTTTATGCATTATGGAAATATGTATTCTAATGATAGTCAGATATATATAAAATTGTTATCAATTATATTTTCCTTATTTGATTAGTATATTTTATTTACAATAAGACTGTATATAATAATGATTTTTTTATACGTTAAGCCATTTCATTCGAAAACCGTTGACAGTGATTGAATTTTAACGAAAATATTTTTCAAATTTTACAGTTTCTCAACACAATATTTGTTTTAAAAAATGACATGAGTAATACGATATTAAAACATTCATTAACTGTACAAACATTTTTTTGAAACTTTACTTCGAATTCAGTCATAGTTATTTGCATAAAAATTAATATAATATTTATTCGAATATTTACTTTGTGCATTAAATATTCATATAAAATCACTTAGAGTTAAATTTCATATCAGTAATTTTTTATTTCATTTTATTATTTGCAATATGTAGAAGTAAAAAAGTTTAGATTTATATATATATATATATATATATATATATATATATATATATATATATATATTTCATGAAAAATGACATTTAGTAAAAATTACTTTGAAAATAATATTCATTGAATATTATTACTGTGAATCTAGTATATAGAAAATGATTTATCATAAAATTGATCATTGTGTTCTGCAACTTTAATACATTAAGATAACTTGCGGGTTCTTCCTGGTTTCCGCAAGTTTACCCAAACTTTATATACAACATTATCATTTAAAAAAATGACCTCTGTCTAGTCGCATCTTAAAGGAATATCCTTAGGATACGAAAACATTTGTTTATCAATATATTACAATTTATCAACACATTTCTAAAGTTAATAGAATCAAAACAGAAAATATGTAAGCTACATTTACTAATATTAATAAATGCGGATATCGATTTTTAATAAAAAAAAAGTATTTAAAAAATATGGAAGTTGAAAAATCGTATTATATAAATGTGTTACTTTATTTGATTTTTAAGGTCTACTCGTATATTCTTTTTTATAAAATAAAGAGTTGAAAACTTGAAAAATATTTCACTATTTTCGAAAAATTACAATAGATTAATTTTAGTTATGTGTATGTTTAGTTTGTTTCTGTACGGACGTTTGTACAGAAAAGAATATTATATTTAAAATCGAATTTATATTTAACCTAAAATTTCCTTATAAATAACCTTTCTTGTTAACCTCGTTTTAATAGAGAAAATTACTTTTAAAACCGGTACTTCAAATAATTTAAGACACTCATGCAATTTCCTAAAGAACGAAATGAATAATATTCAAATGAACTGTAGATACGTTTTTACATTGTTTTACTTTTCAACTGTTGTTTGTATATCCAAAATGAAATATATAAAAACGAAAACAAATTATGTTCATTTACACAGTAGTTATTTAAATTAAACAGATGCAAAAACCTCGTAACTTATTAGCTTCCAGTTGAAAATTTTGGAACTTTTCGAGTATTAGTTAGTTTTTTTAGTATCAATTGTATATATATATATATATATATATATATATATATATATATATATATATATATATATATATGTATGTATATATTTGTATATAAATGCTCATTTTCATTATATTTATATATATATATATATATATATATATATATATATATATATATATATATATATATATATGTATACAGTGGGAGAGAAACTATGTTGAGTGTCCTTTCATGTATATAATAAAATGAAATGAAACAATGATGTTTTTAATTTAAGGCTTTATTTATATTTAATATTTTTAATACCTAACATGTAACAAAAGTCATTTAAATACTTGACTTTCGTTTATTTAAATATTTATACCGCACAATAGCCATATTTTTATGCATATAAAAATATAGTGACGATATTAAAATGAATGAAACATTTTACAATTAAATTGAATTTATTAATTGGCACAAACAGTACATTTACTTCATATGAAATTAAAAAATATGAATTCTACAAAATTTACTAATTGAAATATATGTTTTTCTTTTTTCTTATATATATATATATATATATATATATATATATATATGTATAAAATGTAAATTTGTTTTTTTTTTCACTTACATCAGACTTTTTATTTTTGAAAGGTTGTCACTTGAACTAATTGCCCATATATGAGTAAAATGGAGGTTAGTGACATGATTATTGATACATTTTATCAACGATCTATGTAGCATTTCATTGATAATGTATGATCCTATTAAGGTGACAATATTTTGATCAGTGATGTATTTATTTCTAAAAATAGTAAAACTACATGTTTAATAGGTCAATATTGACTAAATAACAACAAAAATAATAGTACAGTTGCATTTCAATAAGTATTACATGATAATTTATTTTATGTTGGACATTGAAACCGCTGCTTATTATTCAAAATCTACAATAAATGTATGTCGACAAGTAAGGTTGATTATTTACACGCTTATATTATCAAGAATGTTCTCCTTTACTTTAATTTATTTTGAAAAATTATACGCATATTATTATTATTAAAAAATATTTCATTAATCAAAATTTTATCGAGTACTACGTTCAATTATTTGATTTCGTCTTATAAATTTTCATACGGAAATTATATGTCCACGGATAATATACTTTTGTAATGTTATTATTATTATTGAAATTTGTAATATTATTTAGAATTAGATTTCAGTTTCGTAATTTAGACATATTTATACACAATATTCACAATATTATATTCAATTTATATTATATATATTCAATATTCACATATTCATACACAACAGTAATCTACTGAAAAGATTACTTTTTTAGCAACAAAACAGTGATTAAAATCTGCGGACAAACCTGTGCAAAATTATCGAACAAAACTGAGAGAAACGTTTAAAACTGCTTTATATAAATAAATTTATTGAAAATATTTTCAAAAATGTCAAAACATGAATATAATCAGAAAAGTTCCGTAGATATAATTATATTCATAGTCTGTTATTAACAGTATTGAAGAGATAATAGCATCTGAAAGCATTATAAATATTATTTCTCGTATATGTTTACTTTGTATCTTTCTGATGCTTAATTTGATTAAAGTAAAATATACGTTTGTAATGAAAAATCCCTGCATAATAAATATAGAATAAATAACATTCACTGCGCTAAAAACAAAACATGTATTTAAACGGAAAGCATTTCCGGATTGAAACGTTGTACTAAATATAAACATGCATGAAATATAAACAAGAAAATATTTACCACCGGTTTATTAGGTTGTTTGCAACTTCGCTGGTGAACTTCCAATCTGTCAGGCAAAAATGTACGACCGCATCCTTCGCACGGTATCAAAGATGCCTGTGATAGAAAAACACAAGAAATTTAATACATGCAACAATTAAATTGGTTTTACATAATTATTGAATTAATAAATTCAAATTAAATTAGTTCAATGCTCAATTATTATCTAATAATACATGAAATTTTTATTTTTCAATTTTTGTTGTTTTTAACTATTATTAAAATTGGAACTGTATTATTTTTATACAGAAGATAAATTATTTAAAATTATTGACATCTTATTATAGTGTGCATTTATTGATTATTAAATACACTTCAACTAAATTATAATTGGTGAATTTTCGTTCTTTTATCTTAAAAATAAAACAGATCTTCATACAAATTCAGATTAGAAAAAATCAATGTACTGCCAAAATGTATAAAAACAGTTGAACTTGCTCTATTCGAGAAGAATTTCAAAAGTTATGTGTACAATAAATGTAATTATTGTAAAAATGTTTTATATGTAGAATATTAAAAATGGTTTTATCTTTTCTTGTACAGTCAAAAATAAATTAGAAATTGTACATTATTAATAATCATATTTTAAGAATAGACGACAGAATATAAAAATTAAACAAACTGAAAACAATTGATCAGTGATTTGTAAAGCAGATTAAAAATTATTACAATAAAAAAATGGTAGAAATAGTTTTGTAACACGAAAAGTATTATATAATATATATTTTGCTCATGTCATTCCATTTAGTAAAAAGAAATAGTGAAAATTATTTATAAGGAATATAAAAAAAATATTTTCAGAGAGTCATGTACCCGTATTCTCCTGTAGACATGAACTGATATTATATATCGGTTTTTATAAATTATATTTCATTTAGAATATTTATAAATATATACAAATGATCTTCAGAATACTATTCTAAATTACTTTTCCATAAATCCAAATAACCATAATTAAAAAATGTGTAAAAAAAATTGTAGCGATATTTTTTCATAATAAAAATCCACAGATGAAAAAGAAAAACATATTTAAATAGTAGTAATAGTAGTAAATTGTATACACTGTAGTATTATTCAATTTTTTCTATTAAACAGAACACAAAATTTAAATGCAAACGTTGTCTTTTTTTAACATTGATTTAATGTACATAAACAATGATCCGTTATATGAGCTGATTCATACATAATATGTAAATTGGGTTGATGTGTGAATACACAGTTTTGCTTTCCCTAACCCTAGTGTTTTGGACAAATATTACAATGCAGAGCTATTAACAGAAAACAATGTTGTTATATCGCGACATCGATGAACGATATATTTTATGACATGAATAATATTTACTTTAATATATAATTATTTAAATAAAAAGAAGTCACATGTAGATTTTCATATCTGATCTAAACATTATAATTATTTAGCGACGAGGAGCAACTAATGAGAAAAATACGATTCATGTTCATAAAATATGAAAACTCATTTTAATGAAAAATAAACATAAATTGGTAACCATTTTAAATATAATATAATGCTGATAAACTATATGTAAATACATCATTCATGTGCTTGACAATGAATATTTCACAACAAGAATAAACAGCATTTAAACCGAAATTGTTTTTACAAGTAAATATCAAATGATGGTTTTAATATTTTGATTTATTTAAATTTTTTTTAAATGTGTATAGCGTTAATATTTTATTTACTTTTGACACATTTAAAATCAAATTGATATACTGAAATATATTGAAAACATAAATATTTAACTTTTTATGTATATTTGTGATGTTTTAATATAAAAATACATTAAATACAAAACAAACAAGAGCTTTAACTCATTATTATAGTTTTATAATGAACAATAATACAATCCATGACGAGGATAATAATATAATAGAAAATTGCTCATATCAAAGATTTTAATCTAAGATATTGTTGTTTCTTGTGTGCAACAAAAAATATAAAAAGTTCGATATGAAAAAAGTATTAGTGAGTCATATGTATATTTTCGCGTTCTACATGATTAAGACGGATATAGAATTAAAAAATATATTTTACTTATACATCTGAATTCGTTCAATATTTTTTTAAATCGAATATATTGTCATTATTATCCACTCTTTCTTGATATGCTGAGCAATATTAAATAACTAATTTTTTTAGATATAATCAAGCATTTTTTTCATATAATAAAAAATTAGTATTTTTTTAATGAATTTGTTGTATACTATTCTATTAATAGTTTTTAAAAGGTAGAGAAACATATACACTCGGACGTATATATATATATATATATATATATATATATATATATATATATATATATATATATATATATATATATAATACCCATTTTACTGATTATATTACTGTTTTAAAACATACTCCGTGAGAGCCAAAAAATGATTGAAGAATTAAAAGTCGGTTTGAAAACAGCTGTCAGCATTAACAACAATAAACAAAACTTTCTAATGAGTTTATCTGAAGAATTAAAATCGAAAAAAATAAAATTAATCGAATTACTTAATAAATTAATATTAATTTGTTATTTAGGTTGAATTATTAATGGAAAAAATAATCACTTGTAATAATAATTTGATATTTAAATCGTAGATACTACTTTGCTTCAAAATAAATTAAAGCTACGGTTGAGGTCGTTGTTCCTTCAGGAACTAAGGAAATATATTCTCTCTCTCTCTATGTATATATATATATATATATATATATAAACATATAATTTAAAGTGTGTTCCGTGATGAATTAGAAATTAATTATTTGTTTATAATATGGATCGATGTAAGACATGTTTTTTTGAAAAAAAATATACCGTCAATTGAGAATACAGTAATTGGTATTGAGTTTGGAATTGTAGGGTGAAATTTAATTACATTTCCAAGCTATTGCCGAAAGCGTAGTGTTTCTTAGATCTCAAGGGTAGTTAACGATAGAGTGCCGTAGTTAACATCTTTCTTCACAAATAAGTGTATCTTACAAATATATATATATATATATATATATATATATATATATATATATATATATACACACGTATATATGCTATATATGTTAAATATATGTTATATATATATATATATAGAAAGGGAGAAAGAGAGATTAGCATGCAAATGTATTTAACAGTACACCATCATATAACATGTTCATTTTATTGCATAAAGAAGAATTAAGCTATTGTTTATTAATAACTCTTTATTATATTCCATATAGAGCAACCTGTTTTGTGTAGGTTTCAAATAAATTATTTAAAACGTAGTTTTTTTTTTGATCAAAACCAGTTGACTAGTCATCTTTATTTTTAAAGAGAAATGTAGTTAATCATACAATAAACATTCGAAGCAACTATTGAAATCGTATTAAATTTAAAGGTCGTTATATGTAATAATTATCTTGTTACATACAACGTATGTGATATTATTTGTCCATCGTTTATTTTCTTCTGTTACAAAGAATATTTTATATTTCGAAGAACACAAAAAATGAATGCGTTAAAAATAGGGAAAAAATGTTAATAGCATTTTAAATTTCAACTAAAATCAATTTATATTAAAAAATTAAGGAATGAAGTGTTTCGTCTAAGCTCAATTTCATATATTTCTGATTACTTTAAAATCATGCAGATTCATTACTTACACAATCTGTAGTATTTTAAGAAAATTATAATAGGATAAAAATAAAAAAAAATCCGTATCCTAATATTTATGTAAACATATTTGTCCACAACAATTGTAACTGTCAGAAAATAATTGAACTAAGTGCTTCTATTCAACAACTGTCGCCATGGTGTGCATCGAGAATAATTTATGAGAATTTGCGGTTTCACACACAGAAACAGGGAATATGTGTTTCCGTAGATGAATACAGAATCGAATATAATATTGTATTGTGTATTACTATTATATCACACAAAGTATGCAAAACTTTTCAGACGGCAAAAAAACATTTAATAAAAAATATCATTTTTTGAATGGGTTCTATACTAACATTATTAAATATTAAAAGTAATTGTTTTTTTAAAGTGAATATTACTTTTTCTTTACAATATTTGTTTTTAGTCTTTTATATGAAGTTTTGTATTTGAAAAAAAAAAACAACATTTCTGCGTTTGAATTTTTTAATAAATATAAGAATAGACTTTGTCTCAAGGTTCTTTCATATACATGTTTGTTAAAAACAAATGTTTTATAAAATTGAAAAAATATGTAACTTGTATAAATACAAATCAAATATTTGATGTTAATAAAGTACTGAAATATAATATATAGTCTTTTATATTCAAAAATCGTCCTTATTTACACGTTATTTAGTTTAGTTTTAGTAACAAAGCTCTAATAGGACAGTATAGAAGGAATATGCATAATACCTGAATGCAAAGAAACTATTACTGATTTTATAGTTAAGATTTCTATTAAAGTTACTGTTGGAAGCTCTGTCATCAGATTCAAGTGTGGTGAGTTTATAATACACTGGATTAAAAATTATCTATTACTGAAACCGAGATAGGATGTAATTAAGAATTTTCATATACAACAAACCAACCCTAATACTTGATTGGCTTAAACGTCATAAAAATTTCATTAGGCATCTTGAAAGTTAAACAGAAAAGTGCGACAGGATATACCAGGATGTACTTAATTGAAAACGAGACAGATTCTCAAAATATATTTAGAAAGTGATTTAAAATACCTGGTTAGAACAAGTTTGGTTCTAAAGTTTTTATAAAGGCATCATATTCTGTTAACAGTTAAATAAACATTATATACATACATACATATATATATATATATATATATATATATATATATATATATGTTTTTATTTATATATGTTTCTCATATTGATGTTTGTCAAAAAAGTCAAGTATAACGCTAGATACTTCAAAGCATTAATTACTTTAACTCAGCAATTATCTAATTGCTGGATACACTGTCTTAAACAATTATACTAACGAAAGTGAACGTTACCTTGAAATTATAAAAAAACAATACCTTAAATTTTTAAAAGAAATAACAAACGAAAGCATTAACGGAACCCGTTATTATAAATTAGCTATAAACCTTTTTACATATACGTTTAGATCTTTAACAGCTACAAAATGTTAAGGTTTCAGTGTCATGATGAGCATACTGTGTTCATTCCTTTTGCGTTATACCTAACACTTAATATGCTCGCCACAAGTTTTGTATCAATGCTTACCGTACTGTTTTATTGATTTTTCATTTTCCCACGAGCCTTTAACCATTTTGTTTTACTGTAAAGTGCTCTTTCGATATACGATACTTTATCTACTTTACTTGTCCATTGTTAGCATACGTGCGTCGTTAGTAAATGCACAAACACATCATCGTTCACAAATGTAAACACACACACACAGAGAAAATATATATATATATATATATATATATATATATATATATATATATATATAAAGAAATCAATTGCTTCTTTAATGAAATATGATATAGACAACAAGGTCATATTTAAATATGTAACATATTGATCATGAAGTTATTTTGTTTCAACCACCTTATGTAAAAAGAGTATCTTATGAAATACAAATGTTTTGATTTGTATTTTACAAATGAAAAATATAAGAAGTTTATAAAGTGCATACCATCGATAGTAAAATACTCCTTTAAAGGAATGTTAAATCTGATTCTTGATTTATGGCTTCTCTTAACAATGAACATGATTTTGTACAGAAATGTGTATGTCCGAAGTTGTAATACCTGTACAACATACAATCAGTAGTTTAAATCTGATTACATCCAATAATCAATATTGTAAGTTGTATGTTTAATTTCGTCCGTGAAAATACATGGTATACATGGTTTATGAACATGTGCTTTGATACATGCATTTATGAATGTATGACCGAATCGAATATATCTTTTTAAATGTTTTTTTCAAGTTAAAGAAAAATCGAAAATAGTTAATTATGACTTGATAATTTTAAATGTTTTTTTAATTTATATGGTACCTTGTTCGAAATTGATCGAGAAGTTAATTAATATTATAAAAGGTATAATGTATACATCTTTTTTTAAACAAATGTGTATGGACTTTCCAGTTTAGTTTTACTCAAGATTTTGTATTGATTAACTTAATAAAGCTACAATTCACACATTATTCACATAAAATAAATCCACTTTAACAAACCATTCCTAATTCTGTTTTTCTAAAAACAATGTATATTGAGAAAAAAACATCTTGAACAAAACTTCTTATATTTCTTGCGTTTAATTTTTATTAATAACATGGATAAATATGAGTAAAAGTAATATTTTAAAGAATGTTGTGTTTTTGATTTTTTTCGGCCATGAAGTCAATAAAAATACAAATTTGAAACCATAAAAAATAGAATTTTATTTGGGTGTGTACATTGAAAATACTTTAATATAGTCCCTCCCAAACCTGGATTAGAAAGAGGAAGATAAATGTTAATATCAGTCTTAGAAGTGTTAAATAATATTAGCAAGTATCGCAAAAATAACTAACAAAAACCCGAATATATTTTCCAGTAAGTAATAATAGAAGAAAAAGAGTGTCTGAAAGGTGACTCCTAAATTAAATTAAAAAGTCTGATAGAGAATAAGTGCGTTTGAATGCTAATGTGACAATCTCGTCATTGCATTCGAATACCGTAGGCTGATAACATAGTCATTCAATTACCGTTTTATTTAAAACCTTTGCAAGAACAGAATCCGCTGGAAGTAGGTATTAAAACTCCAATGATGTTTAACGGAAACAGGATATTGATGATAATGCTGTTTTTTTGAAAACAGAAAGTCTAATTTGTGTAATTATACTAACAACTTGTTTTTCACTAATGTAGATTATACAAATCAATCCTTCTTATGTCCTACAAGAAATATTAGGAAATTATTTTAGTAAATAATTGTCACAAAATTATTATTTATTGGGTACAAATAAAAAAGAGTATTATTAAAATATATTATGAAGAATTCTACTTAAGAATTAAAATAAAACACATACTATTATTAGATAGAATCCCTGCTAAATGAAATATAAAGAGAATTTTTCATATAAGTAAGCGAATAAAGTATAATATACGTTGTTTTGAAAAATGTTGAATATTAACTAAAAGTTTTTAACTTATATATATATATATATATATATATATATATATATATATATACTTGTATACATGAAGAAAAGTTTATGTTGTATTGTATACACAAGAGTTAAATGTATTTCTACTTTAAGTGAACTTGTTTTACATCACTTGTCACTGTCATTTAGTACAAACAGAAGTACTAGTGGTAATGTTAGTATCGATCGTATTTATTTCTGTCTGTGAATTGTTCTTGTATAGTCATTTAACACTTGAGGGATTTGTAAGTTTACATTTGAATAAATCAACGTAATTACTTTATTGACGAACTCAACATCTGCTACTTTCTGATAAATTATGTGAAGATTAACGATTTTATTATAATATTTATTATTATTTTCTATAAGATTTAAAATATTTGTTTTATATGCTTACAATTCTATTCGTGTGATGTTTTTTTTAATGTATTGGATAAGACGACTTCTACGGTACCTTGTTTCCTTATAATAAATAATTATTAACATCTGTAGTAATTTTTTTTAAATAAAACAGATAACTGATAAGGAATAATCATAACAAGAAAAACGAGCAATTTACAGGATTATTATTGTTATTAAGTAATATTTTAAAAGTGTTTCATATTGGTTTCAAAATACAAAAAAAATGCTGATGTAGAAGAATTAGAGCAATGAGAAATGAGAAGAGAAAACATAGAGAAATGTAGAAAGGTAATTTAAGTCATATTTTGTTTTT
>CM068321.1:18794025-18916525 GCA_034766995.1 Acanthacorydalis orientalis | reverse complement strand
TCTTAAGTTTTAATTTAATCTTATAGTTGAAATGTAAAATGGTCGTTTTAATTTTAATTTAAAATAGTCGTTTATAAAACACCTCTTAGATTAAATTATTGCTCGAGATATATTTAGTTTATATATCCATTTCCTATTTTGTTATTTACAACATTTATTTTGCAAATCTGTTAAAACGACAGTAACAGAAATATGTAAATAATGAAAATACCTAACGAATTTCAATATTTAATCAGTGAAATTTTAAAGTAAATAACGGCATATATCATCTTGTATATTCAAAAATAATGTACATAAGTGCTGCAAAATGTAGAGATATATAAAAAGAGTAATGTAACATTTTTCTCGTTCCCTATTCATATATATATATATATATATATATAAAGAATTATGTATTATTGGCATATCGACACTGTTACATTATGTACATGTATATATGTTTTATTCATATGATATTAATTAGTAAATAAAATTATATAACAAAGCGTACACCTGAAAATTAATCGAAAATATGTAATTATTGTGTCAATGTAGGTGTAAAGACTGTGCATGGTGGTTTCATGCAATATACCTGCATATTAGTAATCTGCACGTTGCACATAAATATATATTAATTAACTGGTGCGAAATTCATTATATTTAAATCACGATGACATAATAAAATGTAAATTATTATTTCAATGATTAGGAGTTATTAGTATTCTGACGAGTAGTAAACATGAAAGTAAATAATAGATTATTTCAAATTAACAAATAACAACATGACATAATTTTTAATTGGTTTCGTTAAAATTGGTTGTATTATCTGGGTATTTCGTATGTGTGACCATATATATATATATATATATGTGTATATGTATATATAAAAACACACACAAAAACTATAATACAGAAGCAAAAATTATATGTACATAGTTAAGAAAAAATATATAATTTTATAAACACGTTTTCCTTCATATAGAAACAAATAATTATAGAATGTAAAAGATTTTCTTTCTGGAAGGTAATAAGTCAGTTTTGATAAAAAAAAATAAAAAGAGTATTACTGAGTAGTGTAAGCACTTTTATATAAATATTTTTTAGGAGATAGTAAAATAATCACTTTCTTAGATTGAAAATTTCTTATTCTAGATAAAAACGTTAGACTAAAGGAAGTAATAAAATAAAAAATATAAAACCTAAGAAATTATCTTATCGGATTTAGAATGAAATACTATAAAATCATACAACTTCCAATAGTTTCGGGACCAAAACCTTCAACAAACGTACACATTTATGTATATATGTATACAATGGAAATAATAAAGAAATAAACTGTATGAAAAATTTCTATTCTATGAAAATCTATTAAATTCGTTCTCTACTCAGAACCAAAAGTGGTTTAAGAACTTTTTCAGTCAAGAAAAGGATTTCAATCCAACGAAATTAAATTTTGAATGGTTTACGACACAAAGGCACCATTTCACCAATATTATACACGCTCGTAAAAGAGAGCACTAGGAAGAACTGGTGTTCATCTGATATAACATGCTTGAATGTAAATAGAAATTCTTTTTCGTTTTATTCGAAGTGTAATATTGATTAATAGTTATTTGTATAAGTAAGTGCTAAATGATTATAAAATTAAATATTAAAAGCTGTTATAAATTTAATTAAAATCAAAACGGTAGTCGCTTTATTCACATATAATTATGTCAAAATTATATTTGATTTTATAGGAACACATTTCTACTATATACATATATATATATATATATATATATATATATATATATTATCTACTATATATATATATATATATATATATATATATATATATATAATTTTACAAAAATTGAACATAATTATTAAGATTATTACTGGCAGCTTTATCAAGCAAAGATTTTCGCTTTTACTTAATTTAAAAAAGCAACAGCAGAATTCTTTAATGACAAATAACATAAAATAAGATTTGATATTAGAGAAAAAATGATAAAAAATAACCATTTTGTTTACATTTATTTGCCATTGATTATTTTATAAACAAAAAGACGGTACAAAAGCTATAGTCATTGTGAAAAAATATGCTTGTACTCGAAAAAGACATAGTAAATAAATGTACATGACAAAAATAGCTCAAAAAATGCAATAAGAAATAATATATACATTCTCATCGATTTTGTTTTCTGACTTTAACCAATTTTATAGTTCACAATAATTAATTTTAGATAGATATTAAATTATTCCTAAAACTAATGCCATGATTCATTAAAATGTTTTAAAATTATTAAGTTTTCTTTTTTTCTTTTTTAATTATATATGAAACAAAATAATACTAAATTCTAATTCCAAATAAATAAAATATAGATTAATAAAAGGTGTATGAGTTAAATCTAAATATATAATAAATAGTTCGTTTTATTATGAACATTACAAATATAATTTATTTTCCTGCTTGGTGTAAATGTTAAAGATATTTAAAAAATATATTAATAACAATTTCTTAATATATTTTCAAAAACAGAATCAAATATAATACAATATAATAAAATAACAGAATCTAAAAATACATTTACTTTATTTTTTTTTCTATTCGAACCTATTCATTCTTCTACTTTAAAGGACATGCTGTTAAAGTGTTGTTTTTGTAATTTTATTAAATTTTATTATATTTGAAATTAAATTCTTTCATTGTCATACCCAGGAACAATAAGCTTTGTACGATTTTTCATTTCAAATTTTCAACTGAAATGATACGATCAATTCTTCGTCGTGTTTTTATATACCTTTTGTCAAGAAAACTAATTATCTGACATTAATATTGCGAATTCTCGAAAATGTACTTTCTCGGATCATTAAACTTTCAAAGTTGATAAAAAAAAACTTTTACTTGTCAAAGTCATACCATTTAAGAAATTCGATAAAAGTGGCTGGAGTTAATGAATCTTGGAAACACACACATTGATATATATATATATATATATATATATATATATATATATATATACATATATACCTTTAATGAATCCACTTTGTTGGATCAAGGATTTTTATCCGATTTTATAATACATACATATAGTGATTCATAAGTAAATGAGCATAAATTCGTTCAAATTAGATTATTTCCTTGTTTATCTACATGTAAAGGTGGCAAAAAGTACGAGGTATCCTTTAGAGTGGATGATTACTTTTTAATAATAAAATAAATTTATTTATTTTTTAATAATTATTTCAATATTAAATCGGTAATTTAAGGGTCGGTATATCATGATGATGTATATCATGTCATGATTCTTACTTATGAGAGTCGCAAACCAGTTAGTAATAACGGGGTTTGATGTTTTTCTAAGAAAGATTTGATATTCATATCTTACAATAATTTAAAATTTTATACTGTCCTATAGCTTTATCAAATAACCATTTTAATATTAAAAAAAAATTTAGTCTGTGCGAAAGTATTTTATTTGTAATATATATATATATGAGTGTGTGTGTGTTTATGTATGTTTATGTGTGAATTGTTTATGTGCAGGACGTCTGCAGGAAGAAAGAGTGAGGGTGGTCATAGTTGAGTGACTAGCACGATGGGTTTTAAAACAATGAGTCATGAGTTCACGATCAATCAGGTTTACACTTTAATCAATTTATTATTTATAAAAAATCAATTATTGTACATAATATATATTTTGTTTCTTTTATCTACACAAAATTATGTGCAGAAAAATTAATTATACCTATATACGTTAATAATTCTGAAATTTCAAACTTAGTGTTCGGCATTTAAAGACATTATTAAATGTTATTTCATCAGACACCATAAAGTATTCTAAATTTATTTCATAGTCCTGATGTATACATTGGATACACGTTGCATGTTAGGTGTACGACCTGATAAAATAACTCAGGGATGGAACCTAGTGGTACGACAGCAATGCATGCAATGCTATAGTACTTTTGAATTGTAATTATTTTTTCGTCGTATGGCGGGGTGACGAACGACTGAATGATTTTACATATGCGAAAATAAAATGGAAAGTGAATGGGGGTAGTTCTCAAGGTGATGTTGAGTGTGTTGATTTAATTCCGTTATCGATTGTATACTTTTTTGTTGACATCAGCGATGATTTCCTTGAATTACTACTATTGGAGCGTTTTTTTAACCAAGTAGTTATTTAAAATACTGATAAATTATATGAATTGTACTAATGTTTTCAGTGTATATAATTGTATCACGTCAATATAGCTATTATTATAAAATATTGATAAATTCATATTTATTTTTGTTTAACTTTAATACAATTTATTTATTTTTAGAAACGGAATAAAAAATAATAAATACGAATAAATCAATTTGCATATCAAAAAGATTTATTAATAGTACATGGAGAAAATATATTTTGACTATGTGAATGTGTGTGAAATATTTAAGTGAATAAATTAAAGATACTAAATGTATTTATTAAAATCTATATTTATTTTATTTTTATTCCGAAAATAATAACATTATTATAAAATAAAACAAAAATAAATATGTCTATTTACAGTTCGTTCTACCGTTACATAGACATTTCGAGTAAAATCGATAAGAACAGCTGTCATGTCGCTGTGCGAGTGAGTTGACAGGTACGGTACTCTCTTGTAATAAAAAGAGATATACTGTTTCGGATTATCGAGAAATGTATCGAACCGGCTCGCATGTTCGAGGATAACTTTTCAACCCTATACAATTGTCGCTCGAGACCGCTTCGACATCATTCGAATACAGAATAATACAGAATGATAAGTGAACTCGAAACGAAGAAGCGGAGGCGATTTAATTTTTAAATATCTAGAATCTCGACGAAACGATTATTACAATTAGCTATACATTGTGTGATTTTATTGTAAAATTCAGTAATAGTTATTATTAATAATATAGACAATCGAAATGGGCTTTTAAGCGATTGGAATTGATTTGGGAACGATGTATGGAAGAATTCCAGGTGGTTGTGGACAACAAGCTGGAGGTTTTGGACGAAACAAAGAACCGACCATAAAGGAAGTTGACTAAAAAAAATTATTAGTCATAAAACGGATATTTCTTTTCTTAAACATTTCTTCTTTAACTTCTATTTATTTTATTCCCTAATCAACATACTTAAAGACACGGCAT
Organism: Acanthacorydalis orientalis; assembly: GCA_034766995.1. NCBI lineage: Eukaryota > Metazoa > Arthropoda > Insecta > Megaloptera > Corydalidae > Acanthacorydalis > Acanthacorydalis orientalis. Next base: position 18,911,394 of record CM068321.1, on the reverse strand, counting down.
ATATTTTCATACGATATTTTTTATCTTAATTTATTTTAACACCTAATTTATATTTGTAAGTATTTACAATTTTTGAACAGACTAATTATTTGAAAAATCTATTAAGTAAAAACAAATACATATTTTAAATTGATCACTGTTTTCATTTTGATATAATCATTTTGAGTTTTTCGGCTAATAAAACATACCAACTAAATGAGAACTAATAACATTTGAAATGTTAAATATGAAATTAATAAGCCTTAAAGTAAGGAAGCATTTTTAAAACCCGTATTTAAAATATTTTTACAGTGCATAAGTCTTACAATAGGAAAATAATTTTACATAAAAAATGAAGTTTTCAGAATTTTGGTGCACGCTCGCTATGCCTCTTACTTGTATGTATTTGGAATAAAAAACATTTACGTTTAACTAAGTTACATCATGGATTAAATAGTGTATCAAATTCTTGTTTAATATTCCTTACTCCAACGTATTTCGTTTCAAGTTTCATGTATCTAATTAAACTACATTAACCATGTACTTTTGCACAAATGAACGATATAATTTCTACATAGATTATTAGTTTAATTAAAAAATATGTTTTATGAATAAAAAAAAATCAAGAAAAAATATTATTATTGAAAGTTTAATGAATTAATAAGAAATTTATCAAGACAAATTACATAAGCACACGATACAATCACTTTCTCAATAAATGACGATTTCGTTAATAAATTATAAATATTTATGATAATTATTTCATTAAAGCAGTCATGAAAATTAAATTATACTGACCAAACGTTATAGATAATATGATTGTCGTTATGTTATGTATAAGTTTGGAAATCATTTATTTAAATTAAGAGCGTGTTTTGGAACTATTTTAAGTATTATTTTGTTATACACACACACACACACATATATATATATATATATATATATATGCTTGAAAACAACTAAAACAAAACAAATGTTTCTTTAAAATTGATTTCTCACATATCTCGTTTATAATTTCCTGATTAATCATTGCATATTAATGTTCTTTATAATTAATGTATTACGACTGTCTATTAAAAGATAAATATAAAAAGTAAATAAGTAAGACTTATTCTCTTACCATAAACAATACTATTTATCAGTGATATTTTGTTTACTACTATAGCTTATTATTTTTTACCCACTACGTTTTTTCTCTGATCTATCTATACTTTGTTGTATTCGTATCTGTCTATATATACAACTTTTTTCTTTACACTGTTCGATCAGATATATTTTTTCAGTGAGCTTTTTTTGTAAATGAGAAACGTCAAAAAATCAAGATCCCTCTTGACAAACCGAACATTTATCTTCTGCACCTCATTCCACTATAAATCAAGTATACGGGATAGATACTGACTAAATTCGCAAGCGAACAGCATAAGAGATATCTCACTAAATCAATATTCAATCGAGTGGCAAGATGTGAGCTAATACATTCGTTTTCTCTTGAAGCACGTTCATAAAAATGCATATTTTTTTGTTATCGTTCGCAATAGTAACATGAAAGTCCGGTATCTTGTGTTTTCGGAATGAGCTCGGCGGTTCTCTGTTCGATAAATATGGAAATGCAGTTTTTCTAATGAACTATTCATTTATTATATAAAATGTGCTATTTGGACGTAGTTTTCTACATCGTAAAACATTATTGATTAGATGTAGTATCACAAAAGTCGAATTTACTGCTACGCACGAATAAGATTTGTGATATATTCTATAAATAAATATGACATTGACATTGTAGAAAACTAAAAAAGTTCTAAAGTATAATCATATGAAATTATCATGTTCTGTATTAATATAAATAAATGACTAAACAAAATCAAAGGTAGAATTTTGTCATAAATACCCTTGTATCAAATCAGGCCAGTGAATAAATAATATAATATATTGTTTTTTTTCGTTCGTTTCTTAATATACATTTTTAAATTTATTCATTTCAATCAATAATGGTAATCTTACTTTTACGTCAATTGTAAAATCAATATCATATAATTTACATTTATTTACAACTAAATCTAAAATAGTTCCAACGACCAATAATTACAGATTTTAAATTCGAATACCATTCAAGGTCTAAAAATAAATAAGAGTGGGTAACAAAAATAATTTGATATTATCTTCACAGAAAATTCAACTATAAATAGTTAAAATATATTTCAATATATTTCTCTCTACAATTTTCGATTTCATGCTATTTAAAGTAAAATATAATATTAAAAAAAAATGATTATAATAACAAACATAAAATTTAGTCCTAAACTTTAATTGTCAGTTTGTAAAATTTGTTTTAAAACTTTAATGTATAATAAAAAAATCGTTTATTTTATATTTTATTTGAAATAAAATTGCATTAAATTTTATCTAGAAAATCATTTAAAAAAATGTTTCTATAAATTTCTATATACGTTATATGCATTCTATATACATTCAAAAAGTTGATACGAGGGTGTAGTGATTATTGATACATTTTTTATTGGGTTTTGACACTATATATTTTCTCGTTAAAATTTTAATCCATTTGGTGTAATATTTTTGCAGATTAAAATTTCTTTATGATTACACGTTTTTGTCTTCTAAGCTTTATTATTTCTTTGAATGTGACACTAATTGTTATATATTTTTCAATTATTAAAACTTAATGTATTATCAACTTATTCTAAATTGTACTATAGAAATAATTACGCTAAGTACTGAAGTAAATAAAGAATATTTTGATAAATTATGCTTTGTTGATATAAGAAAAGTACATAAAAATGATTATAAACCTGGAATAGAAACAAATGGATGTTGCACCAAGATAATACACTTACAAAACAACGATTATTCGCCAATTAAAAATAAAATATACTTTAAATACTTTTAATAAATTATTTTCGTGACTTTGGAACTTATCTAATATTTTGTAAATGATTGTTTCTATTATCCAGGTACTTGAAAGTCGATATCAACTCCCTGATCGACTTTCTATTAATTTTAATCTATCAGGACTAGAATCTGGTTATACATTTTCATTCTTATCTTCAGGAATATATCTTTAATAATATATTTAATTTATGTATACAACGATTTCCCATTATTATTAAAATAAATTTCTGTGAAACTAATGTGGGTCGTCATTTTAATGATAATGTTAATTTTAATATTTATTATTCAATAATTTTATATATTTTTTACAGTGGAAATGAAAAATTAAAACGATAAAAATATTCTCTTAAAAATCTAATATCTTCATTACGTATTTTTTATCGAATAGAAAAAATATATACTTTAATTCTTTATGATTATTGCATTTCTGTTATAATTCGATTAGTATGTATATATATTTTTCTAAAAAAGAAGAATCCTTCAATTAAATATAAACTTGAATGTCATTAAAAATGAAAAATATCAAAACATGAACGTTGTCAATATAAATAATACAATTTATGAAAAAATAATAAAAAAAACTATTTATATATCTGATACCCATTTCCACCATGTCTTGCATACATTCAAATAATACAAATTGACCTCTATTCGCCATTTTGCATGAGCTTTATCACAAACAGGTGAGTCATAAATTTTAGCGCGCACTATGTGTCCCCGGAAAAGTTAGAATCTCTTTTCCAGTAATAACATAGCGATCGCAGTATAGTAATGTTGATTTACAAAGACAGTATTGCTGTTACTCGGTCGAAAATTTAAATTTTTATTCCAAAATATACGCTCCGATTTTCCAATATACATTACAGCTTTAAATTTATAACATATTTGTTTCTTATACTTTTTTATTTAGAAATAAAATTCAATCTCAAGTCTGATATATAGATTATGTAAATCAAATACTATGTTACATATTATTTAAATTAATAAATAGAACTTGATATAACGATAAATATTATTAATTAAAAAAATAAAGTTAGCAAAAGTGGGAAAGGTACTTATATAAAAAAATAATCAAAAAATATCCGTCTAAAAGATACTTCTTTTATTTTATTAAATGGAATATTTTTATCACATCTTTGTCTGATTATATTATTTATTAAAAATGGAATATGACATAAAATGGATTAAAACACAAAATATTATTTAAACATTTATCATGATATATTTTGTAAATTTAAAATTTAAACAATATCAGTATAATTGTAAATAAATTTTTTGATCGTAAATATTAATAGTTTTTTTCTTTCATATACCGAAATTTATTCATTTTTTTCAAATATTTTAGTAACAAATCTTTAAAAGCATTTTAATAAAATAACATATTAAAATAATGATACTCTAAATGAAAACATTGATTGCATCTAATGAGTTTAATCCGAAAGGTCACTAGGCTAATAAAGAAACGAATGACTGATGTCTAGTGGGTGAAGTGACAATAATATAATAAAGTAAACGATCTTTATTGACATCCCACACAGCATATATTCTTCAAAACACAAAAGCTCAGCTACAGATCTGTATATATATATATATATATATATATATATATATATATATATATATATATATATATATATCTAGAATTTTATATACAGTACACAATTACCAAATCCCGGTTCGCATCCAATTTTGTAACAGCCGGTTTAACATCGGTCATAGATTCTAGTTATAAAAACATAGTACATCTCTCTTTCTTTCTCTCTCTCTCACTATATGTATAAATATATATATATATATATATATATACACTTACGTTCATATGTATAAAACTGTATACAGATTTAAACTGTTATTCAAAATATTTGTAGGACAAACAAGAGGCAATCCTGTCACTTTCAGGAAATAAAATGTTTCGCTCAATAACTTTATTTAAAATCATTGAATAATTCTGTATTCAAAAACAGTTTTTAAATGCAAATAGTTTTAAAATTATACACTTTAATATGAGTTTACAAGAAAGATGATATCACATAATTTACTGCATAGATAGAATTTTTAAAAATATGATAGTAAAAATTAATGAATGTTAAATTGTATTATTAATATATATATATATATATATATATATATATATATAAAATAGGATAAGTGTAAACAAATAAACATTTTTTTATATAAAAAGTGACATAATAAAATAGATTTGAAAAATCAATTCTAATTACTGAATACATAATAAACTTTTTCATATATATCCCCTTGTATTTTGTGATTCTTTAAAAAATCAAGTAAAATGACATCATTTGGCAGATGAGGACCAGCTGATTGTTGTGTAGGATGAGCATGTGCTGCTATCCAAAAAAAAAACGGAAAAAAATAATGACTGGTTTTAACGTGATGAAATATATAAATATGATGGAAAATTCCATGAGAAATTATAATAAAGGTAATTGCAAGACAAATCATTCCTAGAATCTTATGTATATAAAAATCAGATATTGTTCCAAATAAGTATCTACAATTTTATAAAAAGTATCAATAAGCTGATACATATGTTAATAAAACATTTTAAGATACAATTTATGTTTATTGTAAACATATATTTAATACAGTTAATCAATTATAGTATTTAGTGAAAAATTATGTACTTAGCCTTATGTTCTTTAACTTAAGCTGCAGTTCTCTTTAAAAAAATAAATACGTCCCCACACACATACATAAATATATATATATATATATATATATATATATATACATATATGTATGTATATATGTATATATAATTTCTTAAAAAAACTACCTATTTTAATTCTAAATTTAACTTTTATGACTATTTGTAAAGCTAGGTTTAAAAATGACGTATACTGTATAATTTACCTGATTTTTACATAAATTCACTTCATTTTAATAACAATGAACGAAATTTTATAATAGCGAATACAAAATGTTTTCTTAATGAAATAATTCAAGTTGCATTAATGTAAGTTGTGCTTTATATCATACACTGAAAAAATCATATGCAGTCCTTGACAATTATCAAGAAAATTATTGATGTCGATCGTCTTTTCTTATATTTATATTAAATTTCTTATAAATATATTAATTTAACTCCATACTGAGTTATTAAACAAAATAAAACATTCACATTTATAAAATATCAATAATTATTTCTGTGTTTTTTACTTGACCTTGTATTTGGCGAAAGAAAGGATTCCTTATAAGATCGAATTTTTCAAGGTTTAAAAGTTTTACAAATGCATAATATAATATTTTTACTATTCTCTACACATGGCAATGACATAAAAAAGAACAATACTGCAATGATAATCTTTACTTGAAAAGTAACCATAATCTATAAATAAATCTTACAGACCAAACATTTTTATTTAATTCTTAAAGTGACCGTATATTTTCTGAATTATTTGTAAATTAATATAAAGTTAACAATCTCTTCTTCAACAATATAACGATTACTTCGATTATAACATCAAGTTCATTTCACGGTCATTTTAAACAATTATTTGACCTTTCACATATGAGCATATATCATGTTAAAAAAATATATAATGATATTCAGTACATTTTCTGCATCTATTATTCAATCAGAATTCGTTGTCTAAAATAACATCGATTTGTAAACATTTGTTGTGAGTAAATGTTAATGAGGAATCAAAAAGGATAAAATCCTATTAAGGAGATATTTTACTGAAGCATTATTATTAAATCGTAATTTAATCAATAATATACACGATGTGTATACATTATTGTTATGTACATACAAATTAGTTTAAGTATAAACATGATAAAATATTGAATCATAGTTTCGAAATATAAAAAGTGTACAACATACGAGTATGATTAATGACAACAAAAAGTATATTTAAAGTAACTTATGAAATCTTGGAGATGTTTGTAGCACCGAATGAAATTTTACAATCCACATACTAAATATCAATTCTATTTACAAACAATACAATAATTTTAATCGTCATTATATTGTACCGAAATGTAATGTTATGTTCTTTATATCTCTAGTCTTGTTACGTGCTATAAACGTTTTTAACTTTTCAGTTGTTTGAATTTATTTTTTATTTGTATTTAAACTTTAACTATTTTGTTTTTAATGATGAAAATAAGTCAGTGAAAAAATTAACACAGGAAAAATATCAATAAGAAGCTATTCTATGAGATTAATACATCATCAAATTTTCCAATGGTAATGAATGGCATAAATATACGAATTCAAATTTATCAGTATATTTGATTAATTACTAGACATTAGGAAAAAGAAAATTTTATGGAGTTTGGGGTGTTAATTCATTTGTAAAAATCAATTCAGCTAGAATGTTAAAATATAACTGTCAACGCTTTGACAAACACAAAGTGTTTATTCAACTAAAAATTACAGTTAATGAACATATGAAAATTATATCAAGGGACTTTAAGTATAATAAAAATAGCTAATATCCCACAACAGTACCTTCTCTGTCATTTAGATGAATTAGAAGATATTTATTACATTATATTTACCCTTTTTCACATTTCCTGTAGTCCTATACACGAAAAATACAATAAAAATAATTTTAAATATCATACACCTTCTGATGTAACGAAAAGAAAATAACACTATTGGTTATTAAATATTTTTCTATTATTTTCTATTTCCTATTTTTCTACTATTTATTTTAATTTATTTTTCTGTTATTTACTAAAATAATTATCAAAATTTAAAAGCCTGTTGATTTTTTCATAAAAAAAAACAAGTATATTTAATTTTTATAGAATCATGACTAAAAATCGTGCTATGGTATCGTGAAAATAAAATTATAATAGTAAAACTCATTTGGATTATATATATATATATATATATATATATATATATATATATATATATATATGTAATTTAAAACTAAAAAATAATTAACAATAAATTATTAATATACAGATATATTGTACGAAATTTCAATTATAAACTCGATGTCCTTCTGATACGAGAAAATTAGTTCATAACATTAAGAACAAACTTTCTTATCTAAATAAAATCAAAACATTTCAAGTTCATTGTAGTAAGTTATGATTGATACATCAGTTATTAAGAAAATTACTTTTCTTGTAATCGTTTCTGTAGTAATTTCTTAATTTTGTTTATATTTTATAGAACTGTTACACTTATATGTGTTTTATGTACATGTAACACATTTATAAATAAAATATATTTTTTAACTTATCGAGGTTATTTCAGATCCGCCCATTTAGCATTCATTTTTAGTTAAAAATCAAATACACGTTATACGTTGGAAATATTATTATATGCTAATTTTCATGTGAGTTGACGTTCAGATATCTAGAACACATTTTTCGGACTACCAATTCGTGTCAAGATTATAAAAAATAAAATAGAATTTTTAATTCTGTAAACAAAATTGTATTTAGAAATATTTGTAGAAAACTTTCATTACAAAAAAAATACTTATTTAATACTGGTTTAAAAAGTGATTTCAGAAAAAAATTCTAATGACTAATAAGGAAAAAAGCACAAAATGACTGGTTTACTGTATATATATATATAGAAAACCTTACAAAGATATTTATTATAAAGTTAAAACTTTTCAAGCTTCTTGAAGTCCAGCGACAAAAGTCTGATATGAAATCTAACACAAACACTTTCTGTGATTAATAAAGCTCAAGAGGATCGAAATCCAGCTCTATAATAGAAGTTTTAAAGATTTATTTAGGTACTCCTTGATATATTGATTTTATATATATATATATATATATATATATATATATATATATATCTTCATAACAAAACAAATCTGGTTTAATTCAGAATTTTGAAATTTTTGGGTAGGTTTAAATTTCGGTATCATTTTATGCGTTAATCAAGCGAACAATAATGAAGTAATTTCAATTATAAGAAATAATAATTTAGTAAACCGAATCACTAAACAATTCAGTACTCTGTGAGGTCATTATAATACTACTTAAGTGGAGATGCTTAATAGTAATAAATGAAATACTATTATAATCGACGTTCTGTGCAAACTTGTAAGAATTATAGTTAAATTAAGGTAGTTACATAAATCTTACAATATAAAATACCACTGCGTTGCGTTCATAAAATACAAATACAGATTACTCTACATTCAATTTTATTTTCAATTGTAAATGTTTTTCAGTTTCTTTAATTTTTATGTCCTCTTTAATTAAATAATTGTTACTCAATTACTATTTCTTACATCGTCTACGCTAGACAAAACATATTAGATCGTAAAAAAATACTAATAATAATCTATTTCTCTCTATATATATAGAGAGAGAGAGAGAGATAACTTTTTAATTATTAAAAATAATCTAAATATTTTTGGTTTCTTAGGCATGCCAATGAATATATATATATATATATATATATATATATAAAGAGAGAGAGAGGATAAATAGCTAAGATTTCATCAAATATTGAATACACTTTTTCAAGACGAAAGTGTTTTGAATCATCATGATAAAGTGTCTCAAATCACCAAATAATAAATTAATCGTATTCGTTATCTACATTAGTTACCTATTAAATATTAGTGCATACATTCATGTTTCAATACACGAACAGAAAAATGTGTAGATAAATTCAACGTGAATGATTTTGTAAGTAAATATAGTGACAAACAGTAAGTATTTATGCGAGTATGCTGCATATCAGTGTGTGTGCGTGTGCGTGTGAACGCATAAAATATTTGAGGTGACCACAAATGACGCGAATGTCTGATTATTCAGACTTTTCTTTGTTTCAATCGAGTTATTTTTGTACATTGTCGAGATCGAAGCTCGCGAGGCGTTCAAGACAATCGCCTCATTGCTGAAACATCGCGTATCTTATGGTTTTATTCTTAGAGTACGATTTGTGCAACGGCCATATGCAACGAAATGGATCATTAAGAAAAAAATAGCATTTTCGTGCACGAATAGAATGAGATACAAATTTTATAATTTATAAATTTTAGGGTACAAATATATATATATATATATATATATATATATATATACATATGTACTTTTTCTGTACTAAAGACAAGTTTCCACATTCTTAGAGTTAAAATAATAATTAAAGCAATAATACTTGCTATGAAGAATTACTTAAAAAAATAAGAGGGGTTTTTTCACAATAAAATCGAAAGTCAGTAATTAAAAATTGGACTCAATATATGTACATTCATTTCTATGCTTGTGGAAACTATAATTTCCTTTAAGAATTTAGATACTTTTTAATAAAAAGTTAAAGGAAATTAACTGAAGCTATATTTTAGATGTGTTCTTTTAAAGCATACAAAATGTTCTTACGAGGAATGCGATTCCATGATACGAGCACGAAGCATATAAAACAGGTTGAAATTATTATTTATATATATATATATATATATATATATATATATATAAATTTCAACATATAATGTTAACCACCTAAATTATATGTATCGTGAAAGGTTTGCTTTACTTTGATTAGGCGTTAACATAAAACTCTCAGTCGAGATAAAATATATTATTATATAGGAAATGACTAGACACACTTCGTTACTTATATGCAAAAAAGTATATCTTATCTTTTTTCGTTTATTCATTTTTATGAAGGCATGAGTTAACATTTCAGATCTTAATATTCTTCACTATAATTAGACTATGAATTACTGTTGACTGTATTTTACAAATATTTTTATTCGTAGACGGAAATATGTAAATATAGCGAAATTTTATTCTGTATTCAAGTTCTTATTAAAGTCTTTTTTTAGTCTCATTGTTCACAAAGTCATAATAAAAAAGACACTAAATTCGATTGGAGTATTTCCTGCCAGGGAAAAAACTTTTAATTGCTTTATGTATGATAATATTTTTGAACGATATCGTACATTCAATTAATACTAATTATAACATCTATACTAAACAAATAAATTGCCATTGCCTAATTTATAAATTAGGTTGGGTAATTGTTTATCCAACCCGCAATGCGGGTAACCTTTGATATCGGAGACATTATGCAGAATTTCACACATAAGTTTGTGTATAAAGTCAATTCAAGGTGAGTAAAGACGCATATAAACACATGAATAAATTTCGAAAGAAAAAAGCCTGCTACTAAGTTTTCAAACTAATCAAAATATAGCTTAATGGAATTTATTGATTATTTTAGTTCCATAATTATAGTTCACTGTAAATTATTGATTTTACCTGACTAGTTCACGTGATATAAATTCTTCATAAATGTATTTATTAATATTATACATATACATGTGTATATATATATATATATATATATGTAATTTTTTTAAATAAGAAACTTACTTGGAGACATTTCGGTTCATGAAGTGGCAAAGATGCAGTACCAAATTCTCGTCCACAGAGATAGCAAACGAGTGTCCTCGGCCGTTTTGATGCAGATTTCGGTTTGTTCGTTTCATTGTTAATCGGTGATTCCATTCTTGTAGGAGATGGTGCTTCATTTACTGTATTCTGTGATATGACTTTTCTCCCTGGACTTGAAATACTTCTCGGCGTTATAACTTGCGTTTTCAATTTCTGAGAACTTGAAGAGATAGTCGTTGGAGAATTTTCTCTCGATTTTTTTAAAAGAGGCGTAGCAGGATGACTATGAAATCGTTCTGGTTGATCAGGACGCCCGCACGTCTTGCACGGTGCCGGTAGTTTTATTTTACTATCGGACGTGCACGTCAAAGTACTAACTTGTTTCTTATTTATATTTGCAGCATTTTTTTCTTGAATTTTATTATTTATATTATTCGTATCATTCGCGCGTCGATTGTTATTATTGTCTTTGTTAACACTTCTACTCTTCTTTTTTATGGTCTTATCAGACACTTTAATACTGTGTTCACTAAAGGAACATATTTTATTATTCGTTTTTTCCGCAGTTCTTGCGTTGATTGGCACAGATATTGTATCCTCTTCGAAACCCTTTCCATTCGCGTCTAACCTTCCTTTGTCCTCATTCATTCGTGCTTTTGACACAACGGGTAGCGCATGCTTGTTGGTAGAAGTTTCAGAAGATTTGCGTTTAACTTCGACCAGTGTAACAGGAGCAATTATTGGTTTACATAAATTAGGCACGGCTAGAAACTCTTTTTTTACTAGTGACATATCTAACACTCCGATTAAACTTATGTCTAATAGTTTCGGTTTATCTAATGTTGCAGTCAGCGGTCTCTCCAGTGATTCTTTTTTCGATTTTCGTGCTTTCGGTGGCCAAGTTGACGTTCTTTCATCGGACGAACTCGACGAGTTTTTGTTAACGGCGCGCGTCACAAGTTTTAAACCCATGTTTTTATATGTTGCGTTACAAAAGGCACTCGTTTTACGATCAGATTTAAATATTCTCTCGATTAATGGAAGAACGACAAACGGTTTTTGACGAAACTGATGTTTTTTCTTATCTACCCAACACTTCATCTGCATAAAAAAACAAATGTTTCATTTTAAAAATTTTTAATTTTTACTATTTAAATTCAATATTAGTTGAGATGTAATAAAGTCATGTAATATAGAACTGTCAAAATTAACATTAACTTTGATATTGACGCCTACCATTATTTTATGTAATTTTAGTTTGATTTAAAAAAGCGTACATTAATAGTAAACGATTGAATGATATATTAAATGCGTTTTTTTATTCTTATACTCAAGCACAAGTCATAAAAGTTCACTATAATTTCTATTTATTTTTATACATTTTATTAATTGAAACGTTTATTTTTGAATCCTACTAGATCACGTTAGTTATTTTAAAAAAAGAACGTACAACAATAGTTGACAGTAACGATAGATGTTAGAACTGTTCTCATGTTGTCAATACCAACACCAAGTTAAAACTAAATATTAAAATAACCCTATTATAATTCAATAAAAAAATATTTACGTGCTGTGTGTACCATGCCGCGGTACGCTCAATTTAACACGACGGATACAGGTGAACTGTCATTCGAACACATGCGAGTCGGTTCCCTACAGCTCTCATTCTTTCTGCGCATTACGTCACCGTTAGCGCGCCGCCCTCACGGTACGTCACCGAGTATCTCTAAAAGGAATTGATCATCACGCTCTTTACACATAAGGGTATTTATTAGTTTGTTTCACAATAAATACGTGTATATAACATATATACTAAATTAATTATAGTTGCATTTAACGGACTTGATAGTATTAAAGAAAATAAATTTAGAAACAAACTACATTTTAAAACCTACGACTAAGAAAACATCTGAACCAGTGATATTTCCGTACAACATTCTGTACTAAGTACTTAATTTAAAATATGATTTTATACAACTGTTTACTAGTTTAGTTCTAATTTCTTCATTCTTTATTTTTATGTACACAGTAATCTTGTTTCTTCTTTATATATATTTAAAAAAAATCGAAATTAAACTTAAATGTCTAAAATAAATCGTATTAAAAATTATAAACTGCTTTGGAAGCGTGTCAACATTTCTGCACGGCTTATGAACAAATTATAATTTAAAATTGAACATATTTGTTCTAATTTTCTTCAAAGAGTAAAATAATAATAAAGAAGGGTTATGATAACTAAGGAAATATAATAACAATAAATAATAACCACGTGAAACAAATATAATTACAGATTTTTTTGAAAAATAAAGATTATTACACTAATATTTTTGAAACAAAAATTTAAAATAGTTTTAAGTAAAAAAAACACATGTAATCTAATAAAACTTTTTTTATATAAAAAATATTTTACTGACATATATATACATACATACATACATATATATATATATATATATATATATATATATATATATATATATATATATATATATTTCTTACCATGAAAGAGACCAGAACATCATTTCAATATTATTAAAGTGAAATATTTATAAATGATGCAATCTAATAATTATTTTAAAAAGTATTGATAAAAAATTGGAAATTTTTAGAGATATCCAGATTCGAAGAAATTTAATTATTCGATAATGCAGATTAAATTTTTAAAAACTGTTTTCTGTTCTCAAATCAAGTACGGATTCAACTTATGCTTAATTGAAATGAGGGTAATGCATTTAAGAAATACACACACACATATATATATATATATATATATATATATATATATATATTAAAAATAATTTATTCAACATTAAGCAATAAGATTTATATTCATTATAAGAAAAAAATAAGGATTAATAATATATTTTCGTAATTACATTTTTTTACGAAAGTAATTACTCTTCACAGATCACCTCACTCCGTTAGTGACCTAAATTTAAAAAAAATACAACACGAAAAAATTTCCCTGACAAATCATTAATAAGTTATTTCGAAAAAGAGATAAAAATATAATAAATTATTGAAACAGGAGAAACTGTATTGAAAAATACAAACTAGTTCATTCTTACGATACTGAACATGCAATGAACATTTTTCGTATGATTAAATATTAAAATACTAAAAAGATTCTTATAAAATATTAAAATCCAGTACACCATGAGTTCCATTCAGTCTTACAGTTGATTTTTTTTATTTTTTAAACGCATCAGTGTTTTTTACTGCAAAGCTTAAAAAAATTGGAATATTAAACCGCGAATGGTGTGGAATATTAAATCAATTTATTTACTATAAGCTAATTATTAACGATATGCTAAAAATATTTTAAAAAGCATGTTACACTTGAATTTAAATAAATATATTTTATTATATTTGACGTACAACTGTATCGTTCAAAAATTCGTTTTCCTTAAACTGCTCTGCACTAATAATTGTATACTCTTTAACAATCATCCACACGCAAATTTTAACTTTATAGTCTAAAATTATAATTTAATTGTTCGTACATAAATCATAAAGTAGAATAAACCCAAATGCATTTATAACAACTTTACAAGTAAAAATCAGTTTTGTCAAAACATTCATTGTATTTTCTACTCAAACACATTTATTCATTAAATTATATATAATCAGAGGTAACCTTCGACTTAAATCTTAAAAATCATTTACATGCAATTCTCATTTTTTTAAGAGAGAAACAATTATTTCATAAAAAATGTTGCGTTTAAATGACATTTTATCCAAATAATTTAGACAAATAATAAGACAATCGAAAACCCATTAATCGACTGGACAAGCGCTAATTCAATATAAAACGTTAAATACGAACATACGATTCATTAGTTAACAACACATTGCATTTGTCCTCCAGTCACTACAGTTTATACTTATTTAAAAATATAACATTGCATGACCATCAATTTACCATACATTTCAGATGTTAAAATTCATATAATTTTATATGGAATATTACTTATATTCAAAATATTTTAGATTAGCCTTCGTTCGTTTCTTTTTCATTTAATTATTTTTTTATATTCAGGCCCGTAGTCAGTGGTGGGCCAGGGCGAAATTACCTCCTAGTTGCTCCGTTCCCCCCTAACAAAATCTGCGATTTTGAAAGATTTGAAAATCGTGAAGAATCATTGGGAGAATCTTCCTAATGGGTTTACCTTGATAATTAAAAAAGTTTCTGTGTGTAAGAAAAATCGTTTCTATGAGCGCGTTTCCAGCCTAACCCCCAACAATTCTGACATAAATAAATTTTATCCTCTCAAAAATTGTGTTTGCCCTCTCTAATATGATGGTCTGGCTACGGGTCTGTTTCTATTTATAGGAAAAAATTCGTATTTATAATAAATCATATGAGTTATATATAAGAGTTAGATCCGTACAACGTAGTTAGAATATGCCTAGTGTTATTTTCATTTCATTTTTAAACAATCTGGAAAACATTTGGAGAAAAACAATGTATTTATCTGACAGTTAACATATTACGCTTGAATTTAATATATTTTATGAGTCACCTTTTAATACTGTTTGTTAAAAACAAGCTTCATCTGCTAATAGATAGCAACTGAAACGCCTATTCCGTGTTCGACAACTTAATATTTGATCAATACATGATTTCTTCTATTCTAAAGCTGATAAATTTACATTTATACACTACCACGAAGGGGTGTAATTTTTTAACGAGAATATCAGACAATACCCAAATGCTTGCATAAAGATAAAACATTACATTTTTTTCTAAAATTTACAATATATTTAAATTTTATTTTAAAATAATAATTTTATAATGGAAATGTCTACAAAGAAATTGATAAGAAAGAGAATTGGTTTAATTAAATAATTAATTTAGTTTTATTAACCATCATAGCTAGACAACTTAAACAATTGGAAAAAAGCTTACTAAGAGATATTATACTATTTTAACCAGATTTCATCTTAATTAATTTTATTTATAACGAGGTTACCAATTTATTTAAAGTAAAAAATCAAGCATATACAATATTTCTGGATTTTCTGCTACGAAAATACATTTTAACAATAAATATAATTAAAATCATATACAATTTTGTTATGTATTGTAATTAAATATAAATACTTTTTAAATGTAAATATTAGCTTCTATGTTATAGCGATATTATTATTTATATCAACAAATGTTACTTTTTATTTTAATATGAAAAATTATAGTTTAAAAATGTTTCTAGTTCGTTTCAGAGTCAAAATGTTTAGTTTTCCTGGCAGGGAGCCGACAATCTGTCAAGCAACCCCAAACTATAAAGCAAATTTTATATTTAAGAGCAACAATATAGTTAAATTTTTCATAAATGATATGTCAATTAAAAATACATACTTTTTTTAAAACAGAAACAATAACACACCCACTTTGTAAAACCATCATAAAAATGATTTATATGATATGAACCGATAGGTAGCAGACATTTCAATCTATTAATATAAAAATAATCAATTCTATGGTTAAATTTATGTCATACTTTTATTTATTTCCTAATTCAAGTAACGTCGAATTATAAAAAAATGTTCAATCATTTGTTTTTTTATTAACCATTTATATTGTCAAACGTGTAAGTGTTTCCATCTAACGAAATTCTGTTGAACGTTTTTCTAACAATTGTCAATACTTATTTCAGATTAAAATTGTATCAACCGTGAACTTATTGAACTGTGCACATTTTCCTTCGCTAATGAGAATATGTTATTATTATATATGTTAATTGGCATGTAACAAAATTATTCAAAATTATTTTTTTAAAAATGTCTTATTTAAGTGAATTGTATAAACAAGAGATAGTCCTCATTCGATATATCCAAAATAAGTATGTACATATCTATTTACAATGAAAAAAAGCAGTTACATGATTTATCAAATACAATAATGCATGAACGTTTATAATGAAATATACTTTTTTTTATCAGATTTATTGAACATGAAGGTACAATGCATTCAATATCAGAATGGGGCGATCCTGGATATGCTTTCACAATTTTATTGCCTGTTATTGCTTCTTGTAATACTATGTTTGGGATTGAATTCCTTGTAGCCCTTATTTTTTCAGACTGGTTTAATATGTTACTTAAGTGGTAACTATTTTACATAACATTATTCAATTTAATCGTTTTTTTATCATCTAAATTATTGTAGATATAATAGATAAAAAAAATAAAATTTTGATTAAGAATTTATGTAATCAATATCTGCATGAAATACAAATGACATTTAATTTTTATTAATTTTTTTGAAACGAAAAATATATGTGATTAAAAAAATTAAATAATAAAAACAAGATATTTGATAAAAAATAAACACTTGTATTCTATTTTAGTAAAAAAATCTATTCATTTTACATATTAATTACATTGTTGAACTATATGCACTGAATATTTTTAAATTATTAAAAGTGTGAAAATTGAAGAATTGGAATTATCATTCATATGATAACACAAATTTTGTTCTTTATTACAATTTTAATAGATGATTGTTTTAATTAAGTAAATTAGCCATAAAATACCAAATATAAAAATAACTGACATGAATATATACAATAAAAATGAATTTGTTTCATCATATAAACATAAAAAAAATAAATGAAAATAAATATATTTTATTAAATAATACAAACAATAATTCAAGGTTGTTGATGGAAGATAGACCATATTGGTGGATTAAAGAAACAGATGTTTATAATAAGCAGCTTGAATCTGTTCCAATACTCCATCAAACTAGTGCAACTTGTCAAACAGGACCTGGAAGTCCTTCGGGCCATGTAATGGTTTCAGCTGCTTTATTATATGTGATAGTACAATGGTGGATACTTCGTTATGATAATCGAATACATGGGCAAGTACAAAACAATAAAAGAGATTATATGAAAATAAACACCTGAAAGTTACATAAAAATATGTACATTTTTACTGACTTTTTTAATTAATAATCAGTAATAATTAATAGAACAGTATTGTATAAGAACTCGATGAGAAGTATTTAAAGTTACTCATATACTTTTTCATAAATTGTTAACATCAATTAATTAAATAATGAAAATTAAATCTAAATAAACATTTAACATAAAATTTTAACACTGAATTATTTATTTATATTAAAACACATGTTAACTTTCATGTACTTAAAATAATTCAAATAATACCATTTCATTTTCAGTTTTGGTAAGAAAATAACAGCAAAAATTTTTATTTGGTTATTATACGGATTGGCTTTGATTGCTATTACTATATCTCGATTGTATGTAGCAACTCATTTTCCACATCAGTGTGTTTTAGGTGCTATTTTAGGTAAATATGAAAACATATATGTAGAATGTAGTAATTTTCAACATTTTTATTATCAACTATTGCAGGGTTTCTTACAGCATATATTTTAGTAAATAATAATAACTTTATAAAAATGAAATGGAAAAAATATTCTTGCTGGAAATTACTAATGATTTCATTTATAATGTGTATTATATCTATTGGAGCATATTGGTTACAAAAAATATCTGGAATCGATCCACAATGGTCAATCAAATTGGTATGAATGTTATAGAAATTGTCATATTAGTTTGTTTTTTTAATTAGATTCATAAATAATCATATTTATGCTTATTTACAGTAATTATTTGTTAAAACATTTTCTCCAAAAGCAGGTATAAAAATATTATATTGTATCTAGATTTTTCTATATTTTTACTTTGAATTTTAGGCATTTAAATGGTGTGAGGTACCAGAAAACATCCATGTCAGTACAACACCTCTTTATGTCTTAGTTCGAGACTGTGGTACAATGTTTGGTTTAGCTGCTATTCTACCATTAACAAATAAGTAAGATAATTAGCATACTAACATACACTTATAATTAAAAGGTAAACATATGATTACTTTCAAAGGTTTCAAACTGATGGTCTAGCAATTGTTAGAGTTGCTGCAACATTAATAATGTCATTTATATGGTTCACAGTTCAACAATCAGCTCCTACCTATAATGTTGCACTTTATTATACAGTACAATTTGTTACTCATGCTATTCAACCAATTCTCTTACTTGGAGTTGTCCCTTATATATCAAGTGAAAAACAGAAACAAAAATAATCTGCAAATAGATCAATAAATATTAGAACTGTTAAATATTTATAGTACATTCAACAATAAAATATTTGATTTTAAATATAAACGTGTTTTCTTATTTACATAAATGAATTCAATTTATTAAATTTCTTATTAATGATGAAATGTACAATATATTCATGAAGAAGAATACTTTGATTCATAAGGATTTGTTTGCAGTAACCAGGGAAGGATTAGAGAATATTTGTTTTTGAATCAATTCTATGTATTGCTAAAATAATTGATATACATTTTTTTTATAAATTGATGAAAATAATGGAATCCAATATACTCTTTAATATATATATATATATATATATATAAATTATTAAAATAGTTTATTTAAAATAAATAAAAACAATCACAAATACCAAATTGTTAAATTATATTAAGTAATAAACACAACATCAAAATTCATCTCTTATTTAATTTGCAATGTGGATTACCACAAATATTTTTCTTACAACATACTTTAAGTAAATAACATATGTAAGTTTATTTTTTCAAGTTACTTAACTTTAAAAGACTGCTGGATTAATTAATAACACCTAAAACAATGGTTTTCTTAAGAATCTTTAAATATTTATTGTAAACTATGCATACTTACTTTAACGTAATTCTAAACCGTTTTCATTTTCAACTGAAAAGTGATAATAAATTAATTAATAGGTAAGAGGAAACATTATTTTATTTATTTATGGATGTAATTACTTTAAATAAAATTTAAACATAAATAAAATAATTTATGAAAATAATTATTAGACATTGATATATATATATATATATATATATATATATAAATATTAATTAAATCAGAATTTAAACCCAATCCTAAGTATAAATTAAGTCACTTACATATTAATCAATCGATTGAATAAATTTTATTTGTGAAATATTCACTATTTATTTCGATTATTTACCAAATAACTGATTACTTGAATCAAATAACAGCAGAAGTTAAAAAATATGTTTTTTTTTTGTATATACATGTATAGCATTTTGTAAGATGTCAATTGTTTTATTAGAATGTACAGTTTCTATATATTGCTCTATTTTTATAATTAACTTAGTATATACATTACTGAAAATATTTATATTTAATAATATAAATATGAAAATGTAAAATGATATATGTGTATAGAAAATGGATGTAGGTTTCAATCCTGATTTGAATATTATTTCACAACACTTAAAAATAAGCTGTATATTAAGAAAAATTAAATAACACACCACACATTTATTACTATATACATATATATATAATGTATATATAGAAATGTTTTTTTTGTTAAATGTAATTTTACTGCTTAAAATAAATTCTGGTGATTTCTTTCATGAATATGACGTTTTAATACATTAACTAAAATAGATATGAATAATGCTTGCAGTTGTAAATGTGTGTTAGATGTATGAACAATAATTAAAAATATATAGTAATCTAAGTCATTACTGTAACAAATTAATACAGTAGTTTTCTGAATTTTGATTACAATAGGAAAATAATGGAATTTTTGGAATGTGTAGGAAAGAATGACTCACTAATGAGTTAATGTCTTAACAGTAAATTTTAATTTTAATAATTCGTGTTAAGAAACATTTTACAGTAGTAGTTATTAATCAAGTAAGTTATATGTAAGTAAATCTAATAACATGAAAACCAAATCTTTATTATGAAATTCATGAATTTATCGACATGAATGATTATTATTTTTATGGAAACTAACTCAACATAAGTCAATAAAATAATCTGATATATTAACATCTAAAAGAAAAAAAATCTGCATTTCACTATAAGAAATATGTATTTAAGTAAGGCGTGTTTAAATATTTTTATATTAGAAAATAGCACAAATTAAACATACATTCACATCTTTCTTACTTATTGTAATATATGTATTACACCAATATTACTTGTCATTTGCAGAAACACATTATTTACAGTTTGATTACATAAATTCGTTATTTTTTTTAATATATAGCTTGAATTAAATAAATGGCTTAATGTGAAATTATTTAATACCGATTGCTTGTAGAATTGAACTGAGCTTGTACTGCAGCATTGGCAGCACTGCTTGCAGCATTTTGGACATGTTGATTCCGTAAAAATTCTGATGTAAATTCTTGTTGAGCTTTAGCAAAACTAGCTCCAGAGCTACGATACATACGATGAATCTAAAAAATTACAAAATGTTTAAAGTTGTCACAGAACAAGACATTTCCACTTATTTTACCTTTGATAAAAGAAGAAGATCAATGGCTGCTGCTGCTCCAAATCCTAATGATATCAGTAATATAAGTAAACCCACGAATACACCACTAGGTGTTTTACTAAATGTTTCCAAGGCAGTCACAATACCACTGAAATTAAATAATTAATTTCATTAAATAGACATTGATACTTCTTAACATAAAACTTGATTATTTTTAAACATATCACATACACATAGATTCATAAAAATATTGCTTGCACTTTTTTGCTAGCAAGAATAAAAAAATGATGTAATGAATAACAAATTTAATCCAAATGTCCAAATCAAATGAACAGTATAAAACTACAATTATAAAAACTTAAAAGGTGAAAAAAAAATATTATAAAATTTAATATCAACCTAATATCTTTTGTATTGTTAATATGCAAGTATTTAATCCAATATCAGATTTTTACACACACACATTTATACAATTTTACGTATGTAGAATGACGAATTATTAATTTTCTAAGTACATACCAAAAACCTGAACCAGAAATGCCGATGAATTCAATTACAGTCACTATAAATTGGAAAAAAAATATAAAGAAGAAAACCATAAAGTTGAATGATGAATCACTACGGAATGCTTTATAAGCTGGCCGATACCAACAAAGAAAAGAAAATGGTGTGAAAATCAAACAGTACAGAATGCTTAATCCAAATACAGAAAATTCTTGATTATAAATCAAAAGAGTTAGTCCACCCAATACATTTAAGACCATCAATAAACCATGAACTGAAAATAAAAAGATTTTATTAGAATATATATATATATATAACACTTTTGTATTTATACACAATCTAATATTTGAAACTTAATATAAAATAATTTATGAAATTAAATGCTGTTTACATTAACTTCAATTTTTGTAAACTACAGTTTAGCAGAAAATTTATTTAATTTTTTCTTTAAAATTTTTAAGGTTATACAGTAACAAAAAAAAAATAATTTAAAGCACATTTTATAAAAACTTACACATCCATAGGTAATAAAGATGTCGAACAATTTTTTGAAATTCTAATGGGATATCCACTTCTATATCTTGATAAAAACATGGCTGGAATGGGCACTGTGCAGGTAAAGGAGGCCAATTATTACGCCGCGCATTATAAGCACCTGATCGTAACTCTTCTTCTCTTCTAGCTAATTCCTGTGCTTTACGTTCTAATTCTTCTTGACGCCTCTACAATTTATTAGATTGATAAATTATGAAAGTTAATGAAAATATGATAATTTTTCTTATTATTTTGCAAATTATAATATGAATTTACCTTCAAGTCCTAGAAGCATTAACATTTTATTCATTTAGATTATTAAAATTTTGTATATGCATCATTGATTAAAATATATACCTGAAACTCTGCAGCTGTTGTATGCGGTGGAGAAGTTGCTGGTTGTGTTTGTTGGCCACTTCGGCTATAATTAGGAGGATTTTGAGTTGGTTGCATAATAGCCGGTTGACTAGAAGCCATCTGATATTTAAGAATAAAAAGCAATATTTTAAATTATTTTATTTATATTATACAAATGAGAAAATGTTGTTAAAGTATAACTGACATAAAATACTTTATTCAAAGAGATATGAGATATTAAACATACACACGAAAGGTTAGATGCATTGAAAGGAACAAGAGTAATAAAATAGAATGTTTTTATAAACAGAGAAAGGGCAATCATCATGCTTCTGATTAGAATAAAAAAAACACACTAATTTCATTTTATAATTATATATATTTAGGAAGCATTCTGACAGTTATAGGTGTCCCATATAGGATCCATTTAGCTGTATACATCAAATTCTGACTTGTTGAGGTATGAATTTAGTATATTAAAATGGTTCTCTAAACCTAGCTTTGTATCATTTTCTTATAGACTTCATTTAACTACATTTAAAAAAAGAAAGTCATTCATTGTTGTTAATAATTTATAATTTTTCATATCAGCTTCTGACATGCATCCCCTAACCATTATTACACTATTATGTGCATGATTGTTAATATTTTCTTATTTAGCTTTGTCTATATTCTTCGATATGCAAAAGCATCCAAACTTACAAATCTAGTTTAATCACTACAGATAATATTCTTCTAGAAATAAACTGATTTATTAAAATGTTCTGTAAAAGTATTTTTTTTTTATAAAAGACTGTATGAAAATATTAATAAAGTTCCAAACAGTGAATTAAGAAATGTTGATTTTTCAGATAAAATGATTAAAAAAAATATAATATTTTCTAAATGTGATAATGTAAATAATTAAATTTGTACATGTTTAATGAAGACTGTAATTTTTTTAAATAATCATATGTGAATATCTTCATGTTTATAATCGATCATGCTGTGTTATTGTTTATATGTTGAGAATATATGTTTTAACGAGGGTATGATACATTTTCTTTTTATGTTAATACAACTTTAGTGAATTACTGTTATATATATATATATATTATATATTTTTACAGTTCCTTTAATAATAGTTAATTTAACTGTATTATACTAAAATATCATTAATAAAATACAAAAGTAAGTTATTGAATAAAAAAAATTTACACAATTAATATCTAGGGTTTTTTTTAATAATTTTACAAAACAATTATACTTACGACTCCTGTTGGTGGCTGAGTGTCTGTAA
Organism: Acanthacorydalis orientalis; assembly: GCA_034766995.1. NCBI lineage: Eukaryota > Metazoa > Arthropoda > Insecta > Megaloptera > Corydalidae > Acanthacorydalis > Acanthacorydalis orientalis. The sequence continues at coordinate 18,887,148 of CM068321.1, read as the reverse complement.
AGGGATTGTAGTCATCGATGCCTTGCTGTGCATTGCTGGTTTTTGTTACTTGCTGTACAGCAGGATCCTTAAACACAAATGAATATTGAACAACTATACAAACACAAAAAAATTAATGACACCATTTGTTTCTTGAGACATAAACATAAAGGATACAATAAAAACGTAAGCACTTATTCTAACAAACTATTTGTGATGTACACATATATATATATATATATGTTAAAATAATTAATTCGGCCATACTTACTGCAAAAGGATTATCTATAGTAGGGTCACCGAACGGATTTTCGTCGAAATTGGACATTTTTGTTTGTTCTTTAAAATCACAGGTTTCCGCCTTCTACTTAATCTTCATTCAATCAAAATTTTCATTATATAAAGGAATAAATGTGCAACGATGTCAATTGTCACTTAAGCGTTACATATATTAGACATCTCACGCATGTCAAACGATTCACAGGGATGTGGACCTAGAGAATTTACAAAAACTAGAATATTCGTAACTATTAGAATATTTAAAATTATCATAAATGAAACAAGAATAGAATCTATTTTATTAAAATAAATGCTATACATATGTATATATATATATATATACACATATTTATACATACATATATACATATATACATACATATATATATATATATATATATATATATATATATATATATATATATAATATATACATATACATATCAATATATATATATATATATAGATAGATATACATATCTAAATATATATATATATATATATATATATACATATCAATATATATATATAGATAGATATACATATCTAAATATATATATATATACATATCAATATATATATATATATATATATATATATAGATATACATATCTAAATATATATATATATATATATATATATATATATATATATATATATATATATATATATATATATATATATATATAATATACAGATCATTAAGAATTCATTATAGTTTTAATTTATAGTGTATAAATACAGTCGTTTGCACTGAGTATCATCTAACATACTTAAAATATTATCTCTAAATATAAAATCTATTGTATAATCATTATAATGCTTACTCTTTAAAGCAATGTTTAACACAATATATTATAAAGAAAAGATTCAACAAAACGTCTTATTATCCAGAGTAATACGCTATTTATATACTGTTTTAATTCATCACTATTCAATATTTAATTTCATACCAATGCAATATTTTTAATACAGTAATTTTGTATAATAAATTGAAAAATAAAACCCTTACAATTTCGTTTTAATACAAATTGTTTTACCGATATATATATATATATATATATATATATATATATATATATATATATATATATATATATATATATATATATATGCAAGTTATGTGTACATATACAACACAAGCATATATTAGAAATATTTGAAAATACTCTCATACTCGTAAATAATTTAGAAATAGATTTGCAGTACTGAGATTGGATTTAACTGTTATTTTGTAATGAAATCAAGACATTTTTAGAATGGATAATTATAAAAAAATAATTTATTAGAGCCAATATGAATTTACTAAAATTGACACCATGGCTAAATTTACTTTTACAAATGAATTATTTTTTACCCCACAACCATACAACATTTTTCTGGTTAAAAATGTTCAATAAATTATTATTATTTTTTGATTGTTGTTTATATGCATTTTAATATGAATGGCACTGGATGGGTTCAAAATAATTTTATATTTTAAATCAGAAAAATGTATAAATGTATAAAGGTATTTGTTGGATATAAAACGAGTTTATCTGTGAAACTATTATTGTTGCATACTAATCCACTGATTAGAGAACAAAAAAGATTATAAACGAATATTTACTCTTTTCAAAGGAATAATTATTCTATAAAATAAAGGAATGATTGGTAATGTCTGTCGACTAATTTTCAGTTTTTCATAGTTGTTCTTTACTTTTACTACAACGGTATTGCGTCTGTTTCACTTTAACATAAGGAAAAGTGAAAAGTAGTTTCCGATTAAACTAATTTACAACTGCATTGTAATTTCACTTTTCTATCAGCTAGCATATGTTTGACTGTAGTTAGAGTTTATATTGTTATTTTTTTGTTGACTGGCAATAATTGTAAGAATTGTAGAAAATATTTTATCTAATTAAAATAATGTTTATTCTTGTATAAACGTTCATACTGAAATAACTATAAAAAATTATCAGTATTTTTTTTGTACTGTGTATATTATTTATATTATTTTAATCTAATGGTCCCTTTTTATTGTACTTTTTGTACTTTATTGATAAAAAAATTTTAATAATTTGTCCGTGTTCATTAAAATATTTTTTTAAATAACTTTTTTGAAATTTAATGTAACTCAATGGGTTAAAATTCTAATAAGAAAGTTTATCTTGAAATGATTTACTCTTACAGTAAATTCAGCTGATTTAACAAGTCGATGTAAAAGAAAAAAACGTTAGTTTTAAGGATTTAAGGGTTTTATATGAATTTTTTGTATCATTCAAATTATATACACTTTTCAATATAAGTAGTAAAAAAAGTATATTATAGGCATCTTCATAAAATATAGACAACTTACGACAGTTGTTTATATTTTAATTGTATAAATATGATTATATAAAAGTTTTACTTGTTTGTTTTAATAATTATCACTTATGATAATCTTCACGTTTTCGAAGTGAAAATGCGTATTTCGAAAATTCATATGCTACACATGCATAATGATTTTCATGCGTATTGGTGTAATGCGCATGTGGCCCCACTGTGCAGTGTCCGCGTGACACAGACAGCAGGTGAATGGGTCAACATTTGACTCCGCATGCTTGTAGTGGGCATGAAAAAATTGAAACTTTTCAATGAAATTCTCAGACATAAGTTAGTCACTTTCAGTCTGCTGTTGTATACGGCAGAGGCAACTACAAGTTGAGTTTTATCACAAACATTGTTTACTACTTAAGCTGTGCTAGTATTGTATAATTTTGACAGAAAATCATTTAATTGATTATAAAGAAACATGGGATCCTGGCCGCAAGACGTTGGAATAAAAGCAATAGAATTTATATTTCCATCTGAATATGTAGATCAGACTGAATTAGAAAAATACGATGGAGTCTCAGCCGGAAAATACACCGTTGGTTTAGGACAAACTAAAATGGGATTTTGTTCAGATCGAGAGGATATTCATTCACTGTGCCTTACAGTTGTGCAGAAATTAATAGAAAAAAATGATATTAAATATTCTGAAATAGGTCGTTTAGAAGTGGGAACTGAAACTATAATTGACAAATCAAAAAGTGTTAAAAGTGTGCTTATGCATTTGTTCGAACCTTACGGCGTGACAGACATTGAAGGAATCGATACGACGAATGCTTGTTATGGAGGAACGGCCGCTCTCTTCAATGCAATTTCATGGGTCGAGTCATCTTATTGGAATGGACGGTACGCCTTGGTCGTTGCTGCTGACATAGCTGTATATGCTAAAGGATCTGCAAGACCTACAGGGGGTGCTGGTGCTGTTGCCATGTTGATCGGTCCGAACGCACCTTTGATATTTGATAGAGGTCTAAGAACTACATATATGCGACATGCTTATGATTTTTATAAACCTGATTTATCTTCTGAATACCCAATTGTGGATGGAAAACTTTCTATTCAATGTTATTTAAATGCTCTTGACCATTGTTATCAACTTTATTGTCAGAGATTAACAAAAATATCAGGTAATACATTTGTAGAACTGAAGAATTTAGATGCAATGTTATTTCACTCACCGTACTGTAAATTAGTTCAGAAATCTTTAGCTAGATTAGTATTAAATGATTATGTACGTACTCCTAAAGAGAAAAGATCAGTAAAATATCCAGGATTAGAACAGTTCACTAATGTGAAATTAGAAGATACATATTTTGACAGAGATGTCGAAAAAGCATTCTTGGCGTGTAGTAAAAATTTATTCGAATCAATGACAAAACCATCACTTTTACTTGCAAGTGAAGTAGGAAACATGTACACAGCTTCAGTGTATGGAGGACTTGTTTCCTTTTTAATTAGTAAAAATAGTTCAGAACTGGTTGGTAAAAAAATTGGTCTTTTTTCATATGGATCAGGTTTGGCATCTACAATGTTTTCTATAACAATATCAAACAAACCAGAACATCAGAAAGATTTACAAAACATACTATCGAATTTATCACATATAAAACATTCGTTAGATGTAAGAACTGCAGTTTCACCTGAGAAATTCACAGCAATGATGGAAATCCGTGAAAAAAATTCCCATAAAGCACCATATGAGCCACAAAACTCTATTGACAGTCTATTCCCAGGAACGTACTATTTATGTACTGTCGATGAATTACACAGACGTACTTACGAAAGAGTGAAACCTTACACAAATGGAACAGCTTAATGAAAACTTAGTATTTATTTGTAATTGAGAGCTTAATAGTGTAATAAAGGACAAGGTGAAAGAATATTTTAGTGGAGAAAGTTAATGGAATGTTGGTTCTGATTTTATGTTATTTATGGAGTATTATTCTTGTAGGTTTATTTTTGTTGATCTGTTATATATTTGACATCTGTTTTTACACTGTGTAATAGAATATTATTTATGTTAAATAATTTATATCAAATTATACTTGTAATGTTAAATTGGAATATCATAGAGATATTGATAATGTTGATTTGTAGATTCAGTTTTATGTAATTAAAACTACAGGTATTGTTTTGTATTATTTGTATTAGTTTAATATTTAACTAAAAGAGCAAATAAAATTTTTCACATTCATCCAGTTTATTTTTGCCTAATATATTAATAAAATAAATATAATAGGCTATATTAACTTTTAAATTGCATTCCATATATATTTTTTTGAAGTATTTACATATATATACATACACACACACATATATATATATATATATATCAAAGTAACAATTAAATATATAACAATAACAATAAGTAACAATTAAAAATTAATATTAAAAAATAGCACTTTTCTAAATAAAATATGATATAAATATAAAGTGTTTAAAAAGATATGCTTTAAAAAGCTTATTTTCTTATTAACTTGACACATTTATATAAATATTTTTTAATATTTTAAAAAATTGAACATTTGGACTGTATTTTTCATTTTACTTTTCGTTATGTCGAAAAGAATTAGCAGTATTTTTTTATCTAGTAAAATCAGTTGTAAATAAATTAGTGCCATTTCTATAAAGCTTTTATGTATTGATTTAGCGGTTTCTGTGACGTTATATCTTGATATTATATATATATATATATATATATATATATATATATATATATATATATATATATATATATATATATAAATATATATTACACATATCAAAATAAATCTAACAATACATAAAGTAGCGTATAAAGTGCAAAAGAACTACTGAATAAGAAATAAAACATTCGAATTGTAGAAGCTTTTAAACTTATTAGACCGGTAGGAAAATAATTTCAGTTTTTTATATGAATTTGAATGTCAAAAATCGCAATTATTTTTCTAGCGACTAATAGTTAAATTTGTCATTTATTGCGCCTGATACGGCAATTTAACTTTTATATCTGTATGTGTGTGTATGAGCCGGTTTTATGGTACACGCATGCATGAATATCCCTATTTTAATCAACTTATTTTCAAAAATGACAACTTAAATATATATAGTTACATTTTCTATATTGTAGTAAGTAAGAAAACAATTTTAAATTTACACGTAATCAATTTCAAACGGGCATTCATTTTTTCTTTGATTTTTTCTAATCAATTTAGAAGTCACTGTTTTTGAAAGTTATATTTGATTTTTGAAATTTATATAAGTGAGAGAAAAAAGTTAGAAATCAATCATAAGATTACTGCTCATGAAGTAAAACAAAATATCACATACACACACACATTAAATATATATATATATATATATATATATATATATATATATATATATATATATATATATATATATATATATAAACAAGCTAGTCAAAACAAACGCACACACGCATATTGTTAAATTGGATTTATTAAAAAAAATTACGCGTCTCAACAACTTACTACTTCGAATACATCAGCCATGATGCCGAATTCAAATATTTGAAGATTACTTTCTTTATTGAAATAGAAATCTGAAGGTTTTTAGCTTTCACTCGTACGCACTCGACATAATCGACAATGTTCTCATATATATATATATATATATATATATATATATATATATATATATACATATATACATATATATATCTATACATATATATACATATATATATCTATACATATATATATATATATATCTATACATATATATATATATATATATATCTATACATATATATATATATATATCTATACATATATATATCTATACATATATATATATATATATCTATACATATATATATATATCTATACATATATATATATATCTATACATATATATATATCTATACATATATATATATATATATATCTATACATATATATATATATCTATACATATATATATATATATCTATACATATATATATATATATCTATACATATATATATATATCTATACATATATATATATATATATATATATATATATATATACATATTTATTTATATTTAATACACACATCTAAGTACATGTAATCATCCGAACTACGCAATTATCATATTTACGATATAATCATATATTTGAATGTTTCATTACTACAATTTTTTCTACTGAAAATAATACATTAAATTATCTTCTATATATTTCTTTTCAATTCGATATATTATTTAACTGATGTGGGGAATTTCGCGCTGATTTGTCAACATGGATGCAGTAGAGATTTAAATGGAAATCGAAAGTTGGTCGTCGTAGAATGACATGGATCATTAAATGAATATGATGTTATATTCGTTCAATGTGTATTTTAATATTATTTAAAAATTGTTTTTAATGTATAATATATATATATATATATATATATATATATATATATATATATATATATATATAAACATTTTCTTCCAAATTAATTAACTAAATTTTCTGAAATACTTCTTTTTAACAATAAAATACAGTGTTTTCGTAAGAAATAAGCATTATATTTGTATTTTATAAAGAGCTATATCTAAATGTTACTAATAGCATCGATAAAGAAGTCTAACAAACAGTTTTAATAACAGAAAAATTATAATAATGTTTACCTACTCAAATATATACATATTTATTATATGTAATATAAGAGCGAAAAACCCAAGATAGAAGTTAAATCGATTTTGTAAAAAAAAGTATTCTACCAGATCAATAGGATGTTATGTGTCGTGTATGTGAATATATGTTATCATATGCTATATACAAATATACACAAACATTTACGAGAATTCTTCACGGCTCTGAAATTCCATGATGAAACTTTATACAAAAAAAGCGGGATTCTTAGATATATAGTCTGTCTAAAATTGCGAAAACTTCAGATTCCTCCATACATACACACATTCACACACACATATATATATATATATATATATATATACATATATACATATATATACACACACACATATACATACATGCATATTCACGTATATCTGTTTTTTACGAAGGCAAACATGTTGTATTTATGCCATTTTTAAAGAACTGTTAACATTCATTTGTAGATAGAGTCCGGCGAAGTTAACTAATTAATAAATATAAGTCTTCAGATATTTAGAATATTATATAAATTTAAAAAGATTCACACACGAACGCACGCACGCACGCACGCACACACACACACACACACACACATATATATATATATATATATATATATATATATATATATATATACATTCTAATTTTTATCAAAACTAGAATAATTATTAATGTTCTGAGGATGACGGCATTGCTACAGAAATGCGCATAAGTAACAATCAAAAATGATCATTAATAATTTATAGCATTTTTGATCAAAACTTTTTTTGTGGTTTATAGAGTGGAAAAAATGATTCAGGTGTGAAATTATGAAATTAAGTTACTATAACCGCCTGGACACATAATATATAACTAATTTAAATATAAAGCTAATACAATATATTGTATCTGGTAGAAAAGTTTAAAATATTTGATGAGTTACTGCAAGTTTATTTATAATCTTTATTTGTTGAATCGTCACAGTTTAACAATCATTTAACACGAACGTTACAATTTATGCAAATATTTGAGTCTCTCGATAAGACATTCGCGTCGATTAACATTGAAATTAATGTGGAACAGAGCATTGTCCGTGAAAAGTATCAACCTTAAAAAAACGAATGTTTATACAATTAGTCTCATGTTGTATGTGATTTGTATATTAGTTTTCGACTCTACACAGTAATTGAATTCAAATGCAAAGTTCTACATCGATACACACTGAAAATTAACCAGTTTTTTATACATTTAACTAAAAGATAAAGTAAGATTTTTATCATCGAACAATACATTCGACTTTTTAGTATCAGGTGTTTGTATTGATCCATATTGGAATGATGTGAATATTTTTTTTAAAATCATTACAAGTAATAAATTGAAATAATGATTATAACAATAACGCAGTTAAAGCTATGCTTTATAAAAATATACAATTTTTGTATAAATAGTTCTAATGAGTTTATCAATAATTTAATAACACAAAAATCTTTTAAGAACGCGATGGATACAAACAATCAAGTATTACAGTGTTAAAATAAGAAAAATAACGTTAATTAGAGAACACCACACTTCATTTCAACTTACAAAAAGCCGTACTGTTTTAAATAATCAATATTTTATTAAGTAAAATTAATATAGTTTTATTTATGAACCCTTTTGATGCCTGATTAAAATATCTAGGTATTGGAAATCAACGAGAAAAATGATAAAATTTATATCGAATCGTAAAATTTATGACAGACTGCATTTCTAAGATTGAATAAAAATAGATAGGAATTATAAGAATAAAAAACATACAAATGAATAAGAGAATTACTGAATGAAAATCGACAAATATAAAATAGGCTTCAGAAGAAACATACGAATGAGTAGGATAAAGGTATTAGAAAATGAAGAGAATATAAACAAAAAATAGTGAAAAAATTTAAAAGAGGAATTTGTATACAAATGGATTTTCAAAAGCTTAAAATAATTATGATATTGTACTCGTATATGCGATGCCTTTTTGAAAGATTAAAATATCTAATCACTTTTTATTTAAAAGTATCTTAAAATAGTTAAAATATAAAAGTATCACTCTGTTATAAAAGGAAGAAAGGTAAAAAATAGAAAACTATGTTTACTAAATTCATATGTAACCGATGATCAATGTAGTTATTTTTGTTTTATGTACTGAATTTGATTAGAAACAACCAATAACTGAGCAACTATGGTGGTAGATCGAGGAAGGAATTTGGTCTGGATATATTTCTACAAACCGATTCATGTACTAGTGTAATTAAAGATTTTATTAATAATACGGTATATTCACATTTTAAGCAGTTGATCCTGCGAGGTATGCCTAAACGCCAACAAGATCGATCCGCCCCTGAGAGAATTAAATTTGTTTCGCCTTCTTGAAACAATAATAATATTTTATATTTCGGCGTACCTAATTTTCAATCTATTGTAATGATTTAAACCATTCTATTTGTAAAATATTAATCATAAAATGAAAACAAACAAACCTATAAAAATTTTTAATAAAACGATATAAATTAATTACAAATAAAAATATAATAATAACAAAGCACATAAATAACTGTTTAATAGCAATAAAAAGATTAGTGATATTGGTTTATTACTTGCACCTTTGAAACAAACACATTAACATTTCGTTTCAAAGTTACATTGCTCTTCCTGTACTTATCTATTAATACAAGTGTTACAATTATTCAATTTAAATACTTATTTCAAATATCTTCACGTATTGACCTTGTCCTTCGTTGACAAATTTAATACAATATGTAAGAAACAGAATAGACACTATTGATTTTTAAATGAATTTTTTATAAATCTATGTTTTATTAAGGAGGTATACATTATTTATATGGATACTTATATATATATATATATATATATATATATATATATATATATATATAAATATGGTAGATAGATAGATCTTCACAGATTTATAGACATAAATGTAGCAATTAAAATTCGTCTACCTCGTGATATATTTGTTAATTATAAATTATTTTTTGTTAATTTTACATAATTAAATCATAAATTTTAATTAAATAAAAGTTAGTTGAAATTATTATTCAATTATTAAAGGAATTCGGACTATTAAAAAAATACGATCGAGTTGAAATTTATAAATAACTAACTTTTTTTCTGATTGGTATTTATGTAAATATCGTACTTCTGTGAATCACGAGAACAACAAAAAAAAATTATTAGCAATCTTAAGTTATTTTTTTTATTTAAAAAATGAATTTTCTTGCCAACGAGTAATTTTGATAAAGATGAACTTTAAGGACATATTAATTTATGTATTGATGTCCAATACATGAGATATTAGCCAATATAAATGTAAATTAATGATACTTATTTAATTTATTGTTCAACTGTTGTATTATGTATTGGAAGATGATTACACTTTTTTCAAATGCTTAGAAATTTTTATACTATTATAAAAAAAATCAATAGGCAGACATAGTCTGCCAGTTGTGAAATTAAAACATTAAATTATTTAGAAAGTTAATGGGTAAAGATATTTGGTTACAGCTACTTCAGTGGATATCTTTTTCTGTGATTGTCAAATAATTATTACGAAGAATAGAAAACTTATAGGAAATGCCTATAAGCGATTATCTAAAAATGTACATTTCAAGCATTATACATGCCTGACAAACAAAAATGTACGCATGTATATATATATATAAACATTAATGTGTGTTTTTTTATATGTATATGTTCTATGGTGTATTTACGAAAAAAAAATTTTAAATAAGAATGACAGAACAAATTAGTGCACAAAATAATTATTTAACGAAAATCTATGAAAATTTTAAGAAATCACTCTTGATATTGAATATAGATCGTTATAGTAAAACACATAAAAGAAATGACAGAATTTAGACTTATTATTGTGGAACAGTAAAAAATAAGATTAGTAAATAAATTCACAAAAAATATTTGTCACATGTAAAAGACTCCTTTTTTTATCTAAAATAAGATTAGTTCCGTCAAGTTTGTATTTAAAACTATTGTACATTATATATATATATATATATATATATATATATACACAGAAAAAAAGATATTCAAAAAATGAAATTTATACCATATAAATTTATTGATTGAGTTGATTGTAAATATTAAGAATAAATGGTAATATTCACATTAAACAGGATGTGTATATTTGATTCTTAGAAATTTCAATGATTAAAAAAATTTCAATAAATCCATATAATATGATGAATCACTGTCTAGAGTTTGATATTTAAAAAGAGGTCAGTTTAATGCAACACAAACGCTAACAATGACTTTGGTGACTGTACTGTAATAATTTTTTTGTTCCGGTATAAAAAGAAACTAAATTTTTGAACACATTTATAACGATTTGATATACAAACAGAAGAAAATCGGACTAAGACGATATTATTTTCTTTAAACTTTTTTTTTAATCGAAGCACTATACTGTATTTTGGGTCAAGGTAGCTGCATCAATGTTATTAATGCAGGTGTTACGTTATGGTACATTGTCGTTACTGTATTTAAGAGTAACATAAAGAATTTTTAAGTCAGGTTTTCTTCTTTTATTTATTTCTTATTGCGTAAGTAAAGTAAGTTATTTTTGAAATCGTTAAAGATAGAATTTCTTTTAAATATTTGATTGTTATATTCAGGGACATTTTTTTTATTAATCCGATATGTATCAATATTTTTTATTGTTATATATATATATATATATATATATATATGACTTTTATATCTCATAATAAATTGAAGACAACAAGGAATATTTGCTGCATAGAGATAATGTTCAAATCTGACAGCTAATTTGAACAAGTAGTGGTCTTATAAATATTATTTAAATATTGAATATGATTTATGTTTATTGAAAATAAATATTAATCGAAACACTTAAATGATATTTTCATGTTGCACAGGATTTCCCAAATGATAATTGACCAATTGTTCGCAGATTTTTTTTATAAATATGTTTGACGTTATATTCGTTCTAACATTTATAAAAATGATTAAGATAACCAAATTAAAGCTGACAGTCACACAAAGAATGCGAACAAGCATGATATATTCAATTAAGGTACGATAGTCTATAATGAATTGTAATTTCACATCCTGAAACCATTTTTCTCTTCTGTACCTGCTTTAGTAAAAAACTAAAAAGTAATTTACGAAAGCGGTTTTTTAAACGGAATCCTTGTCACTTGATCATACTTTTCTAAACAGGCGTATTATCATTATAAATAGAAGTTACATGTATAACGATAGGAATAAATAGTCTAAAATAAAAGTATATGGAATATATTGTAAGAAGAAAATATAACATGTTAATGACAGTAATTAAAGACTGGGAGCTAAGTTATATGTTCAAAAAAAGAACAATAAAACTCGTGAGATATCTTTGTTAACACATATGTGCATTCTAAATTAACTTTTCATTTGAATTTTTTTAGAATGTAATCATTGTTCTACGTTTATTATGTCTATTTCAGTTACAATGTAGTTAAGAAACGGGCTCCTGTACATTGTAACTTAAAAGAGAATTTCAAACGTTTATTCGTTATTGACGAATCGCTTTTAATAGTTTATATTGTATCCAGTTTCCAAGCTTAGATACCTCTTAACTATCTATAAGTAACGAATTGCAGATCAATAAGATGGACTGAGTAATCTAATCTATAAGAATAACTAAACAATCATTGTTGAATTCAATCAGATTGTGAAACATGGCTTATCTTCTGCTTTGTTTCCATCTCTAAATTTTTGAAATCATTTTTAAGTTATTTTTATATTGATTGTATTCTCGTCATGAACTCTAATTTCTCTTCTACAGAATTTGTGTTTCCACTATTTAAGAACAAAATATCTACATATATAAAATATGCAGTTTGCATGGTTTATCAATATTCATTTTTTATTGTCTCCAATTGGTTTAATGTAGAACATAGTAAAGAAGTTTCTAAAGTTACACAATTTCTTGTTTCATATAAAGACTCTTATTTTTGTAAACTAATTATTCTAGAGAAACAATAATGACAATAATAGCTACATAATAAATGTGCATAAACGTATGGGCTGATAATACTTTTATTTAGAAATTATGCCGTTACGTTTATAATAATTACAAAAGATATTATCTGTGAGATCATAACTCACGCATTTAATTAAATATAACTCTCTGTTAGTAAATAATCATATGAACTACGATAGCGTGTCTTTACAGTAATTAAATATATTCGTAAAAAAAGGTATTTGGAAATAATGTTTCCGTTACAAATACAGTTACTATAATATAATTGAAAGTTAATATTGTTATTTGTGATTTTTGTTTTCATTAACATATTAATTAATGCGAATAAAAAGAAATAAAAATTATATAACTGAGTGTACGTCTTTAATGGTATTAAAAAATACAAAAAAAAATGGAAGTTGGATATATTTATGTCTACCAATCGTTCTGAAATTAATAACATGGGCTAGATATGTTTTTCGATTAATTTCACGCAGGGTTCACAAATAGTGAATTATTGCAGAAACACTGTTTTCAAGAATGACTTGTTTATGTAAAAAACACATTTGAATTAGTGTAATTATTAGGTTTCTTCGATATATATATATATATATATATATATATATATATATATATATATATATATAATATCATAAATATTCGTTTTATAATTTTTCCCCCATTAGTATATAATTGTTGACTTTTTAACATATTTCCATGCTCTGACAATTCCATTATTATTATTTTAATATGAATCTAATTTTTATACAAAAATGTTATTTCGTATAAAGTATAAACCATTTTTTAACATATATATTTATGTATTGAATATTTATATCATATTTAAATACGGATGTAAATGTATTTTTAATAATTATTAATTTAATTTACGTTGGTTTTTAATTTATACTCGAACAAGAAAAGTAAACAATTTCTTTTCATTCTAGAAAACGTTTCAACGAATACAAATCATAACGAATTCAGCTAATATACATTTTTATTGGTATTTTAAGAAACTATTAATTCCAATTGACTCTAGTAAGTTAATTGACCTTCAAGGGGATTTTCATACATGAAATCACATATCAGAATATAAAATAAGGAAAAATGTCTCAACGTAATTCTGTAAAATGATCATTGTTACGACTGTTACATACAATGGTGCAAAGCAGTGGGTTCCAAACAAAAACATATTATACGGTAGGAAATTATAATACAAAAATGGATTAGTTTTTATAATCAGCTCTTAAGTTAGTAGATATCATAATTATAATTTAAAATATTATCAAGATTTAAGCTCATTACCCGAATGAATTTTATCGAGTGAAACAGTTTTTTAATGACAGATAACATATGCTATAAAAGCCGAACTCGTACTATCACACGTTGATTAAAGATGTTTACCTCTTAGTTGTTTTAAAAATATTTGTATAAATTACAGTATTTATTTGAATTATGGTCAAAATATATGTAGAAACATTTAGAGCAAGGAATGAAACCTTATAATATCAAGCATTTGCTCTGTAAAATATAAAACATTTAAAAACTCAAACAGATTGTAATTAATGCACATAGCAAGAAGGGCCGGCACGAACACTAACACGTTTTTGTATTAATTATTATAAAATCCAGAATGAAATTTGAGCAATGTAAAAATGATGTGTTTTACTCAGCTAGTTTTAATTCAACACCGATTCAGATGAATGCTAAGGTGAAAAAAAGTATGAAATTAATAACCCGTACATTGCTCTTCTCGATTTCAAACTTGTTATTGCAGAATACTTGTAGAAGAAAAATAAATTGTTTTATAAACTAAGATATGTCACCAATACCGGTATTAAGTGATTATCATTTAACAAAAACTTTTTTTTATTATATATAGCTTTTTTACTGTAACATCAGCAATTTTCTAAAAATGTATCTATATCATTCACTCTGTTATATAAAAATTTAAAAAAGAAATGTTATTTTTACATTTTGTTAAGGTACGGTTTAAATGGTCAGTTATTTGAGTTTCAGGACGCTTCGACAGTTAATTAAATTAAAATTCAAATTTCAATGTTTCATAATTTTTATTTAAAGTGTTGTATAGGAGAACTTTAACTAGTGGTTTCAACAATCAAATCTTGGATGATATTTTGTACATATGTATAATAACGAGTAGTCTCAGAAATTGCGAATCTCAAAGAATAGGACCTATAAGGTAAGTAGTATAGTAAGGTAAGTATTCATAAACTTATAAATGTCTTAAAATGACCTTAATATATCTTCAAATAGATAAATTAGAAATTAATATATACATACATACATATATATATATATATATATATATATATATATATGTATGTATATATTAAAACTAAAATAATTATATGTATAAATTTGTAAATGGTAACTATATACTTTTTGAAAGTATTTTATATAAAAACTTTTTGTAAAAAAAAACAGACACACTTTATATGATAAGTGATGGTAAGAAGTTAGGAATTTCATTTATGTTCATCAAAACTATATAAGTGTGTTTCTTATTAAAGTATATTATACATTCAATTTTGTTCGAAATTTTATATACATGTATAAAGTTTATATTTATAAGAATATTAATAGAACAAATGTGCGTAGTATCAATCGCATGTCCTTTTTTTGTTATATTAACAGTCACATATGAAAATATTTAAACTAGAAATAACAAGTTTCTAGCGAAATCTCTATTTATATGATATAAACATATTTCAGTCTCGAGGAAAAATTCTTCTAAAATTTATTCCTATGGTCATTTAACATTTTTACAAACATAATTACCGTAATAAATATATTTACTTTTTAAATTAAATCAAATTAAAATTTATGAACTAGGTTTAGTGTTGGAGAGAAATTGAGCAGAACTATTTAGTATGTACTGACGTCAGTCGAATTCCTAAGTTTTTTTTAATTAAAAAACTGGACAGTTATGTCCAAATTTATTAAGTTATTAGCATATATTTGTATTATAGAAATACTTTAAAAACGTTTCGATTCATAAATATCACGATACTATAACTCGATCATAAATAATATTTCAATGAAAAACTATATATTGTTTTTTATCGTGTTAAATTATTAAAATGCCTTTATAATTTAAAAATTAACTTGAATTTAGCAGGAAAATGAAACGAAAAGGGAAATAAACGTTTATTTTGAATATATTTCATACACTTCTCATTTTACATAGACATGCGAAGAAAATAAAAACTCACTAGTATTTTTTTTATTATATATTAAGTGTATAAATTAATTAGGGGATTTTTTTTATAGAAAATGAATGTTTATGGAAAAATGGAATACATTTCAATTCTTAAAATGTCCCCCATTGTTTTGTGTAAATTTGTTCCATTTAACAAGTAATTGACGAAT
The DNA here is from genome assembly GCA_034766995.1 of Acanthacorydalis orientalis. Lineage (NCBI taxonomy): Eukaryota > Metazoa > Arthropoda > Insecta > Megaloptera > Corydalidae > Acanthacorydalis > Acanthacorydalis orientalis. The sequence goes on along the minus strand of CM068321.1, from coordinate 18,870,548 downwards.
TTCTTGTCGAAAAAAATGGCGGTTTTGAGTCGATGAAGTCGTACTGCACTTTCGGACCTATTCGACTGTTTTAGCATATTTGAATATTTTATACGACATAAAACATTCTCCAGAAGCTAAACAAATCATTCCTACAGTTTCAGTAACATTTTTTTCAACTGGAATGCGAAAAGTGTGCAATAGCAATGCCTAATATGCTGCTTTTCGGACGACATAATTTTGGCGAGGTTATGCCAACTGCTTGGTCAAGATATATAGTGTTTTTAAATGATAAGGTTGGCATTTCAAAATCATAAAACGACGAGAAAATATTTTAATTCAAGCCAGAGTTATGATTGATTCAATTTAAAGGCATATAATTAATGTTTACACCTGATATATTCAATTCATAATTAGTTATAACTATTATAATTTAAAATATTATTTTAACCATTATTGAATGTTATCATGGTCTTATTTAATTTTTATTGAAGAAAATACAGTTAGATAGAAGGTACACTTTAACATTTGAATAACAATTAAATAGTAATGTTGAATGCGTTATTAATAATCAGTCGCATACTCATAAGGCAAGGACAGAATAATATTAGGGATTCATACCCTTTAGTATGATAATTATATCAGTATTTTTTTTATTGTTAAGACATATGTGAATTAAATGTAACTAAGTCTAACTCAAACAATGTTCTAAAAAATTGTTTAGAAATATTGAAAAAAAAGTTTTTTGAACTCGTCTGGCAATTTTAAGAGCTGTAGTTTTGTTTCAGAGAAATTGTTCCTCTTCACTAATAGAAATATAAATAATTTGAACTAGCATGTCTTTATCTCGCTGAGTATACTGATTAACGTAGGCAGATTGCATGTGATTTAACTGAGTGCTAGGCACAAGACACAAAACTCTTGCCTTCAGTACAGATTATGGTGTGACAAGTTTCTCGTGGAGCTGATTTTTTATTTGATATTAGGAGAAGTCAGACTGAAAATCTTGAGGAGGAACTGAAGGTTGTATCGTCTTAATACGGATTCAAATAGAACTAAACAGATCAAACAAACATGACTACCACGCGAATGATTACTACAAACTTGGTATGTGGGTCTAAAACCACGTCCAGACCGAAGCACAACAGTAAAAATTTAACACGGACAGGCATTAGTAGACTAAGCGCAAGAATAGGTTTAAATATCATAAATAGATGAATATTCGTTTATCTATTCCATTTCCTTTGAAGGACTGAAACACTTCCACAGTCCACATTTATGTTGTGAAATTTGAACTTGTTCTTGCTATTGCATGTGAGAATGAAATATGTGTCGTGTGAAATAGTAACATAATTTATTCTGATGATAATTAAAGTGACATTGATTCGAACAAATTTAGTACAAGATTAATTTCTAACCTATATCATTTATAAATAAATAAAAAATGGCGCAAATTAAATGTATACGTGATAGAATCGATTCTGATGAAAATATTAGTGAATTGATTTGAATAAATTCTTATAATTGCTTTGGCTTAGATATAATTGTACTAATCACGAAGCCAAAGTATACAATATTTATATCAGAATTATTCAATGAAATCTTGATTTTGTCATTTAAATATAAATAGTAAGAGACATAGTGTGTTACAAGAAATAATAAACAAAACATTTTTGAATATACATCATTCAAGCATATTTATTATTATAAAAATTACAAAACTTGTCAGTTTTATTTCAATCGACTTCGCCTTAATTTACTATAAATATTTTATGAATGATTGTGTATTGTGATCTTAGACAAAAAATCAATATACACATACCAAACAACATTTTTTTGTTAATATTTATTTTATATCAATTCACAAAGGCATACAATTATCTATCTATCTATATCTATATCTATCTATATATATATATATATATATATATATATATATATAATTAAATTTATTCACTATTAAATTAATTTCAAAACAATTTGTTTCAGTGAAAGCTAAATTTTATAAATTACGCAATTGTCATTGGAAAATTGGTTGATTTGGATGAATATAATTTCATACATAGACACATGGGTAATATTTAAAAGTTTATTTAGTAACAATAAAAAAATTGGCAATAATTTATATATATCCAAATATTTTTATAAACCAGTTATTAGTCAATTTCTGATAAAACGAAGCAAAGTTTGTTAACAAATCACTGATTTATTTCGAAAACATTTCTCAATTTATTTACATACTTGTGTGTTTACAAAAGATTAATGTATTTGTATATATATATATATATATATATATATATATGTATATATATATATATATGTATGTATGTATGTATGTATGTATATATATATATATATATATATATATATATATATAATAAACAGATTGTTATAAAATTATTCGGATAAAAAAATATTCTTTTTCAATATAACAATTTCATTTTGGAAAATTTTATTATACTTATAAATAATTCATTAATAGTAAACTATTTTTAATGTTATTTTGTATTAATTTTCAGTAAATATTAATAAATTAAGATTCAGTTTCTACTGGAGAACAAATGAGATAATTTTCAAACCGTATAGATGAAGAGCAATTATTGATACAAAAAGTCTAAGTGTTTATGTAAACATATAATTATATAATTTTATAATAATATAATTATCTAATAATTATATGTTTGTGACTCTTTCAAAATACTTTTTTCCTTTTTTTAAATGTTTATTTTATATTAATATTCAATACTTTCATAATCATCTGGATTATAGTCAATTATCTTGTCCTTCGTAGAAATAAGATTTTTTTACCTTGTTTAATAGAGAAGAATTACTTTAATCCTACATATAATACATACCGTGTAATTAATTTGTTCTTGTTGAAATCTATACTAAAACAATGTTAAGGTTCGTTGAGGTTCATATTTATGATCTACTATGTTATATCAGTGAACAGTCAATCTATAAATATTTATTACGTAAGTAGGTAACACTAAAAAAATATAATAATGTTATAATAATGAAATATGTTCATATTTATGATAGATGAAGTCAGATAATTATCAAAAACACAACATGTTTTATTTAGAAACACATGTTCGTAACAAAATGTAATTCCCTTTTTTATAATTGTACTGTTATTCTACAATTACGAAATTGTTATTTTATGTTTACATATAATAAAGGAACAGTTTTTTATAAAGTGAACAAAGTATCTAAAATTAAAGTTTATTTTATAGCTAATGTTCTATTTAATGTTTCTGTAAAACAAGTTTTTTGTGTGAAAAAAATACTATACTACATTAACGGAAGGAAAAATACAAAAATAATTATTTTTTTTTATAAATTTTATTATCTATAAATATTAATGTATATAAAACGTACCAGTAAATTTAAAACTTCTTATTTAATATTATTTCAGGAAAAAATATAACACCTATTTTATTAAAAAAAATATATTAAATTAATAATCGTAATAATCATTAATATGAATAAATATTATATTCGTCTTTGTTTAAAGTTTATACACAACTGGTATTGAATAGACAAAAGTATTCGGAAAAAGGAAGTAATTTACACTTTATATAGTAGTAATAAAAGTATTCCATGTTAACTATTTTTACAGATCTCTCAAAAGTAGATAATAATAATCTCACCAAACAAATATATTTTTTTTATGTTTAAATAATTTACTTAAAGCTAAATTTCCAAAATAAACTAATGGAGATGAATATTTCAAATGATTCCAAGTGTGAGAAATTCGATATTATTTCAAAATCAAACAAGTAATCGTGTATCTCATTAAAAAACATGTATGCAAGGCCCTGAAGAAATAAATTTATAATAATAATCTGTATATATTGTTAGTGGTTATATTAAGTAAAAGTAAAAGTCTTCCAGTGGGATAGTTTCACATGGATGATTAATTAAACTTCAATAAATCATACAGGTAAAGATATCTTTTTACTAATGATTCTACTTAAATTTAGTTATTTGAATTTATAATAATAAATCATACATTCTACGGATGTTATGTATCACCAAATGGACCTCACGCATACATCGTTTAAATAAATTTAATATGTCTGCCATTGTTTATGTGAAAACAATATACACCATCTTTTTTTATGAAAAATTTTGAAAAATGGGACTTGAATCTTAATCAATTAAGTGATTCAAGACACCATAGAGAAACGAAGAAAAATATTTGTCAGAGATAACAAGAAGAGAAAAGAATAATATAGTAGATATAGAAATAAACAGGAATTACAAATATAATAATAAGAGTGGAATTTGAAATGGAAGTAGATGTAAAATATTGCAAGAAGAAAACCGACGTATAGTAAAAATTATTGTAAGTTACTAAATAAATAAATACCTACGAAAAAAATAATAAAGAAGATAAGAAAAAAAATGAAGACGCTGAATCTTTCAAACAAAAGAATTTAAATGAGAACTTTATTCAGCAATTAATCTTGAGACTGAAATGATTATGACATTTGTTTAAAACTAATACCATTTTTTTATTAAATATACAAACATTCGTTTATTTTACGAAATAATTACCTATTAAATACAGTACTTTTTATGCAAATGTAAAATATACAAATAAAAATAACTCAGCTGTGAGTAAAAGACCGGTCTGAAATTATTCAACAAAAGTAACATAAAATATAATCCAAGTCTATATTTTATTAAATACAAGTAAGAATAAGCATAAACAATCTTGTAGCTATTTGTGAGAGTATTTAAAATATAGATATAAATCTAACGAACACACCTACGGAATTTTATTTAAAAGTTAAAATGAAGATTGCAAAAATATTTTTTTCAAAATAAAATATTACTCTAATAAAATATAGCATAATTAGGAAACAGACTTTCGATTTAAATTAATAATATGAAAAGTAATGCATGCAGAGCCAAAAAACTATCATTGTACAATTACAAAATTCTATTTCAATAAGTTTTGATGAATTTATTTATTAAATTCTTCAAATTCTGTTACACACTGTCAATGATAAAATCTTTAAGTCAATTATTAGAGTGTTATAAATTAGAATAAATATTAATTATATTCTATATGTATAGAATGATTAATGAGACCACTAAATTTTATTACATAATTTCAAGCTAAATATAATGAAAAAACGTACGGTTAAATTATTGCACAAAATACTTTCGTTTCGATTTGAGAATATATAAATTTATTAAAAAAAACATTTTATAATTTAAATTATACTAACTAGTTAATTAAAAAAAAAAACAATGTAAAAAACCTCAACAATCTTTAGTGGCTATTAAAATACTTTCTTACTTTTCATACGAAATGATTTACAATTTCATATACTGTCAGATTGTATCAAAATTATTATAAATAGTGATTTAAGTACATGAAAGTAATTTTCTTAATGTTAATAAAGATTATGATAATTTACGAAGCAGAAACATAGACAGAGAATACTATTGATATAAATAGGACTAGTTGATAAAAATAAAAACAATATATTGGAGAGAAGGACTTATTAAGAAGTAAGCCATATTTGCAAAGATGAAAATCTTTTAAAATGGATATTTTTGTTTGTAAAAAGATATGGAATATATAGAAAAATGAAATGTTTCAAAGTTTATAATATATCAATAAGAAAAAAAAACTCTATTAAAGAAAGATATACATAATGCTAGTTACAAAAAAAATTGGTTAAAAGGAATATGAAAAGGTCACATTTTAAGAAATTATAAACTATGATGAATGGAGATAAGTGGCGGAGAAATTCAAGCTTAAACTGAACTATACTATTACAAAAGAGTCATGGAAAATAAGAGAAACTAGAAAATACTGAAAACCTGCAAACTAGAAAGTAGAGAACATCTTTGAAAAGTAATTAAACACTTTATACAATGTAAAACAAATATTAGTTTTTAAAATTATGAACAAGGTTTAAAAACAACTAAAGAGAAATAAATGTATAATATTTTTAATTAGAATTAACGAACATTTAAGTATTAGTGATTTAGTAATTATTTTAATTACCTTAAAAATACTTTTAAATTTTTTTTATAATTTTAATAAAAGAAATTAACAATTTATCGTTATGTAACATAAACCAAGTTTGTTGAAATTTACAACTGTGATGTTATTATTTTCTATAGAAAACATATTTCAAAACTGAATATTTTAATCGCAAATATAGCTAAACATTTAAAAGTAGGTTACAAAAATAGCGAATAATAATGTCTGTGGCTTTTTTAAAACATATACAAAATTGCATGTAATTAGCTGAACTTTAAAAGTATAAGAACTTTTCTACTCATTTCCTTTTTATTTTTATTTTATACTGAAATTTATTTATACAGGCTAATAAAAATTTTATTACATACAATAATTATTAGTTTACATTTAACACAGCATAAAAATAAGTACTCACTTTTATATAAGTGTTATACGATTTTTTATAAAAAACATTGCATTCAAATAAAGGATAGACAAATGACGTTCCAAAAAATATCTATGTTGATTAATTACTAAATAAATATACATTATAAAAAATCGTACACTTTCTGTACATCAAAAAAGAACATTAATTTACACTTTTTTCCAATTTAAGTCGTGCCTTGTTAATAAATATTATTCATGTGTTATAAAAACTACTTTTTATTTACTGAACATATGGTTATTGAGGTATAAGATATAGAAAGGAAACGAATGATACTTTTTTCAGCAAAAAATAAAATAAAAAGTGAATCATATTTACTTATTCATATCTTATTTTAATTAGTTAATTAAACGTTGAATATGAATCTAGTTTATCTAATATTTTTAAATTAAGTTGTTATTTTATCACCCAATAAAAACTATGTTTTCAATGTCTTTTCATTATCTTATAATGTGGAAAATAACAGAAAGATTTATTTAGTTCCACTAGTTGTACTCTTGTTTATTTGATAGAGCAAGTATTAAAAAGAGTCAGTAGAGTCAAATACTAAGAAGAGCATACTGAACAATCTAAAGATAAATTGTATATGAAATCATTGTAAACGAAGTTTAAGCAGAAGAGAAATTCCACAAAAAATAAAATAACAATACGAGAAATAAGAAAAATTAGACAGTGGCAGACGCAGACAGAAAAACGTCTAGCATTTGTAACAAACGGAAATCAAATATAAACGTAAACTATTTGAAACAGGAACGGTGTTTTAAGACAAAATACTGTAACCAATATTTTTAATAAGATTTGATATATCCACATATTGTATTTTTGTGTATCTTTTTTGCTAATGAAAAAAAAAGCAAAATGATCAGCTGAAATACTTGACCCTAAGTAACACAGTACACATCTAATTTGATAATTATTACACTGAAATTGACTTCTTTACTGAGAGGCCCAATCTTCTTAACATCAACATCCTCTCAACTTATGTGAAATATTAAAACAAAAAAAGGAAAAGATAATAAATGTTCTAGAATCAATGATGTCTAATATCAGACGTTTGTCATAACATTTTTGAAAGTGAAAAAGTTAGATGGTTGGTTATTGGGGTTTTAAGGCGCTTCGACAGCTGAGGTCATTAGCGCTCGTAAAAAAAGTTAAAAATTTCATCGAAAAGTAGACACCGATCATATATAAAGGTTTGTTAAATTGCAAATATATATATATATATATATATATATATATATATATATATATATATATGTATATATATTCTATACTTTTATTTTATTTTCATTAATTATACCATTTCAAAGCACAGTATTTGAATAACATAGTTAAATGTTACATGAGACAATTTATAAATGTTTATTAGAAATTCTACTCCTATTTATTTCTATAACAATCCAACAGAATTATGGTTTATCCAAGAATGTTCTGCTGCTAAATTTTTAAACTACTTTGCTGTTTCTAAACAATTTATATGTTTTTACAGTCAATGTATTTTTGTTGTGATACTAAAAAATGTGAATTATTATAAGAAATACATACTTTTACATACATACATATATATATATATATATATATATATATATATGGAGCTATTCGAAAACTATGAATAAACATTAACTAAAACCAAAAGTGAAACAGGTTTTATGCATGTTTAAAAAATTTAACTAACCATTTTTTACTATCAAGTAAGTAAAAAAAAATAAAACCTGAAAACTTCACTTTAACAAACTAACTTCCTTACTAAAGTAATTACTACTTAAAAAAATAATTCAAAAATTTAATTAATAAAATATATTAAATGTCTTGTGTTTATTTAATTAATTTATAAATAAAAAAATACTGTTTATTAGACATGGGACTATCTAATCAAAAAAAAAAATAATTTTAATATATAATAAGAAATAAAACATGTTTTTTTTGTCTGTATATAGACAAATCAGTTAAAAAATACCTAGATACATAGTTTATAAATTAATTTACATGTTCAGAAGATACGAAAACATTTCACATCACAATTTTTACCTTTCATATTAACGAACGAAGAAATGAATTTTGCACAATAGTGAAATAAAAAAACAACAATGTTTTTAGTTACTAAATGATGAAATAGACTTTCTCTTCTTTATTTTTTATATCGTCTATCACAAGTTTCTAGCTAAACCATTTTTGAAACCTTTCATACAAAGTAAATAAATAAAAATATGATAAAGGTCATATTTTATTCGAAATAACAAACTGTAAATTGAATCGAGTTTTTTTCAAAGTAAAATTGTTAAAATCTTATACCTGTTGTATCATTGACTTACTACGTATTTCTTGTTTCTATGAATTCTTAGAATTTTTTAAAGTCTTATGTTATAAATATCTAAATATATATATATATATATATATATATATACATATACATATATATATATATATACATATATATATATATACTCGTATATATAAACTTTTAATGGATATAAAACACTATATGTATGTATATATATATATATATATATATATATATATATATATATATATATATATATGAACACATAAATACATATACTCTTTCTTTATTCCTAATTCTAAATAGAAAAGTATTAAAATATCAAACTGTACTATAACTAAAAGTCATATTTTCCGTGTTTCTAAAAGTGTTCGTTTCAAAACTAAATAAATAAAATAAAAACGTTTCTGATGATTAAGTTGTTTATATTTAATGCATCTTTATTAAATATCAAATATTTAGAATTTAATTTAATTACAAGTTCCGATTTATTTTTATAAACATGTCTTAATATTTCATTCTCAGATATTTTTATTTTGTAAATATTTTCTTCCATATCTCATCTCAAACATCTGGTTAATGTACTATTTTTATTTTCTTTAAAACATGAATTTATTACTGAATTTTAAATGTTTTATTTTTATTAGAAGAACGTTTTCTGTACATATTTCTTTAAGAACTTTACCCTTTGTGCTAGAAATTTCAATTGAGATGATTTTGAGATTTCTATAATTTAATCCAAATAATAACAAATATCGACTCAGTATTTTATACATTAAAAATAAACTACACTCTTTAATAAAATGTATATAAAAACCTCAAAAGTGTTTTAAAATTCAACATCAATCTACAGAAAGAGATCATAAGTGCCGAAATTAGTTGTTAGAATGCAATAGGTGAATATTCAAAAAGGACATAAAGAAAGAAAAGAAACGATTTTAATTATTCTGTGTGAATTCTGATATCCACGTATGAATAATGCCCTGATATATAGCTTCTAGGATTCGTACATAATAATGAAAAACATGCACACAAGAAGATAACATAATAAAGAAAACAGTTTTAACTTTAATGTAGTACTATGTTCTTTATTTTTTGACATTTAAAAAGTTATTGAAAATGCCTTAAATCTGAAAACTTATGATGATTTTTTTATAAAAACTTAGTGTTTACAACAGTTATAGCAGAAAAATTAAATGAAAATCTTGTTTTTTAATACTACTACATTCTTCTTAAAATATCTTAATTTAATTCTTTGCATTTCTGTCTAAATGTTATAATAACTTTGTTAAACTGGCCTTCATTTAAAATTAACATCAATACTTTTTAAGAAAAGAGTACACAAACGTTAAAAACTCACATCGAATTTCAAAACTTTTTTATTTATTTTTTTATGCTTTTAAGACAATGAGTTTATAGTTTGTTATCTATTTCAAGATAAGAAAATATTTTATTATTATGTTTCTATATTCTCAGTAAGGCCACTTATTTGAATGTATAAACTGTCTTCTTATATTTTTCTTTGGATTGAAAATTTTTAAGATACTCAAAATTGAAGCTCATCGAAATGAAGATAATTGTGTGTTTTTCAGATAATACATGTCGGAAATTCCCTATTTCCAAATGAAGATGGAAAACACTGAATAATACATTGTTATTTTTTCATTTTTCAATTACTCCTCTTTTATTTAGAAACATTTAACAAAGATCATATTATTTTTTTTCTTACTTTATAAATTATTTTGTTGTGTTCGTTCGAACTTCTGTTCTTATTTACTGCGTGTGGTTTAACGACTGAAATTAAAGTTTTGTTAAATTTTAATCTTGAAACTATAATTATAGTCAATTGATTGTGATTATAATAAATCTGTCTATAGGTCGAGGAAACACTGAAACTGACCACAGTAGCAGTAAACAAAAGTAGCTATTCAAAACAACACATTAAGATTAATTACAAAGAATTACAGGTAAGAAATATAAAATATGCGTATAAAATATTAATCATATTTTTCAACATTTTTCAAGGCTTTATATTTTTTTATAAACAGTTTTCTTAATAAATATATAAAATCTCAAAGTCACAATTAGTGTTTTATATCTATTAGAAGTTTACATTTATTCATATATTAAGATTTATAAAACAAATTGTGATAACAGATACACAAGAATTTTAATAACTTGTTTCTTTTATAATTAATATTATATTCAATCAACTAAGATATAAACTCAAGTCATATTGATAAACTGTTTGTCACAATTAATTTTCTGTAATGTTACATGTACGATCGATATGAATATAAATAAATAATAATATAATAATATATTGCACATATAATGTTCATAAACAAATCAGAGGATTTCTTATCCACTTTTTAAATTTTCTGTATGATAGTTCAGTATATTTACTACGCAATAAGGCAATGGACATATCAATCTACAGTATATTTTTATCTGTTTGCTTCGAAGATATACTTTTTAAATATTAAATATAATCATTTTGTAAATAAGTTAAACATATAATTTGGAATTTACAAATCACGTACAAAAATTTAATAAGCATGTAGATATTATTATTTATGCATATCGGATACCAGGCTACTAACAAACACATATTTTTTGTTAATCAGATGAAAGATCAACAGTCAATTAGTGACGACTCGCTTTCATCTACCTGTCGAAGTATCAATCAAAAGTACAATTTTGATTGATGTTACTTACCATTCTTTTCGTTCGACAAATTTAACAAATTATCGTTATATGCATTAAGTATTTATTAGAATATTATCGGAACAAAACTCGTTAATTATTTAAACTAATAAGAACATGAATAAACAAAAGGGAGTTTATTATTTATTTATATATATATATATATATATATGTGTGTGTGTGTGTGTATGTATGTATATAAGGATTTCTAGACAATTGATAATAATTTATTACCAATTATGTTTTTTTTTTAAAAAAATAATATAGGTATTATATACTATTAAGAATTTTGTATTATTTAAACATTTTCTATAATTAGATTTTTATTTTAAAAAGTATGCATATAAAGTATTATTCTATTTAACCTACTCACGTATATATATATATATATATATATATATATATATATATATATATATATATGAGATATAGTATAAATTACTAATTAAAAGTTAAAAAATATAATAAGACCTAGAAGAACATCAACAAAAAAGCTGGATAATAATAGTACAAAATGTATTGAGAATGTTTAAAAAAAGAAGCACTGTAAGGTACAAATCGGAAGAATTTGAAATATGTTTCTATCGAGTAGTGGAACTTCAAAAAATATCTTCTTTCATATAACATATATGTAAATTAAATAACAATAACAGAGCCAAAATAAAAAAAAATATTGTAAATATGCTGTCGTATGTTTTACTCAGTCTTGCTCAAAGTTAGACCAGAATCAAGCTGCTTGAAATGTTAAATTATTTCGAGCATACATACAGTATATAAAATGAAATAAACATTTTTAGGATTTCGAGTTTATTGATTTTTATAAATTTAATTACACTTTTCGACTTTTATTTATCAATAAGATTAAATTAATGATGTAAGAGACGTTTTTATTGACACTTAATTTGATTTTTATCTGTATTATTCAAAAAGTAGTCAGTGTAGGTAGATAATAATGTTTTAAAATAAATGGGATAAATGCCTACTAACAAACAAAAAAAAAGCAAAACATACTTTTTAGATATAACACGCCGAGTGTTTTGCTGCGAATGATATAACAAATACTTTCTAACGGTAGATCACTAAATAGATAACATAAAATCAATATTAATTGGTTATAATTATTTATTTTTTTAACAACATTTTTTCGAATATGAATTACTGATTATTGTGTACAAGTTTTCAGGTGTGTTTGATCGGTTAAAAACAAGTATTCTTTGAAACAAATTTTTTTATATTTTTTCTTTCTTTCATTAATTAATATTCTTTTATATACTCAATGTTGAAAAAAACGATAATTTACACCTATTGATGTATAGATTTTGCCCGAAGCGGAGACGTTAGCTCTACGTTTAGTCTGAACCTACTTTTACGTGGGGTTCCATATTGTTTCCATTCATTTCAACACAACTTATGTAATGTTAATATATATTTTTTTTAAAATACTTTTTTAATATATACATACATATATATGTATATATTAATGGTTTTAGAAAGCTGATGAAGTTGAAGCTCATTAAAGGTTCAAAATCTTTTTTTAATGAATCATGATTTATTTTACAAGATTGGATTTGAACAAAAATTCACCATAGATTTTTGGTTATATAATATATATATATATATATATATTAATACTACTTTCTTATTATTGAAACTTCGTTCCCATGTAGACTTTTTAAACGAAATATTATTTTTTTCTCTACACAAATTTATTTGTACCTTTTTAAAAGTTCATGGCAATCGCTAAATATTTCATCGGTAGTATTTTTTTGAATCGTTCTATGAAACAGAATAAATAATTTCTTTTATAAACATACCGGGTTACCCAGAAAATTATTTACTTATCGTATACTAACTTTACGCTAGGATTATATCCAAGTTTATATATATACATATATATATATATATATATATATATATATATATATATATATATATGCATATATGCTTATATAAATCGAAATATCGTATCAAGAGAGGAACTTCTTACTCACTACAAATGCACTCTTAGATAAGTTGACTGCTACATATCAATGAAACATTGACCTCAAAGCAAAGTCCTCACTGATGAGAACAAGATTTCATTGACGTCATAAGGAACTAGTTGTACATTTTTTATCAGGTTTGATATTAAACAAGTTTAACAATAAATTTGAAGATCATAATCATTCAAGGACGTGCGATTACTTAAAGAATATAAGTGAATGTGTAGTAGTACCTAATGTGATACCATGACAGAAGTAACAGATGTGAAATGACAATAAGTTGCTCACTTGATTTCAATGCACTTTTGCTTTTGATTTGATTTTATTTTCTAATAAACTCTCACCATATATATATATATATATATATATATATATATATATATATATATATATATGTATGTATGTATGTATGCATGTACGTATCTATGTATATGTGTCAAGACATATATATTTTTTAAAGGAATTTCTAATTAAATTCACAGTAACCTGCAACATTTTATAAAAAGTACATTTTTATACTATCTTTTCAGAATTACATTTTTAATAGAATTGTTAAATTTCAAATCATATAAATGTCTTTAAATATTTATAAAGTAATTAAATTACACATTTGTTAAATTATAGAAATTTCTTTATACTCAACACACTTTCATATATATATATATATATATATATATATATATATATGAAAATGTGTAGCTAATTATTTTAAACATGAATTTCTATTTATTTTTATTCATTAAGCGAATATAAGATCAAAATTTGAGATTAAATATATATATATATATATAGTTAGATAGATTTATATATACATATATTCACATATATAATTATGGTTTAAAATAACAGTTTAAAAATTGATGATAATCATATCTTCAATGTAGTTAAACATACTTTCACGTATATTGAAAATTGACAAAGAAATTAATATAAAAAAATACCTGAACATTGGAATATAATTGATCAAAAAAGTATTGGAAAAATAAAAAAAATCTTACTTTAGGTATAATTCATTTTATGGTTACTTTTTAATAATGAATAATTACATAGCTTATAATGAATGTATCAAAAAAATATAGCGTCGACTTACGTATTTTATATAATTAGCATGCGTTATAAATAATACTTTTTGTTGCAATTGACGTAAATGCATATAATTATCAATTTAATTATTATTATTTTTATTTTCATTTGGTTTGATGGTCACTTTTTAATAAAATTTATCAGTGGCGCTCGTGGATAAAACTATAGACTCAAAAAAAAAAGAAATTCTTGTAATATAATAAAAAAATTATGACAATTTGCCCAAATCTACCGACACATTTATACTAATAGTATATTCTATAAAAAATATTTAGGAACAGAAAATAGATGGGCAACTGAACTTCTGTATCATTAACATAAAAAAGAATTTAAAAATAAATAGATTCGAATTTTCTACATTAAAGAGTATATACACAAACATATTAACGCATTTAAATCGAACCATTAGAATAGTTTTAAATTAGCCTGTCTAAAGAGATTGGTCCATTGTGTTTTACAATTCTAATTAAATACAACGAATTAAAAAAAAATGAATTGAAAAAAATAAACAATAATAATAGTTACAAGAATTCTATAAAATAGAAAATTATAAACGATGTAAAGAGGGAAATAAAACTCAAAAACAATAATAAAGTAAGTTAACTAGACAACATAAAAGGAAAACCATGTATTGCCAATGGAGGTAGAAAAATCATCAGGTGCAATAGGGAAAAAATATTATAAAAGAAAACAAGAATTTGTCTAATAATTATTTTTTTTAAAAAATATTCCAGAATCATGGATGCAAAGTCTAGGGTTGATCATCTTTGCCAGATATATCCAGCTCGACTGGTACGAGATTGCGTTCATCACGCGTAGAACTCTTCAGTCCAGTGACTTCCTAGTCTAAAATCTAACAAAGATTCAAATAACGCTCAGTGCCAATTAGTTAAATATGGGGGATGGGCTTCGTGTCAAGATACTCAAAGCCAATTACGCTACTTTTCTGGGAGTAGCAATGTATTTTTTCAGGTATTCAGAATCAGTTCAAAATCTAGTTGAACATGACAAAAGACTAAACCGATTGTAAAAAAACGAACTCATACCTAACCACAAAGATTCAAACAGAACAATCACCTATTAAAAATACCGTTAATCAAAAAATAGATTGTATTGAAACATAAGACACATGTTTGTTTAAATATACTAATAACATTGTGTTCTTTTATTGGAATACAAAACAACACATTTATTCAATCGTGTAACTGATCAGATTAAACAGTTATGCAAATTATATCGAAGGCATTTTTTTTTAAAAAATGTCAGTCAATTAATGTTACCTTATTTACATTCTCGTAGACGCAGATTTTTTTCTATATTTCTATTCGTGTCAATAGTTGATACTATTTTTAAAAATAAAGTCTTGAAAGTAAAAATGACTTTTAATTACATGTAACAAAAAATGAAATTGAACTCGTTGAAGGTCGCTGCATTTAACGATAAACCTATCTTAGAAAATTGTTAAGCTAATTGTAAGAAATAAATCTATGTTATTGCTATAAACCTTATCTTTCAACTGCCATGAGCTTAAAAAAGGTGATAATACAAACTTACAAAGAAATAAAAGTGTAATGTAAAAAAATCTGCACATAATTCCAATTACTTTACTTTATCAACATATGCTCATAATTATTAATTATATATATATATATATATATATATATATATATATATATAAATTTCCTAGTTTTATTATTGAAAGGGCAATTCTTTTCTATTGTAAAGGACGGTTATTTATCAATTAATTATTCAGAAATAAGCTGAGTAATCATATAAATTCTAAAAAAATATATATATAATTTATCAGATATCTAAGAATTTGCGACATTTATTATTTCCTAATAAAATGATCAACTAAAATGTAAATGAATATAAAGAAAAGCAGATTCTAAAACGGGTGACTTGTACAAAAATAAAAGTATTTGTTTATATTTACACACATTCACAACAATCTGTATAAAAAACACATTGTTTTGACGAGTTCTATATTTAAAAATTTTAATAGATTTTCCATGACACAGCAATAAGATTCAAATTGACATTGAAAACAAATCGATTAGGAAATTACACTTTTTTTATATTAAAATCTATAGATAAGAAATATAATTTATATTGTTTTGAAATGATAAAATATAATTGTAATACAAATAATAGGACATTTTAATAAAATAATATAAAGAGTAATCAAAATGAAACGATCTTTCTAAATAAATTGTGTGCATTTAAGGAATGGTTATATTTTTAATGGGAGATGCTTGATCAAAATTCATATTAAAAATAAAATACATTTTGATTTGAATTCAAATAGATATAGGAATTATAGGTTCTTTGTCAAAATATTGTTTTATTAAGGTATTGTTTATTTATATGTTTTTTGAAGATTTAAAGACTTATCTAGTACTGAAGGTATTATCTAGAATCAACTTTTTATGTTGTATTATATATTAAAATAAATAGCTTTATTGAATTCGAAATCAGCACAGATAGTTATTTATGATGTTATTATACATTCAACATTTAAAAGTCGCAAGTAAATGATTTGCAAATTACAGAGCAGAACAATCAGTAATAATAGTAATTTGTATGATCGTACGAAGAAGATAACTGATATTCATGGACTATTAACAGACCTAATGCATTATTTGATATTTAGATAATTTTATATCATTGAAAAAAATGAGGCTTATACATATACTAAATAATATGAGAAAAAAAACACATGGATTTAATTTATGAAAGTGTTCATGTATTTTCGAAAAGTGCAGACAGTTTGAATAAAAAAATGAATTTGCAAATAATGCAACGGTACATTTCCTTAAAACCGTCCTTGTTTTCAATACGTTTGTTGTTTGACATGACGTACATTCAAGAGAAACGTAAGTCATATTAATTATTCATGTCAAAACCATATCAAACATTCATTGTCAAACGAATCTTGAATACCAATTAGAGCAAGAAATATCTTTCACCTCATATATATTACATATGAATAAAGAACAATATGTGTCATTACAATATTTATTCTTTGTTACGAAGTCATGACATCGATTTATCTGAGATCTATTTTCGAATTTTGTTTGTATAAAAGAGTAGATGTTATAAAAGGCAATGTGACGCATTTTACATGAAAATATTTATTATTCGTGTAAATTATACAATAAGGAAATAAAGCGTTTTTATTTTTAAAATAGATTTTCTACTGCTATTTGAAAAATAATCTATTTAATATGACATTATAAATAATAAAATTTGTCTTCACAATGAATAGACTATAAATGCAAATAAAGATTATCTGCATAAAAATTAAATTTAATAGATTTTCACTATTGTTTTCCTTTGTACCTATTTTTCATGTTTGTTTCATACGAATTGTGGAGGTCAAGTAAAAGTTCGTTTCTTTCATAACAAGATACAACGTTATTTATCTTCAAATAGATTTCGAATTAGTGAATTTAAAATCTACCTAAAGATAATGAAAATCGAAATTTGCCGTAAAAAAGAAACAAATTAATATTTAAATTACAGAACTTGCACAGAACATTCATTAATGAATACTTTTTTTGTAAAAAATAAGTATTTAATTACCATTTTATAAGCTATAAAAATTAAATAAAATATGGAACGAAGAAATAAATTCATCCTAAACGTTAATAAATATAATAATAAAATAGATATGTAAAATATGAATATATGGTTCTGTGAACGAATAAATATGATGAAAAGTCCCGAGATTTGATTAACAGCAATGTTTTGATATTTTGAAAAGCAATAGTAGAACTGTACAAAAAATAGAGAAAAAACTCAAGTATTTCTCAATTGGTAAAGTGAAAAAAAAACTGGATAAGTAAGTATTTTAAAAATTGACTGATCGGCGCAAATTTAAAATATTATATGTGATTGAACTCTTTTTTATTCGAAACAACATAAGCTTTTTTGAAACAAAAATTGATTTATGAAAATTTAATTCTGTATGATAATAAATTATAAATTCCAAATCACGGTTCAGAGAGTTCGTTAAACCCCAATAAGCTAATGCTTATAGGTGTAATAGATTCCAACCGATCTAGTACATTATTTGTTTTTATTACCTGATATTACAATTATTGCAATGAAATATAGTTAAGAAAGGCCAGCAATGCACTAAAAATTCCAAAATACAACCTGGAATTGGTTAATCGACATAGATCTCTACTCATTACAATATTGCTATAAAAATGACTGTTATGAAATTGAAGGAATTGGATGTTTTGCTACATCCTTCTCACTTACACAACTTATCACTAACTGATTTTCATTTCTTTAAGCAAATGAATACTTTCTTCTAAGAGAAAGTTTTGAAAAATAAAGAGTCCGTTCAAACATCATTGAAATGCTCATTATATTTAAAAAAGCCACCAATTTTTCAAAAATAAAATTCATGCAGTACAAATCCCTTATAACAAATGTATTAAAATCAATGAAAATTATTTTAATTAAATAACTCATTTTGGAGAGAAATACATCTACAAATCTGATATTTCATATGCATTAGAGTGATATAAAAAAAGATATTCGTATTTTGTAGTTAAATTATAATAATCAAAATTCAAATATTGAAGAACAGAAACTTTTTATCCACATTGATGCTTTTATTTATTATTGGATATTTAACAAATTAATTTTTATTTATTATATATAATAGTTTTACAGAGAAGAAAACTTATTACGTCACTATTGTCATTTAAATCTTATACAATTAATATTTTAAAAAAGTGTTTAATCATAGCATGAATAAAGTAATATTTGCTTCATTTTATTGCACCAATAAAAAATTATAATTAAAAGTGATGCAATTATAATCAATCGGACAAAAAACTTGTACAATATTAAAAATGGTTATATCTTCGATAAGTTTCGAAACATCGACATTTAGTTAA
Organism: Acanthacorydalis orientalis; assembly: GCA_034766995.1. Taxonomy (NCBI): domain Eukaryota; kingdom Metazoa; phylum Arthropoda; class Insecta; order Megaloptera; family Corydalidae; genus Acanthacorydalis; species Acanthacorydalis orientalis. The sequence goes on along the minus strand of CM068321.1, from coordinate 18,851,167 downwards.
TCTGAACATTTATTAATATAAACCGTCTATTTCTTAAACATTTAAAATTTCGATTTCTAAAAATAAAAAAATAAAAGACATTTCTAAAAGACATTTAAAAATATCCCACGCATTTTTATGATTTTTAACATAAAATAAATAATTGTGATTTATGAAGAAGGAAGAGAAGTTCTATTTTTTATATACCATCATGTTTTGTTCATTTTCCTGTTTGTTATTTTTTGTTTTCCTTTTTATATTTTGTTATCTTTTTATATTATGGATTTTTCGTCATTTTAAATGTTAAAGAATCAATGAAAATCAGTATGAATTATACATACAATATATAAGATTTAAATGACGAACACAAATTAGAGAAACTAACAAGATACATTCGAGTCTACCAAATAGTCAAGTAATGTAAAACAATATGAAATGAAAATATCTGATTTCCTGTTAATTAATTCATCTAACAGAAAACTGAAGGAATTCATTGCACGTTAGAAAAAATGTATTTATAATTTAAATGATTGAGTTTAAAAACAGCACTTAAAACTTTAAATTATAAGATTTCATTCTTTTTTATTTCATCTTAATATCTGAAAGCATTGAACATTCAAGAGTTTCTGTAAAATAGTTCAGTCTCCCTTTCTCTCTTTCTCGCTCTCTCGGTTTTTTGTCAATATATATATATATATATATATATATATATATATACACAGTAAAACATAAATTGTAAATAAGTTAATAAATCCATGGTACAAGATTGAATTTATTCTACTAAAGGATTTAGTTAATAACATAGGGTTCTGTCAACTGTAAGTTTAGAAAAAGTATTGGTTAAATTAGTTACATCTTGGGGTCTTTAATCTAAAAATATTTAGTCAGTACTTAAAATACTATCTAAAAATTTATACAGATACGATCGTCAAAAGTGTTTCAGATGAAACACTTATACATACTTGTTTGCAAATATATCTAATAATTAAAGTGAAATTCAGTAATAAATCAATCACAAAAAATTTTTTTATAAGAAAGAAAGCAGAATACTATTATTGAACTTCGATGTAAATCAATTTTATAACTTCATTAAAACAAGTGGTGTTTACATTTTAATGGCTAATAAAATATTGTTTATTATATAGAGAACATAGGGCATAAAAGATTAATCTGCATATTTTATGTTGACTTTAATATATTTTCATCAGAAAATTTGATATTAGAATATTTGTATGTATTAATTTAAGATGATACCTTTGTATTCTTTCCAGATTTAAAACATTATATATATATATATATATATATATATATATATATATAATTTAATTGAATATTTTGTGTTTAATTTATTTCAATTTTATCTTGACTTAATCAGTTTTATTTTTCACTTAGTTATTTAAAATATGTACAGCCTCTAGTTATTTTTAAAGGAAAATCTGTTTCTTCGAATATATATTTTTTTATTACTAAAAACATGGACCAAAAAATATATTTCAAATATTTGCCTTGAAAATTTATCTTAAATCTTAGATGCATATCTTCTTCTGTGTTAGGTACCTTATTGAAAAGGGTGTTTTAAAAGTATGAAATTACATTAATTCAATAAACACGTCTAAAACTTAATGTCTTTTAATGCTTTTGTCAAAATAAATGTATTACATTTGTAATAAAGAACAGACATAAGAGTAGAATGACGTGTTTGGACTACATACTGTATAAAACGATGTATTTATTTTAATTTCATACAGTTGGTGTGGTCTTTAAGTAACATATTCCGGTATATAAATACAAAATAATTATACTAAAGAATCTAAATTACAAATTTTCTAAGTGGAAACATCAACGATTACAGTTATTATTCACGCAGCACATCATAAAGTTAACGAAATTACATTTCTTATGAATATTAAGCTTTGTTTCGTGATTAAGTTTGTTTTTATTATTTTTTTTTTATTTATACAAGCAAATTAAACCATAACTATATATATATATATATATATATATATATATAAATCAAAATTTACACAAATAAAATAATTTGATATTGATTCAAATGGCATATATATTTGTTCATGATTTAAGTCAATATATAAGTTTAGAAATGATTTATACTTATTAAATTTTTTAACAGATCAAATATAAAAATGTATTATTTCTTTTTATCCAGTTTGCATACCTAATTAATCTTTTAAAAAAAACATCAAGCTAGGTATAATATTAATATATTAATGTCCTCCACTGCCGAATATTAATTAATCAAAAATAATTGACAATCAATTTATAAAAATGTCTATCAATAACTGAAAGATAATCGGCATTGTTTTATAAATTTTATAAGAAATACAACCAAACGCTATCTACTCGTTAATATCTTTTTATAAGTATTTTTTGCTATACTAGATGTTATTTTTTATTATTTAAAAATTAATTCGAAACCAAGGTTAACAAATTTCAGATGATAATATGTATAATCTTCATTTCCGCATATTTAAATAACAGTTTGTCCATTTTAAAAACGAACAAACATGTTATATTCAATCAAATTTATTAATAATAGTACGGTAATGTCTCATTAATACGGACAATTAATAACATAATACAATTCAGTTTAGTTAACCTAAGATATAATTTTACTTTTAAAAGTATATATTTAACAAATCGTATTGCAAACTTCATACTAATTCGAAACGATTCTTAAAACGTAAATACATACAATCTATATAAGCATTATAAAAAATGCTTTTTAGATCAATTAAAAATTCTTTCACAATCAATTATTTAATGCTAAAATTTGTACGAAGCTATTTTTTGCATAAAAAAATCTCAACACTATAGTTTACTGATTTTTCAGAAACTTGTCTATAAGCAATTCTTCAAGAATAATTCTTTTCTCCAATACTTATTCCATTTAATACAGGAATGAAACTATTGCACATAATTTCAATATTTCACTCGTGTAAGTTCATTGTCATTAGATTTAATCACAACATCGAAAGAGGATATCAAGAAATGTATATTTCATAATCTTATTCCTGTATCCAATAGAGAAAATTGCCTAGTTTTAGCTTCGGTTAAATAAACGAAAGCAGATAACATTCGGATTAATGGAAATTCGAATCAGTGAAGTGATTAAAATTAGTAGAAAACAGCGATATCACCTTTTATTAAGAAATAGATTATCCTATCTCCTTTGAAAGTTGGGAAAGAATATAATTTTGATTCGAAAGAGGCAACTCCAATCACAAAAAAATTAAAATGGTTAATTATTACGTAAAAAAAATAGAATTGATAATAGTTGTCTCTTTGTAATTAATTCGACGGATTTATTATGACTAATTATTGTTTATGAATAAAATGAAGGTGATCTACTACAACCAATTTAATATTACTACATCAAAAGTAAGTAAAAAAGATTGTTTATTTGTAATAGATAAAAATAAATTATAAAAAAAATACTAGTTATTTCAAATTTGGAAGTATATGTGTAAATCAAAATAAATTTTAATAAAAATTTGAAGCAATACTATTAGAGCTCATATCACTATTTGGAAAAATGTTTTATAAATATTACTTCATGCTGAATATATAATTAAAGATCAAAGTACACTTGGTGTTAAAAAATTACAATCGATTTTTGAGATTTGTAAATTATGTTTATTTTCACCTTGATCTTAGTTTTGAAATCTTAAACGAAACTTATAATTGAAAAAAAATATTCATTTAAGATTATTTCATATTGAGTGTATAATAAACTGGAAAAACACACGTGATATTACACCATTACGATCGATTTTTGAGATTCACAGGTCATGTTTGTTTTTACCTTGATCTTAATTTAAAAAAACCTTAAAGGAAACTTGAAATAACAAGTCATTGATATATGAATTTTATATGATGTATGGATATATGAGTTTTTTATATATGAATTTATAGTATATTTGATTAAATGACCCATTGTATAATCAAAACACCGTTTATTTTGCACCTATATTTAGGATATATATAAGAGAACAAAAACAAATCAAGAAAATTTGCGGGATTTGCTTCTTTTATTACAAAAAAGAAAATTGAAATTAAATAACTATAATGCAATTATAGACAAGTAAAAATGACAGTTTTTTTTGTGTTCAATTAGAATACAAATGCGTTTGAGACTATAATCAAATCAAAAATACTTGTATAATAACATTTTAAAACTATTTTATGGTCCTTTGTTACATTATCTGAATATATATATATATATATATATATATATATATATATATATATAAGATCTTAAATCGGACTTACACTAATAAATATTAGATATCAGTCTATAATTTCAACTCCAACTACATTTTTATAATATATTTTTCATTTATTTTATATTTTATCTGTCACATATATGTTCGTGTAAAATTGCGATTAAAAGTATTCGAGAATGGGAATACCTTTGCAAATTAAGATGAATAAAATTCAAATATACAAACATAATATATATTCACATTGCACTCAGTCATTCTCAAATCATATGTATATTTTATGGAACATATAAACTAAAATAGTTATTTTGGGGATTTCCTGCTACGAGTATTACTTCTTTTTCTGTTTCATGATGTCATGTGTTCAAATTTATTAGGTACGACATGCTAAAAAGTTGTTTTTGTTAAAATAAAGCCTAAGGAAAATAATTATAATCAAATCGAGAATTTGTTATTTATTAAAGTGAAATTAAATATTTGTGTGTGGGATTCCGATAAGTAAAGCAAAGAATAAACAAACATGATGCTGACAATTTCAAAAGTAATAAAAATAGACAAGTTTCTTAATATGAAAATTGAGGATATGAAATCTATAAAAATAATACAATTACACGACTTGTAATTTTTTTTACGTATTAGATTATAAATGTAATAATAATATATAATGTAACAGAGGTGTACATATAAAAACTGTTTCCAAATAGAAGTACAATCAAAAATAATAAAATTAACTAATATTAACATGAAAAAATAATTTCATGTAAATATCTTTCATTTTCCTCTTAAATCACAAATATACTATACATTATTAATATTTATTATGCAATAAAAAATTAAATCTGAAAAATACGCATATATTATTAATGTAAATTCCGAAATTAAAAAATCTAGACAAACTAGTAAGATTAGATTTGTTATAAAAATTAATGTCATTTGTTTCAAGACAAAACTAGAAATTATAATATATGATAAAAAGTGTGTTTGTCTAGTAATTGACAGCATTTACTAGGATAAGAATAGTATAGATACATCTACGTTAAACTTTAATGAAAAGAAAATTAGATCCATAGTGTTCTAATTTTTAAAAGTAATTTAATTGGCTTTTATTTTTGAAAATATATCAAAATGTCATAAAATGAGAGTATATATTTATTTTCAAAAGTGTAACTATAATGAATTTGATTTCTATGAAATTTCAAATTTTATTACAAATATTGAAATTAGATTATATACAATTTAGAATCAGGATATTAAAAAACTGATAAAGAAATAGATGGTGTCAGTTATAAACAATAAATAAATAAAACAGTCAGTTAAACTGTGTTTCTAGGTAGGTGGATATATATATATGTATAACTATGAGAAATAGTTGAACAAAAATAAAGAACATATTATTATTAATTAATATTAAAAACATGAGATTATATTTATTTCAATACTTTATTTATTACGATAAAATATATTAATAAATATGAAAATAAATAAATGAATAAATCTTTTGTATGTTTGGATTAAAATTTCAAATAAACAATAACAAACGTATTATTTATTTTAAAAATTCAATTATAAATTGGCTACATCAAATTTAAAACTCATTAGTAACTAATCTTAAAACAAAGAACAATGGTAATAAAATATGAATATGTGGTAATTAATTGCTAAAAAAATTAATGAACCACAATGGAAAAAATTTATAGCCGTGCGTTAAATATCATATAATATTAAACAATTCTCTATTGACTACTTCTTTAATGTATTGTTTTATAAATGTGATATAAATTAATATATTTAATAAAAACATACATACATAGATCCATAATATATATATATATATATATATATATATATATATATATATATGTGTATATATATATACACACACATGCATATATGTATATATATATATATATATGCGTGTGTGTGAGTGTATGAATGACAAAATCTTTGATTTGTATAAATTTTACTATATGGAATTTCTATTCGTTTCGAACTGTCAAATGTCAACTTTGTATAAATTTTTATTAAAAATAAATATTAAATACTTTGTTAGAAAAAAATATAAAATACAAGTAAAATTGCATTCAGAGTACATCATCGATTTATCAACTAATACAATTGAAGAAAAGAGTAAAGTATTTAAAATTATAAATATGTTATATGTGAAATATACATATGCGATTGTGTATATATATATATATATATATATATATATATATATATATATATAATATGGATAAAATTCATTAAATAACCGTACGTTAAAAGAGAAAATAGAAAAAATATGTTAGTATAATATTATATAAATAAACTTACATAATTTATATAAGCGTGCCTGAATTAAATAATATACATTTTTGAAATTCTGTGTTTAAGAACAATGTATTTTTATTAAAATTGTACAACGTCAATTTCTTATCTCTTTTAAGTCTGATTTTAAAAAATGAAATAATTATTTAATACGCTAATTATATAAATGATAAGAGATTTTATTTTTATCGTTGTGATCACCTAAATTATTTATACATATACTTCTTTACAACTAAAAAAATATAAATATTCAGTTAACGTTGGGTATTTAATTAAATCCTACTGATTTATTAAGTTGCGCAGTTTTTAAATTTACATAAATTCATACCAAATATTTTGTAAATTCAAGTGTTATATTTAAATACAAGAATCTAGATTAAATTAATTGTATGTAAGAATATGAATATTCTCGAAATTATAATTCTATTAACGTAATCTCTATCTGCATATATAAAAATGTATACAACGTTTTTGAAAAAAAAAGAAAGGAAAATATACCAATTATAATTATTAACAGCAGGAATCTGAAACAATGAAACTAAAATTGTATAAAAATATTTAACAGACAAGATAATTGTAATAAAGTAACACATTAGAATGCAAGTTGAGTTTAAATTCAGGTTTGTAAAACAATAAAAATGTTCATCTTTCCAATGAAAAATATTTTTATAACTATTAATCTCAAAGTATTGTGAATAAACAAATTGAAAAAAAAATAAAAATATATTTATAAGAACTTTCTACGTGTAAATTTTATTGCTGCTGTAGAATTTGTGAATGAGTTAATCATATTTTAACAAATATGTTAACAGTACTTTGAAAAAACTTACTAATAAGCCACACTGGAATTATAAAAAAACGCATACACACACACACATATATATATATATATATATATATATATATATGCAAATATATTACTTTAATTATTGAGTAATTACAACACATATATAAAGTTGTAAAATAGAAAAAAATAGTTTTTAAAATTTCATCACAAATTTCAAATGTTAAATGTTGATATAATTCAAAAAAATTTACAAAAAAAAGTGCCGGTCCAAAAATTTACAATATACATCTAAATAAAATGCACGACCTAAATGTAAATCCGGTTCGTAATTAAGAAATATTTGAAACATTGAAGAAATAATTCTCAATTAACATTTTAAAGTTGAGAAATAACAAAACTAGTTATTTGATGATTGAAAATTGATTTCATTAATTTACAACACTGTCATTACTTTCTTAATGAAATGTAATATATCCCATACAGATGAAATTATAATTATATTCTATAAACCTTGATTTGAAATTGAAACATACTGATTAATAGTTTGAAAATAGTTTGATTCATTGGTTGTCTTTAAATCCAAATACGGTAGTTTTCTTATTACTTTAATATAAAAGATGCCTTTGATGTGCTGAAACATAGGAGTATAAATAAATAAAATAAAAACAATAAGTAAATGTTAAATAAACATAAACAGGTTTTCAGTAAAAAAAAATAAATTAATGACCTACAGTAACAATTCAAGTAAAGATATAACATAGTATTAGGTGTGAAAATGTGTTGGTGTGGTAAACTTGTAGATGTGTATTTACATATAATACAAGTACATAATTTTTACGAATATTTTCTTTCTTATATCATTTATTATTTTTATTATACATAAAAAAATATGATAAATTATTGATGAAATTATCCTCATACAAACATAAATACACAAAGTTTGTTTTAATAATTTATTTAAAAAATACACATAACATTACAATAAAAAAAATATTGACCTTCCAATACATAATGTAATTGTCCGTATACATTTTAACACTCTCGATGCCATCAAAGCAATGTAAATATTGTAAAAAATACTCAGTTAGTAATTGCTGTTTAAAAAATGATTCAATACATACAAATACATGTTTTTTAAATAACTTTATTAGAAACACAAACATTACAATTGATTATGATTACTCAGAACTGCGGCTAAATTCATTTCCTCACTCTAATTAACATTCCAAATACAAGAATATATCATAAACACAATATTTAATAACTGGTTATTATCTATTTTGTGATACCACGACAATGACAGATTTTCTGACTGCAAATCAGGACACTGCTTTCAAAATGTGTATTGATGCGTTAACAAAAAAGACAATAATCAATTATTGTGTGTGGGTTATTAGTTCGTTTGAGGAAACAGGTAATAAATTGAAAGTACATAAAATATACACGATAGCGTCCAAATTAATTCATCGGCTGTAAACTTGCTATATTTAATTAATTAATTACAAAAATAAACAAGTTAGACCTATAAATTGATCCGTATGTGAATGCATTATTTTCAAAAATTACTTGGAAGATATATCTGATTAGTACTTAAATTTTTCTTTAAGTACTTAAAATAAATCACGACGGAAAACGATGGACATAAAACATGTGTTCCTTCTTTTTGAAGAGTGATTTGATGAACATTCTTAGTTTGCTGAAAAATTTAACCTGCTGAAAATGTGAAAAAATAATATTTACAGTTTTTTTTTTATTAATTTTTAAATCACTGTTGCATACATTTACAAGTAATACATATTTAAACAATCAATCAATACGTAATTAAAATAAAATACCCATTTTTTATTATCGTAATTGTATAAACAGAATAAAACATATAGACACAATCTACATATACTTGCTACTGTAACTATAGACAAAAGTAATCGATATTCAATCTTCCCGCCATATATACATACTTAAAACTTGTAGTTTACTTTTTATTAAACGACTTCAAAGTTATTTCAAAGGTTATTATTTATGTTAAATTATATATATATATATATATATATATATATATATATATATATATATATATATATATATATATATATATACGTAGATACATTTAAATAGTCTATATTAAATGACTAATGATTAAATTAAAAAAATGTAATTTTTTCTTTAATTAAATTATATTGATACTATGTAAAAATTCTACTGAACAAACATTTAACAGAATTTTTAAACAAAAAAGATAAGCATTAAATATATAATCAAATAAACAAGACAATATTTTATTATATTTTTATTGTTTTACAAAGCTGTCGGGATAAAAAAATATTATTTTTTCTCTTGAGATTGATGCACTGATACCCAATGCAAACTTCATGATCTTTCTTAAATAATAAAACATGAATTAACATAACGATGAAATATGCTGCCAAGCTATATTCAAATTTTTAACTGACCAATACTCTCTTAATATATTAGCCTTTCGAGAAGAATTCTTCCGTTGAATCTGCTTAGATGTATTATATTTCTCGACATATTTTAAAACATTTATTGCATCTTACACGTAAAATAATATTTTCAAACGTAATACAATTTTTCATAATAACTTTATTATTCAATATGAAATAGAACAAATTTAAAGTCAGTCATTTTGTTTTTACATTTATTTTTTATGTAAATGTTTGTGTCGATTTTTTCTTCATACAAAAATGTTTACAATTTTTGATACATACAAATTACATCTTTGTTACCTCATTGGAGGAAATATTAGGTAAAAATCATAAAAAATTCTGCATTTTTACAAAGTAATCACAAATGGCCTCCAACTTTAATGACAGATTTTTTATAAAAATATATCTATTCATCTACTATGTTTTACACAATTTATATTCGATCGGGCGTAAACAAAAATATTTTATTACACAATAGAAAAACCGTGAAATCATTAACAATTTATTGTGAAATAATCATGCAACCGATGTTTATAAATCATAAAATTTTATGAAGTAAAAATGAATATACATATTTTTATTAAAATATTTAAATATAATACTCTGAATATTTTATAAATCGATAAAGATAAATAAATAAAGGAATAAATAAATATTATTTTAGTACTTCGTATATATTAATATGTATATTTTTTATTTTATTTATTTATTCCTGCTGATACAGTTGTTTTTTCCTAACATGATATATATATATATATATATATATATATATATATATATATATATATATATATATAAAATGCTATTACCTACTTCATATTACAATGTTGTATAATACACTATGATTATTTATTATGAAAGACTATTAAAATACTACAAACATTTATATATATATATATATATATATATATATATATATATATATATATATATATATATGAATTAATCAAAAGAATATACTTTTATCATTTGTAATTTTCTGTCACTGATCATTTCAAAATGACTTCACAATATTACACCCTAAATTATAAAATAATATACTACAAACTCGAATTAACGCTTTCCATATTTATTATTTTCTTTTAAACATTTTTATACGACTTTAAAAATAGTCAAAATCTAACTTAGGTTTTTATCAAAATATTTTTTATTTAGTTTAATAAACGACATAGTACGATATTAATTTTAAACGTATAATACAGAAGAATCTAACCTGCGATTTTAAAAACAATTATTATAAAGAAAAAAAAATATATATGTACATTCACATACACGAATACTTCTTGTGAATGACGTAATGAATAATTAAAATAAAAAGTATATTCCGAGAACGCAATTGTACTAGAGTTTAGTGCGTAAAAATGTTAGTCATAATAATGAAAAACACGATAATTATTTTAAAATAAATTTACAACTATGATAGTATATTCAAAAAAATATTTAGAAAGACCGTCAATCTTAACACTTATCTTTTTTATAGCAATGTCGTTTGGTCTACGTATGCTAATTAATAAATATATTCATTAAGCTATTAAAGTTTATGGATGGTTTTATACAAACAGAAAAATATATTAACGGCGTTATTAAAGTAATAAAATTTTCATTACACATGTAAAAAATATTAATAAATAAATATACTATTCAACGTTTTCAATTATTATAATTCAAACCAACTACTTTCCATAAACATTAAATTACTAATGAAAATTATCAATATTAATAAAATTGGAAAACAGAAAAATATTGACCATTTTTTTCAAATTAAAAAAAGGACATTTTTATTTACATAAATCCTGTTATAAATACTTGTATGGTATTTGAAGCAAAATAAAATGTGACCGTCATTGTTTTAATTTAGAAGAGGTACATTTTAAATAAAATATTAACTCTGCATTTGAATATTTAAACGGGCCATCTACAATAGTCCATTCCTATGAAGGTACACCAATGAGATGATCATTTTTATGAATTAGAATTGTGTTAATTTCTTTTTATTGAAAACATATACTTTTATTAAATTCTCAAATACGTCTTCGAAAATTATCACTGTGTAACCTAGTAATTTACTTTTTCATATTCAAAAATAGTCGCACATAGTTACAAGATTGCGTAAATGTTATATAATTTCTCCTCTATGGTTTTAAGAAAGGTTTAGACGCATAATTTTATTGTGTAACAGTTCATATAAATTTGTAAAAAAAATTGAAAACTAATTCAATAAAAGTCACGTATATCAATATTACATACAGAAACATTATATATATATATATATATATATATATATATATATATATATATATATATATATAATATACATAATATATAAATATAATATACATAATATATAAGTATGCCCATATATCAATTTTATTATGAAATATTACCTTACCTCTACATTTTGTTTACACAAATATGGACACATTTATATAAAGCACGAATTCTTTTAATTTTTTACAATGTTATTATCTGCTATCTCCTTGTACTTCGATCAAGTTTTTAAAACATTTATGACATACCATTTGGTAGCCTTCAGTTAAATATTAATACTAGATAATAAATTTAAATAAACTATAAAAAGTCACCACAAAACTCATTAATTACATTTATTTATCACATTTCGTTTTGTTTAATAGCGGCACTATTGGCAATTGTTTTTAAAGTCCATTTTTTTAATAAAGAATTGAGTTAAATAATTCGATAATTTTTATATAATAAATACATTACATAAAATAAAAACGCAATGGATTATATCAAATATAAATACTATTTTTTAAATATTTATAAAGAAATACTTGTACATTTTTAAACAAATATTTTTTACTTACCAATTTATAGATGTTTCAATTTTATATTGTAAAAATAAAACACTAACAACAAATTATGTTCATTATACTAAACGTCATTTAATATTACTTTTGTAACAACTAAATAATTTTACACTTAACATACTGAGAAAGATAACTATTCATTATGACAAACACATTTTTGTACTTTTTATATGTAAATTTACATACCTCTATATTTAAAGATTAATATTTTTTCAGCAACTGACATTTTTGAACTGGAATTAATTTAACTCTCACCACCAGGGGGTATTACTTTCTAACAAATTAATATTTTTCTAGAAATACCAACATCTGGAATTATACATATTTTATTTAAAAATACTGAGAATCTAAAATTTTCATATTTATATATATATATATATATATATATATATATATATATATATATATATATATATATTAAACATATACACATTAAGTACACATATTAATTAAAAATGTTTTATTTTTACAAAAATTTCATTTACAATTAGTTTCTTCTAAAAAAATATAAATATAAAAAATATTTTTACATTCTTATGTAAGTGTTTAGATGCATATACAGAAATAAAATGTTTATTTTTTATCATCAGAAGTTAATAAAAGCGTTTGAGAGTAAAATGTTTTTCTATATTAATACTTGAAAATTTTTGTTAATTCCTGTAAACTCTAAAAAAAATAAAAAATACTGAGAATCTAAAATTTTCATATTTATATATATATATATATATATTAAACATATACACATTAAGTACACATATTAATTAAAAATGTTTTATTTTTACAAAAATTTCATTTACAATTAGTTTCTTCTAAAAAAATATAAATATAAAAAATATTTTTACATTCTTATGTAAGTGTTTAGATGCATATACAGAAATAAAATGTTTATTTTTTATCATCAGAAGTTAATAAAAGCGTTTGAGAGTAAAATGTTTTTCTATATTAATACTTGAAAATTTTTGTTAATTCCTGTAAACTTTAAAAAAAATAACTTCAATGTCGTAATTTTGTTCTTAAATCATCATTTTCTGATTTCAATAGTTTTATCTCCTCCATTAATTTCTGAAAAATTAAATTCATTCTTTGTTCATGGTAGATAAATTGTTTAACCAAACACAGTTTCATATTCATGAATTCGAATCTCATTTTTTCTGATACATCCTCATTTTGTTTTTTAATAAGCTCAATTAAATGTTCAATAGTATTATTACCATAACTCCTCTGTGGTTCTTTTGCTGTACATGATTCTTGTATAATAGAAATGTCAACTGATTGAATATCAGTGTTCAATGGTGATGATGTTAGTTCAGTTGTTTCACTATCTGCAATTTTAAATGGAGATAGAATTGTGTTGTCAATTGTAACAGTTCCATCCATTAAATTTGCTTTAGTCTCAACCCACTCATTTGTTCCTTCGCTAATAATTTCTTTTATGCAATCATCCCCAATGCTTGTAAAAGACAGATTTGATGGCATTTCCATGCCCATTGTATGCAAAAAAGAATCCACCGATACGTTAGCATTTTTTGGACTTGAATGGTTCTCTGTGTCTAGATTTATTATTAACGAATTCAATGCATGTGAAAAACAAGATTCAATATTTTTTTCATTATCTTCCTCCATATTTTGATCCTTTACTTCATTAAGATTATTTAATGATGTAAGAGATCCTGACTGACATGATGCATTATCTCCTATTGTTTTATATACAAGATTATTAATATCACCAGTATCAGCTTTCATTGTAGCAAGTATATTATTACAATTCCGTAAATCTAATACATATATTAGTCCATCTTTTGTACCCATAGCAATCTCTGTTCCATTGCTCATTATGTCATGAGACTGTAATGGATGGTCCATTAATTTTGATACTACTTTCACATTATTTTGTAGATCATAACAATTAAAAATACAATCGTATCCAACAGATGTCATAAAAGAAACATTTAAAGGCGAGAATGCTACATCCACACAAGGAGCAGAATGTGCATTTTTAAGACCAAATTTTTTTCTTTTCGTATTTATATCCCAAACAACAACATCCCCTTCATCATTAGCTGCAGCAAATAAAGATCTTTGTAAACTATGAAAACGTATTGCTGAAACTGAATTACTAGTAGAACGGACCTGCAAAATTGAGATATTTTCAGAGTTTCAAAATTAATACAAAAGTAATAGTAATAGTGTTACCATTAGTTTCTCAGTAGTGATATTAGATCCCATACTGTACAATAAAATATCTCCATTTAAACATCCTGCAGCCAAATGTGTGTCTTTAACGCAAAAATCTAATAGACTTATAGCATCATTTGCTGATGTTAGTGTTTTTCTTACACAATTTTTCTTTAAATCATATAGTATTAATTCTCCAGTTTTTGTTCCAATTGCAAGATGTCTTTTAACACTATGTTGGAATGTAGCCACTGTTGGATTATTGACATTTTGTATAGTTCGAAATTTATTCCAACCATCGTTTTTAAAGGCAACAACTTCAATAGAACCTTTCTGTGGAATTGTAGCAAACAATTCACCATGTTCACTAACTGTCATAGATTTTGAAACTGTAGAACCACAATACGGATCATATTCATATTTCAAATCGTATGATGGAACTTCAAATAATTTTATATTACTACCACACGATGCTAAATACAACATTCTTCTAATTTAAATATAAAATACTGAATTCAATTAAACTACAAAAAAAAATACAAATTTACACAAAACAATCATTTCAGTTTAAAAATGAAAATCAGTTTAAATGTCATTTGCAGTACCATCTATCTGAAAAATTAACAATCAACTGTCGATTGAGATAGAATGTTCGTAGATAAAGACTGATGCAGAATACGTGGACGTAATTTTTTGTTTACATGCCACAAGAAAAAATTGTGTTTTAATAATATAAACGAAATAAAATCGTAGCAGCAATTAATATTCGTTAATTGGCCCACATAAATATATCTTAATATTTTAAAAAGAATATTTTTGGTATCAGGTACGTTGGTAATTAAAATATTCAAAACTATTGAAAAAAAATATAATGTAGCTAAATTAATTAAAAAGTAATCAAAATTATGTGTAAGAAAATAAAAGTATGAAATGTAAAAAATTGCAATTATCATTGAAAATGCTTCAGAAAATATACGAAATATTGCATTCATTGAAGTTAACCTTACTTTTTGTTACATTCTACTCTCAATTTTACAAATTTTGTGTATTTATTTTGATGTTTTCATTTTTTCAGAATGATCACCGATGTACAATTAGCAGTCTTTGCAAATGTCTTAGGAGTGACATTGTTTTTATTAGTGGTTCTTTACCATTATATAAATGCAAATTATTCTAAATAATGAGTAGACGTATTGAATTTTTTATTTAGAATTTATTGAAAGTAATGTAAGACTAAATGTGATTTCAAATAAACTAATTTTTTAATATTAATTTGTTTTACTATATACCTGTATAAAGGAATCGATTTGTAAATATGTTCTTACCAAACACGAACAGGAATTCTACCTTATAATTAAAACATTTCATACAAAACTCAAAATAGTTTGTTTTGGAAAACACACCTTGTATAAAATTTACATTTATGTATGCATATATTTATTTATATACATATTGAAATAAATTGATGTTTATAAAAATTATTTAGCTATATTATCGAGGAAAAATACAAAAACACAAAGTTATGTAATGTACTTTGTTTTTTATAAAGCAACATTTATTTTTAAATAATACAATATAATAAATATTTTTTATAAAATATATAAAAATGTCACTACAAAAAAATAATTACATTTTTTTCTAAACGTTGATATAAATAAATCATGAATGACAATTACAAATAATATAAATTATTATATTACAAATCACATCTTCGTGGTTGTAAATACATGTTTTGACTTTCTTGACTACTAAAAATAAAATTCACAAATATGTGTATAATATAAGTGCAACAATTGTTATATATATATATATATATATATATATATATATATATATATATATATATATATATATATATATATATATATGTTATATGCATGGATTGAAGAGTAATTCTTTTAAATTTTATTGAAAGTATGTGATTGTAACTTTAGTGATTTGGCAGAGATGTAACCACTTATTTAGATAAAACACTAAAAATTTTGAACAGTGGCTAGCATATAACAAAAAAAAATTCACAAGTATAATAATTTGAAATACATAAACTCATGCCATAAATTTCATGTTCATGTTATATAAAAAAAAACATTTTAATAATAACTATTTTACCTTGAACTATCTGAAGATCTACTACAACATTCTTCTTTATATCCTAGTGTATCTAGTGATAAATATTTATCAGGGGTAGCAGCTTCAAGTAATATTTCTAAACCTGAACGCAGATCTTCAAATGTAGGTCTTTCTTTCGGGCAGGCATTCCAACATGATAGCATTAAAGAATATCTTAAATAAAATATGATTTTATATATATATATATATATATATATATATATAAACTATGATTACCACAAGTGGTTGAAAAATTTTAAAAAGAGAATTTAAATTAAATTTCATCTTTCAATTAACTTACAACTCTGAACTACAATTTTTTGGACATTCCATTCGATAACCTGACTGAAGTAATTTTAATAATCGACTAGTAGGTATACTAGGGTAAGGACTACTTCCAAGAGTCACAATTTCCCAAAGAAGTATTCCAAATGACCAACTAAATAAAAATAAATAATTATTAATTATCACTCAATTTTAAAAAATAAATAAATTTAAAAACAGCTACATAAATATTTCAACTTTCAAATAGTAAAATGAAAAATAACTTACACATCACTTTGTGTAGTATATAATTGATGAGTAAGAGACTCAAGAGCCATCCATTTTATAGGCAATTTACCATTTCCCATTTTTTTATATAAATTTTCTTGGTATATGTCACGACTAAGGCCAAAATCAGCAATTTTCATAGTTCGATCGGCAGTAACAAGAACATTCCGAGCAGCCAAATCCCGATGCACTACTCGATTACTAGATAAATATTCCTAAATATGAATCATCAATAAAATTTGTGAATTTTTCATCTTAAATAACAAATATTCAAAATTATTAATTTGTTTAACATAAATACTCTTTGTTGTTTTATTAAATTTTTTATAAGTTATTTTATAGTATTTTATTCTTAAATTTCAAATTCATTATTAACTATTTGTGTTATATAGTAACAATTTAAGTATTTAGCATTATTATTAAATCCATAAATAATTTAATTGTTTTTCAAACTGACATATTTATTACATACTTGTAATTTTGAATCATTGATTTACATTTATTCTGTCAAAAATAACTACTAGAACATTTATAACCATTGCAACAAATATTTCTTTAAATTATTACAAAATTAGTTCTTACCATTCCTAAGGCAATTTGTCTACTGAAAGAAAGTAGATCAACTGATGTAATGTTTGATTCTTTTGTATCACAGTTTGAGACATCTATATTTGTTTCATATGACAAATTGAAGACATTGTTACTACAAATGTTATAATAACGATTTTCTGGGGTATCATTTTTTTGTAATGAAATATTTAGCATTTGTAATTGGTTCCAAAAAGAACGTAGATATTCCTATATATCGAAAATATTTTATGAATCTATGTAAAGTATAAAAGTTCTCAGTAGTAAATACATATAATTTACTAATCAACATATTAACTAAATAAAATGTTAAACAAAAAAAATACCTGTAAATCACCAAGTGAACAATATTCTACAACAAGGTACATTTTATGATCTAAAGTATCTGCCATACAATATCCAATCATTGAAACTAAATTAGGATGTGGTTCTATTGATTTCATCATTTCAATTTCTTGTTTAAATTGTTGAATATCTTCAACTGCAGCATCATCTACAGAACGATAATAAAAAATTATGTAATATCTATATTTTTAAATTTAAAAACATATTTATATCACCTTTTAACATTTTGACTGCTACATTTTGTTGTTTTGGAATAAAGAATCCACGTCTAACAACTCCAAATGCTCCTTGTCCTAACAAAGAATGTAAAACTAAATGATTCCGTGGTATTTCAAATATATCATCTGTGTAACACTTATTTTTTACTTCAAAAATACTCAGAACTTCATTTGATTTTTCCAGACCCTTTAAAAAAATCATAACTTTAGGTCATGCAATCAATTTAACATCTATTGCCTTACCTTAAAATATTTCTTATTAAGGGGATTTAGTTTTCTTTTTTTCTTATAAAAAAATACTATTATTCCAACAATAATGAAAATTGTTAATAAAATACTTATAATGACAACAGATACATTGATAGTTTTATTTACATAGGATACATGCTCTGAAAATGAATACATTCATTAAAAAACAAACATTTTTTAAATATTTTTCAGAAAATTTAATATAAATAAAATATTAATTGACTGACCTAGATGCCTTGAATATAAATCTTTTGATATAGTTTTTATCTCTGATGCAAATGGACTTTGTCCTCCTTCAGAAATTGCTGTTACTTTAATTTCATATATTGCTCTTAAACTGACATTTTTGAAAGTGAAATTTGTATTATCCTACAAAAGAAGAGAAATATTTAAAAACCACTAACGTATTATTTGACCAGAGTATTTAAATTCTTTAATTCGATAAATTAATTATAGTAATAAAAAAGATTTAGTTTTTTATGCAATGAAATTTGTATTTCTATACATCAACAATTTTACAAATTGTTATATAACTGAAAATCACAGAGATAGTATAATATATACATATATATATATAAACAAAATTGCTATTTAATTTAGTTTTTCAATAAATTTCTTTAATCTAAAAAATCAAATATTTATGAAATATTTTCTGTACATTTAAAAAATGAAAGTTACAAGAGTAAATGCTACTATTATCATACAAAAATAGTAGAGCCAAGTTTAGGAATAAATTATTAAATTAAAAATATTTTTAATTTTTTAACTTACTCCTGAAATATTTTCGATGAAGGAAATGACACTGCTCAAATCATTTTGATTATCAATTTTGATTTCTAATGTATAAATATCAGGCTGCAATTCAGGCTTCCTCCATTTTACGAACACATCAAACATACATATTTTATTCTCTATGTAATAATGTTTACAATCTGATACTTTAATTTGAAGATCCTCAGGTTGATCAGGAGCTATTAAAATCATTTTCATCCATAAAAATATAAATTATAATATAAAAATTAATAATATAGCAATTGCATTATTTAGGTTTTTTTATTTAATACATATTAAGGCACTTACGGCATTCCTTTAAATTTTTTTTCCCCTCTAAGCAAGTAGGTACAAGAAAAGAAAACCACAGTTTATTGGAATCATTATCATCTGAAGCCTTTGCAGAAATACCCACAGTATAATTTCCTCCAAATTTCAATTCAGTTATATGAACTGTATATAATTCATCCTAACATGGAAAAAGGGATGTATATTTCATAATTTATTTAATAAACAGCATGTTATATATTATTAAACAGTCATAAAAGCTGATTTGTACTTTATTAAGCAATAAAAAGTCACTAAATGAGAAAAAATGATACTTTTTGTTGAAAAATTAAAGATTACCTGATTTATTGTTCTATCACTGATATCGAGGTCCGATGTAATTAGAAGAAATTCATAAGAACATGTCAGTTCTGAAAAGTTTTTATCATAACAAAGATATAATCAACTATACTTACAAAATATCAATTAATTAAATTTAACATTATTAATTGTGGACTAGTAAAGTTTTTTTTATGAAAAAAACGAAAATGAAATTATTTAATACTGAAGTGTTGTACATAATACATTGATTGTACGTATTAATCTAAAATTAATAATTTTTCAATGAAATAAAATATATGAATGTAAAAAAACAATATACCATATTACGTTAAATGCATATTACAAAATAGACACATACATGTTATTATATGATTATTAAAATATTGCAAATAAATAATATATAACCTTCTGATGGTGTCCAACATACATCAACTTCATAAGATTTATTTCCTGGCATTAATCTCAAATTTTGTGTCTCTATATTTGAAATTGGCAAAACTGTACCATTTTCTGCAAGGGTAGTCGTTTCCATGCTTCCATACAATTGTAAACCATTTTTTAAAACCCATAGCATAATTTTATATGTTGTATTTGAAATTAAATTTAAAAATGTATAAGCCGTTTCATTAGTCTAAAAAAAGATTTTTATTTGCAAAAATACTTAATTATATTCGTTTAAAATGTGACTATATACATTGAAAATTAATACTAGAAAATAAATAAAATATACATTTAAAAAAAATACTTACAGATGCAATAGTTACAGTTGAATTAGAAATATCATTTTCTAAGGTCAAAAAATAAAATAATGTACTGGAATTACTTGATGGAGATATCCATTTAAATGTTAATTGATAGGCATCACGGCAATGTAATCTCAAATTATTATTTTCGTCATTCATTAATAGAACAGATGGATTTTCTTCTAAAATAAATAAATAATTATATATATATATATATATATATATATATATATGTAATTTGTTATTAATAAAAAATACTTTGAGTAAATGGAGTTATATAATAGTGATCATATTTTAATTAAGAGTAAAGT
The DNA here is from genome assembly GCA_034766995.1 of Acanthacorydalis orientalis. NCBI lineage: Eukaryota > Metazoa > Arthropoda > Insecta > Megaloptera > Corydalidae > Acanthacorydalis > Acanthacorydalis orientalis. Next base: position 18,829,911 of record CM068321.1, on the reverse strand, counting down.
GCAATAACTTTTTAATAAGAGATCGTATTTTTAAATAATAAAAATATTTCTAAAAAGAATAGTTTTGTTTGATTTTATATATATATATATATATATATATATATATATATATATATATATATATATATATATAAAACAGTGTATCTATAAATTAAATATTAAATTGATGCTATACGTTGATATGTTTATGTTAGATAAGTTAGACAATATATTTACCTGATAATGTTACGTTGTCCAAACACTCACAAAAATAATTATCAGTTATAGAATTGTCCTATAAAAAATATATTTAATAAATAACAAAAATCTGTAAAAGATTTGTTTCAAAAATTAGATATAAACTACATAAGCATATTTAAATCAATTAATCTACATATAACTTATTTTGATATTAGAAATATTTACATAGATATTATTACTTTAATGATTATGTATTTAGGAAAATTTAATGTTGTAACATTCATCTACAATTCATTATTAAATTCCATAAAGTAACGGGGCGATTTTTGATGCACAAGGTTTTAAATATGTATAGCCTTGAAAGGCTTCTATGTATATAAGTTTATATTATGTAAGGGAAGACAAAACATAGAACCTTCAATAAAAAAAAATCTTATTATATTTTATTGTAACAACAAAAATATTTGTATATGCCTGAAATTCCTAAAAGTAAAGCTCTAAATAAAATACTTTTATGTCTATACCATAAACGGCTACTACAATAAAGCACCCACAATATTATTTTCCTATCTGTTAAGGATGTACAGGTAAAAGTGTATGAAATAATACAATTTAGAAGTGGTACAATAAATGTTTTATCTAACTGAATTTTAAATTTTTATTAAAAACTGTAAAAAAATAAAAACATTACATATTTAAAAAGTACGTTGTTTGTCTTTCCAAATACAAATATTAATTATTTAAAAAAGTTTATTTTTAAATGAAAACTTCAGACATTAATTTTTTTTTAAAAAAAAACAGGATATTAACTAGTTCAAATTAATAAAACTGTGAATAATAATAAAGGTAGACGACGAGAATTAGAATTAAAACTGTATTAAAATAATATACCAAAGAAATAAAAAAAAAAACAGAACTTGACAACAAAAAATATAATATAATAATATATAAATAAATAATATGGATAAATATTACATACAATTTTTTTACAATTATATATATATATATATATATGGACGTCAGTAAATAATTTATGCAATATTTAAACCAACAATTAATTTTATAAAAATACTTTCGTTTTTTAATAAAACTTTAAGTATTGAATGAAATTAATTATAATAAGCCCTTTGTGCGAAGATCCATTTACAATTTAATATAAAGCTAATAAATTTCAACTCAAAATAATTACAAATGTCTATAAATTATATCAATTATAAAAAAAACATATTTTTTAATAACTTATAAGTAATGAAAATGTCATTATTTAGACACGATAATAATTAGGCTTTTAACAATTAATAAACTAAAAAGTTCTTTTCTATAATTATGTTAACAGATTAAATAGTTGACATAGAAATTAATTTAATATTCATTTCATAAAAATATGAATTGTATGTTAAATCACGTATACTCACACAAATATTGTTATTTAAATTTATTGTCAATATTTCATCATTAGTAAAGTAGCACTGAAACAAAAAAAATGATTGATTTCTCTCTCTCTCTCTCTCTCTCTCTCTCTCTATATATATATATATATATATATATATATATGTGTGTGTGTGTGTGTGTATATATATATACAAGCTTTTAAATTTGTTTGAAAAAAATGCATGGCTGTATTTAAAAATTGAACCAAATATAGATCTAAACGTAGACTAAACAATAATATTTATGCAACAAATTTGATCAACTCAAAATAAATATTGCAACTAATATATATTGCACACATTGTACTTCTACAGACAGTTATAAACATGAAGAAAAATTGTATATTGATGCATCTGAATAGCTATAAATATGTATTATAAGTATCATAATTAACCTGTTCCATCCATATAACAATTGATCATGAGATATTTCACTTATCGCATTTTATTTTTATTCTTGTATTAATAAAACCATGAATTAATTATTATAATTAATCAATAATAATATTTTCCTTAATGTATGTATTTAATACAGTATTGATATATATATATATATATATATATATATATATATATATATATATATATATATATATATATATATATATATATATAGAGAGAGAGAGAGAGAGAGAGAGAGAGCACATATATTACACTTACAATAAAAATAATTTTCTTTTTTATCTATCTGATATTAATCGTTTGAGTTAAATCCAGGCCTATAGCCAGATCGTCATATTAAAGAGGGCAAACATAATTTTTGAATTGTTAGAGGTTACGGTGTAAATGCGCTCATAGAAATGATTTTTTGGTGCGTGGAAACGTTTTTAATTATCAAGGTAACCCCATTAGGAAGATTCTCCATGATTTTCAAATTCCCAAAATCGCAGGTTTTGTTAGGGAAGGGGGAGGAAATGACCATCTGGCCCACCCTTGAGTACGGGTCTGATTAAATTTAAATTGAACATGAAAAAATAATATGTCCTCGGTTTTTTGAAAATTTTTCCCGGAAAAAACACGCAGAGTCAATTAAAAAATTTCAATAACACATCACACAACATTTAATTATTAAGCGCGGATAACTACCGGCAACGGTAAGGGCATCGCAAAACCTTTATAAAAATGCCGGCCACACGATGCCATGTATACTACTTTTTAATTAATAAAATTATTTTTGATTTTAAATAATATTTATGCTGTATGAAAATGCAATTTCAATGTACAACTAATAAGAATGTTTATTCATGAAGATTCTATATTTCTTGTGAATGAGTGGGTTTTAGGTATCTGTTGTATTTCTTTTCTTGGAATATTTAAACATTCAATAACATTTAAATTCATAACTAATGCCACATAGCTGTTATTGTATTGGAATACTTAAGATTTTACACCCCTAATAAAAGTGTAATACGAAAAGTTTACATTCGTCGACAATAGGTCCATTGTATCTTCTAAACTTAAGTTTTCTTGGAATCTGTATTTCCAGAAGTTCGTTGAAAATATCATAAAATATTATAGTATTTCATTCGTGTTATTTTTTATTTTAACTGATTCAAACAGCGGGTTAAAACATATCAAATATAATAATAACGTATAATTTAATATATACATTTTCATTAATGAAAATTTAACCATTTTATCAAATAAGTACACTCTTTTTCGTATTATTGATTAAATTCGACGGTATATACTTTTTTTTGTTAATCTCGATACAAATTTATAAAGTACACAGTCGATATTATAAAGAATAAATGTAATAACCGTAAATGGCACTTTGGGAGAAAAAAATGTTTGAAGATGTAATTTGAAAGTAATACAAATTATACATTAGTTTACACAACACCCATACAAATATTACTAAAGACGAAGAATAAAATCTATTGCAGATATGTCATATAAATAATATTTTGCACAAAATGTATTGATTATAGACGCAAGATCTATTGTCAATTTAAATACATGTCCTTCAGACAATATATATATATATATACGCATGTAAGCAATGTTCCTTTATTTAACAAATATTTTTCATACAAGAAAACGAGACTGATACCTTATATTCAGTAGTTTATACTGTAACTTATGAATTATTTATTTGAATAATAATTTAATTATGATAATCTATTCACAATTGATATACTCATTGATTAATCACCTGCGTTTAGATGTCTAGGAACAAAGTGTGTACGTTTGTATTCATTGTTCAAATACATAAACACAAAAATACGCACATATATATATATATATATATATATATATATATATATATATATATATATATATAATCAAATAAAAATATGACCCAAATAAAACATGTTCCTTAAATAATAATATTTGTATATAAACAAATTTGCATTGATACACTTTAAAATATATATGATTTTTTTTGTCAAACTGAAAAACGTGGATATATGACAATATTCGAAATAACGATGTATAATAAATCAGTTCTTTATTCTGGCTATTGTCGCGATGTCTGTATTAATCTAAATCAATTTAATCTAAACCTACTCGAAATAGTAATCTACTGTCACTGTTCTTTTCAAAAATTCAAATCAAATAATTCACGGGTCGCGTCAAAAGTTTATTTTAATTTTAAATTAGGCAACTCTTGACAAATAAGTTTAAAAATTCGAGGACAATGAAGAAATATTATTTTATCATATGCAAAACGTTAGAAGTGTTATATACAGATGACGAATATAAACATTTTAACGGCGTGTTCGGGAGATCATTTTGAATTGAAAATGTTACATGAATATCGGTCCTATTATCCGGTTAAGTAATTATAAGAAATCTAAATATTATTAGCAACATAGTCAATTGACAAGATTAACTTCAGTTACCTTTAAATAATAAACAAAATTATTGAAATTAAATTAAAAGAATTTATTTCTCTTAACAAATGTTCAAAATATACTTATTGGGCTCGAATACAAGCTCGACATCCACGAATCAACAAACCATAAATGTGAATAATGTATTATTATTGAGAAGTTCATTTAATGAATTAATAATCGTTTCGAGTAATTGTGTCTATGAGTATTTATTCAATGCTGTATATTAGCTACTTCAAATATCTTCAAAGAGTTTAAATACAGAAATCTTAGAAGCCATTAATGGAATCTCTATATATATTCAATCTATTAAGAAATAAACAGTTAGCTATGTAGTATTTTCTTTCCTTAACAGGATGATGTATTACGATGCTCTAACAGCACATACTTTGTTGAATGTAAAGTATCTTTTAAAATCTCATAAATTCTATTTTCGAGAAATGTGTATTTTCTAAATTTAAACTATCGTTTATTTAATATTATGCCTTTGAATCGATTAAAACACTAATACATTTCCGGTTTCTTGTAGCTAAGTAACTAAATAAAATATAAACTTTGTTACAAGACATTGTTCTGGCACTGTAGCAAAATTCGGTTTTACAAATGAATTTTATTTCACCCCTCAAAGCACGAAAAAATTTTGAATCAAAAATGTTCAATAAATTATTATTTATTAATGTTTATGCACTTTTACAAATGTATTGCTTATTAGTTACAGTAATAATATATAAAACAGATACTCATTAAATATTAATTAAGAAAAAATTACCCGTTACAAGTACAATACTATTTTAATACATGAAATCGGTTGTATATTAATAATCTGTTTTAATTCAAATTGGACTATTTTATTAGAATAACATGAATTTTAAGTATGAACATATCAATAATTATAAAAGAAATAATATTCCAATACTTACATCAAAATGGGAATATAAATATAAACATTGAACCATACAATTCACAACACTTATCTGAGAAAATATTTGCTTATTGTTGTCTTCAACACCGATCACTGCACATACAACCCGTAATAATAGTGTAAAATACATTTGTTTGTAATAATTTGCCATGCTGCGCGATAAATTTTCATTTAGTGAGTACTTATCAGTTTACGAATTCGAATCTGAGAAATGTCTTTACATAATGATATATATATATATATATATATATATATATATATATATATATACATAAATGTTTATATATGTATATTGAATGAGACTAACAATAAACACTTAACACTTACGATTCTACAGTTATGATATGAAACGAATAAACATTTAAACGTGATATTTCGGATACATGTAATTATTTGTTACATAAAAGATGATTGACTTCTATAAACAATTTTTATTTTTATACATAAAACACATTTATTGAAAGTTATACGTTTAAAATATTACGAATTACGCACATGAAATTCACACATGCACTATATCTTAGGTAAGTAAACAAACTGCTGTCTTTCGACTATACAAACAATGCAAAACTGATAAATTTGTATTCGACCAATACCTATTGGGCTAAGGTATCAAAGATAGAATGAACTTTTATTAATAACAGTACTTCACAAAAAGGGTACCTATATGTGCATACACACATTCATTCATATATATATATATATATATATATATATATATATATATATATATATATATATATATATATATATATATAACTGCCTTTATGAAAAATATTATTATAAAATATTTGTTCATTTTTCCGTAATAAAATTTTCAGTGAATCCATAATTACTTTCAACAACTATACAAATTTGACTAGCAATTCATTTATATTTAATTGAGATTAGAATAGACTAGAACATTTCGTTTAATTTTACTTATTTTAGCAAAACCATTCAAAAATAAATAAAAACGAAGAAGTTGTGATAATAAAGTGTTCCTAACAAGAGCCCCTGCCATCATATTTGATGTTCTAAAGCAAGTGTGTCTATTATATATGTATATATATATATATATATATATATATATATATATATATATATATATATATATATATATATATATATATATATATACCGTTAAATAAAATAATTTATATTTCATAATGTTAGCATCCATTTACAATAAAAATTAATAAAAATCGCATGTTTATTTCCTAGCCGAATAATAATATAAAAAAAAATAAAATGATTGTATAAAATGAAAACGAAATAATTTATTATTAGTTTTAAAAATAATTTATATTAATCTCAAATTTTCTCACAATTAAATGAATTAAATTGGATATAAACAACAACACCATGGACATTGTTGTAGTTAGTGTTTTTCAGGTGTAGACAATAGTAATAGAGGCTACATTCAAAAACGTTAATAAACTTCTAGTAAGATATTATGTCCTTAATTATTGATACATTTTTACTTATATATTATAACTAGTTTAATGGATTGTAAAAAAAACTCATACTTTTCTCAATTAATTTACATTCTTTATAAATTTTTAGATTTTTTTTAACTCAATTGGTGTGTTGCACACATTAAAAACTCGATATGAAATGAGTTTTTTTTTGTTATAATCATAAATCCTTAGGTTACTGTTTTTAGTGTAAACTTTATATCAAATATTTTAAATAGGTAAGAGATTACTTACTTTTAAAATTATTTATAATAATAAAAGACTTTTGTAGAGCAATTTTTTATGATTATGTTCATTGATTGTATAAATCTATATATATATATATATATATATATATATATGTATAAAATCATAAGAGACATAAAATGTGATGAGGAAAAAATGTAGACAATATATCAGTGAAACAAATATTTATTACATAGAATTTCATTTGAATATTTGGAAGATTATGTATTGAAATGAACAGTTACAATTAACTGACAATTAACATTTTTGTACTTCAAATATAATCATTTACATTGCAATTATTCTGCGATTATAACCTTCTAACAATTTTTCAGCTGTTTCTAGATTTTTTTTAACCATTTTGGAAACATAATTCCATGGTCCATAGATGTATGCCATTCTTTCTTTGGTTTTTTTCATAAATTTTATAGCAGTTATTGTTTCATGCCTAAAAAAAAGTACAAAATTTTATGATACAATAAAACTTACAATACTACATATTACTGGATTCAAACTGGCTACTCATTATAATCATATCTTTTTACTTACTTGAATTTCAATGAATGTTGAAATTCAAGTACTTGTATATGTTTCAACATTATGAAACATGTTTTAATCATTTGTTTGGTTACCGAAATACTATTCTCTCCAAATTGAGTACTCAACATTTTAAGAATTTTTTTTTGGTATGTTAATGCTTTTTCATACTTTCTACTATCTTCATAATCATAAGCTATTTTTTCACATATATGTCTTAATTTTATATTATTTTCATGAAGGCACCTTTCAAAATGCATTAGAGCTCTTGATAACATACCTTTTTCTATCGAGAATATATTAAAATTAAATTAAAAATTTGTATAGGTATAACGTTGTGTACAAATTCACACCATAATATATATATATATATACATATATATATATTTATAAATGAAGGAAAATGTTTAAATACTTACGTTCCAAATGACATCCTGCATTATATTTTTCAAAATTAATTATTACGGTACATTTACAATCAAAACAAACTGTATTGTTTAATAAAACTCGTCCACCACACTGTGTGCACTTAAAAGCATTAAATAATTCCTAAAAAATAAATTAAAATGATTCAATGTGATTCCTATTTTAGATCTTTAATTATATTGAGAAGAAATTAACAACTATTTAAAAAACACATACGTAATAATATTTTATTTCATAATCATCACTAGAACAAATAACACATTTACAGGTAAAATAATACTGAGTTGATAACTTTAACTGACGATTTTCAAATGATTCTACAGTGTATTGAGTTCCATAACTGTTAGTTATTTCTTCACCTATATTTATATCCTTTGCAGCACGTACAATAAGCCTATAGTTGTAAAAGCTAAAACAATAGTACATTTTATTAACATATTTTATAATAAAAAAGAAACTATAAATGGTGAACAGTTTAAACTATTTATTTTATTAATTTAAGCAAAAAAATTCTATGCAATAATTAAATCTATTATTTTTTTTACTTACTCTGTAACAATATTTGAATCACATGAATGATTCATCATACTTGTAGAAGGACAAAGGGCACTGATATAATTTTTTCCTACATCTCTATTTTTATTCCTAATTGGTAACACACAAGCATTACATTGGATTTGACACATATGTCGCAATAAAAGTGAACTAATATATTTTTTAAATTTAATTACATCCATGGAGCATTTAGTTAAACACCATTGGAAAAAATCAGTCTTTTTTTCTAGATACGTAATCAACATTACTGCAGTCTACAAATAAAAATCAATTATTGTAATTACACTATATAGTATTAACTTTTTTAACTTACTAAAGAATATAGAGAAACATCTTCTAGCTTCATTTTGTCAATATTTGATACTAGATTATAAACTGAAGCATAATTATTTGTAGATGAACTAATATCTGTTAAATCTTGTTTAGAATTAAAATTTACATGTGATCCTTTTAATAAAACTTTCAGTGCTAAACTTCCTATACCAACTGAATATAATAATTCTGAGGATAATGCAACACACTCCCATCGATGATATAAGTCCCAGGCAAGTTGTTGACATTTTTCTGAACAATAAGATACATTACTACAATTTGTACATCTAAAAAGAATAAAGAAAATTAAACACTTTTAAAATTAATTACATGTTTTTATTATACAGTTTTGTTTTAATATAATCTCTTATTATTACTGCAACTTTACCAAAAATAATACACAATACCAATCAAGTTATTTTACCAAAAATAATACACAATACTAATTTTAAATGGAAAAAAAATATAAGCATACGTACAATAATAAATATTTTTTTTACATATGAATATGTAATATTATGAACACTTACGGTAATGCACTTCTTTTACAATTAATTCCACAATGGAAGCATGAAAGAGACCTTTTTTCAACTAATACTGCTGCATATGGATCTTCTGAAAATAAAATGTCTCCTTTTTTTATATCTTTTACTGCAATTACATATCTTCCAACCATTTGTGAATGCCTAATAAGTAAACAGAATATGAGACCTTGTTTCATAGAATAACAAAATTAGCTATTTAAAATTCATTACATATTTACTAAAATTATTTGTAAACAAATGAATATTCTATCAAAGTTAAAATATAATTTGTAATAATTAACCATTCATTTTATTAAGAAATTGGTACATTGTTATATAATCAATTATAATATATTTTTTTAATTCCAGAAAATTACAACATATATTTACTATTTTTTAAATAGTGAAATACCATATCATAAATTAAAACATGGTTTAAATTTCAAAATAAAATATGTAAACATTACCTCACTGAAATAGCATTAGAAGCATATAAAAATTCTGCATTGTTTCCATATGCTGGCTCTGGTATGGAAATTACAGGTAATTTCTGTTTAAACCCTATTGCTTTTTCATTGATTTTTAGTTGCAGACTATTTAAATTTTTTTTTATTTCACCTGAAAGTAAATTATAATTTCATACATATATAATATACAAATATAACATGCAAATATAGACATAATTTTTTGAGATTTACAAATATATTTGATTCTACCTTTATTAATTTGAGATATATTTGCTTTCAGTAACCAAATGGTTGCTCCATCTAATGCATTTTGTGCTTCAAGAAAGTTTCCAATATTACAGTAACAATGAGCAAGTCGAAGAAATACTTTATGTTTTAAAGAATCGGGATATGTATTATTAAGACAGTGTTTAATGTCATTTATACATTTCTGAAATAAAAATTTTACATTAAAATTAGTGTAAATTCACACACACATATACATATGACTACAATTCTCAATATATTGTACTTACATCATAATTTGAATATTGAAATTCCACAGCTGACCTGTTAGCAAATGCTAAAGCTAACTGAACTGATCCCAAAGGAGCAGCTAATATACTCTTAGTATAAAAATATGCACTATCTTTTAATTTATTGGACTTAAAACACTCATTCCCTATAGAACGATATTCATATGACTGTTTTTCATTTTTATTTGATTCTTTAATAATCCAAACATCTATCCATTTACTAATTTGGTTTAAATTTCTAAAATGATAACATGAAAAAGCCATTAAATATGAGCGAAGGGAAATTTATGTTTATATTTTATGTGTAGTGCACATCACTTAATGATAATTTGTAAACATGAAAATAAAAATACTTCATCTTACGTTACATTTTTCTCCCAAATATGTTCTATAAAACTTTCTTCTGATCTATTTTCTTTAGGCATATTTTCTAAAGTAATAAGAACTAAAGGGGACAGTTTATCAAGCATTTTAGACCAAGTACAATTTTCAATTTTATCATTGTTTATGTCTGGAATTGCAGATGATTGTTGAACCTCCGATGCATCATCCATCTTTGTCATTTATCTATATAATTGTCTTTAGGAAATTAACTGAAAAAACATATTTTACTTTTATTTTTAATAAAATTAAAATATTACTTAAAAAAATACTTATAACATGAGAATATAAAAATGCTTTATATTTATGAATATATTCATTCGTTTTTTCACATTCTTTCATTTATCCATATGTAAGTCTACTATATCCACTATATACACATTTATAACGGGCATAAATGTTTACTGGGATGCACATTTTTACAATTTTCCAAGGGTTTATGAATGTAATAAAAAGAATAATTTGTGCTGTATAGTTTATTGCATCTTTTATATAATAAATACAGACTAATTATTGAAAACCATATATTTTACTCCATAGAAATATTAATTTTAATTAATAATACTTATACTACTACTATACTTATACGATGTTTAGATAAAACTACTATTTGTAAACAAACACCTTGATGAAATGCCTAACCGTATCCAAGATTTTTTGTTACACTTAACAATACTGCAAAAACCAATGTTTACAAATAAAAGTACTTTAATCTATAGTTGGCACAGATTACTTTAAACATTACTTATAACAATCAAAATTATTAGATTAAAAGTATTACTTCACACCTTACTTGTTATTTGTACTGAGTTCCATCTGGTCTCATCCAATAAATTGGGTTTTAAGGTTATATTCAAAGTTTACAGTGGTTTATTTATATATTTATAAAAGAGGATATCTGATTTATAATCTATGTTTATAATTCACAGTTATATGTATAGAGTAATATTTTGATCAATGTTCATAGATTATCAAGTACTAAATGATGTTTTGATAAAGTATTACGTTGTAGCATGTAGAATATTACTAATGTAATAATGCTGGTATATAAAACAATTACAAAATTTCAATTGTGTCGATACAAATTTTATATATATATGAACAAACTTCATTTAATTTATATTTTAGTGAAAATGAAACTAATGCTTTAATAACAGAAAAAAAATCAGTATATTTAAATTGTCTATTCTGACAATGGATTTTAATTCAAATAATATACTCATTTTTTAATAAAAGAAAGACTGATTATTTTTTATTTAACTTTATTTAACAAACATCTATACATGTTACAATGGCAATTAAATTATAATTTACAATATACAATTTACTAAAAATAAAAACAATCATCTTAAATAAATATTATTTTAAGCCTTCAAAATTGAAAGAAATGCAACAAAAAGTACCTAATATTATTTTATAATTTTACAATGAAATCAATGTATTTTGAAACACTACTTTTAATATCATTTTTACTTCACGAATATATTATTGTATAATAATTTCAAACTGTTATGTATTTTTCATATCTAATGGAATGATATCATCAAGACAATCATTTTTCTCTAAAATATTAGTTTGAAGAAGTTTTTGCCTGGCCGATGTTTTTGTTTTTTGTTTTTTATCTTCACCTGAAGATCTTGTTTTTTTTTTACTGGTACTTACAAGCGACTTATCATTATTTGGACTACAGAGTATAATATCTGGTGAAGTATTTAATGAACTTTTTTTGGGAACAGTTAAATTTTCACTTGCATTTATCTTTTTCTGGGTAGATCGTAATGTTCGTCTTGTAGTTTTTTGTATTACTGGGGTATAAATTTTGAAACATGAAACAGACTTACTTTTCAGAATTCGGTTTTGTTTCACTGGTGTATAAACTGGACTTTTTTGGACACTTTCACTTAATTTGTTACAATTACCAGTTAAATAATCATTATTAAGAGCAATTTTTACACTTGATTTTAATTTAGAAATTTTAACATCACTACTGTCATATTCATTAATAGTAACATTTGAATTAAATTTTTCACATATAATATCAACTTCATTTGTATCTTTAACTTGTAACATTGCACAGTTTAGTTCTATAGCATTTATAACTTGGTAACAAAGCAATTCTTCAAATCCACAGACAAATTTCAATACTTCTTCTATTTTCTTCAGTGCATCTTGCCAATTACCATGATGCATTAACATATCAGTGTAATCAAGTAACAGTTTAAAATAACTTGCAGATAAGTTTACTTTTATTGAATTATTTGTTTTCAAATCTTCACTTTTTACGACAGGAAACATTAAATTAGAATTATTTATTAGTTTCTTCTGTTTGTTTAATAATTTGTTATACATATTTAAAATTTCTTTAAAATAAATATCGGTTGTTTTTTTGGCATCAATATTTTTTAACTTTGCTCCAATATGAAAAAATTCCAATACTAACTGCTGATATAACATATTAGAACAATCATAGCAATTACAACTGTAACTATGTTGCAAAAAATCAAAAAGGAAAACAAATTTAGAAAAATTATTATTTTCAAACAAATGTAATAAATGTAAGAAATTAAATGAATCTTCTGCTTGATTAGATAAGCACAGTATTTTATTGATATATTTCAATTTAATTTCACAATCTTCAATACGAGAAGTTATGATATCTACATGGCTTAGTAAATTAAGCAGCTGGACTGAACGCAAGGGTAAACCTAAAGAATGAGCTATAATGATTTGACTACGTAAACAACATCGAGCTTCACGTGGTAAATATAAACAGAGATATGTATTCCCTAGTTCTAAAGCAAAATCAAACATTTGACTCAGAATCAAAATATTAGTCATTTCACATCGTTTTAATAATTCTGTAATAAAAAATTATAATGAATAAACTGCATAATGTTTATTGTGAATTAGATTTCATTTTATAAATATTAATTGTATTTATGAAAACTATTTAATACTTACTTGTGGCATTGAATGAAGTTTTAATTTCATAAAATAGTTTCAAATTTGGAAAACTACTATTTTGATGATCATCAATACCAAAAGAACAAGGCAATCCTGAATACTTCATTTTCAAGTAATCAATTCGAATACCAATAGAACGATTATGCACTTTAAAACAGTTTTTATATGTTTCATTTATTTCTTTAAAAATACTATATCCAGATTTGTATTCTTTACTTAAAAAACAACTTATGCTTTCACTTAATCTGAATGATATAATTGCTTCTTCAATTAAATTTGTGGAATCAGGTGTTGAATTAGAACTGTTAATAGATTTTATAAGAGTTTTTGCTTTTTTTACAACAAGTTGTCCTTCTGTAGAATTAAAATCTAAACACTCAAGTATGCGACCCAAAAATTGTATCATCATTGGAATATTAGATAATACTTCAGCATATTTATAAGCAATACTGAATGACTTTAATTTATTTAAGTGATGTCCATGTAATTCATAAATAGCTGGTAGTACTTCTATCATTTGCAACATTTCATTAGTTAGTATTTTTTTTTTAATTTCTTCTGATATATTACACTCTAATGCAGATGACCACAAATCCAATGCTTTATTTAAATCTGATAGCAGTTCTTGTTCAATTTTAACATTTACAAAAATTATGTCTTTTTTTTCTTCAAACATTAACTTTTCTTGATCTGAAGTAATAGGGAAACAATAAGTATCCATATTTGTAGAAGAATTTATACGAATTTCATTAATTCGATATTGATATTTACAAATTAACATGTTTGCCAATACTATTTTTATTTCCACTATATTTTTATCTGAACTTTCCTAAAAAATATTATATATATATATATATATGTTTGTGTAAAAACATGTATATAAATAAAATAGAACTTACTTGATGTAATAATGACAATTCACTTATTGTTTTTTCAATATGATCTTTTAATTTAACAAAATTTGATAATATATTCCATATTAACATAAAAACTTTTCCTTTTTGTATAGGATCATTACTAAATTTCATTATTTCAAAACATACAGCCTGAATATGAGTTTCACTAGGCCATAAATTGCAGTATGCAGTTAATTCTAACATACAAATTTCTACAAGTTCTTCAGTTTCTACTTCAATTTTCAGTAGATCATTTTTAAAATTTTTATCAATAAGTAGAGAAACAATTGTTGTTCCTTCTAGTTCCTGTGTATTATCAGATCTAGATTTATATTTCAGATTAACCCAAGCCTTAATCGCCTCCTTATCATCTTTGTCAAGATAAATACATAAAGATAATAATTTTGAACTTTCTTTATATTCTTTTAGTGAGCTGAATGTAAGTGACATATTGTATAAAATAGCTTTGAGAGCCTTTTTTATTGATTGACTCATGTTATTCACCGTTACAAGTCTAAAGATATTTTTAGATAATGGAATGAAAAATTCCTTCATTTCTTTACATAATTTTAACTCTGTTAATTTAGCAATAATATTATGAAACATTATTATAACATATTCATATGTAGTACTATATAACAAACAATTTGATTTTATTACTTCTACAGGGCCTTCAATTAATGCTTCAAATGCTTTTTTGAAAATATTCAATTTCATATGCATATCATCTATGCATGTTAATGATTGCAGAATGTATTTAATAATCAACTTCAATATATCTATTGAGTATTTTTGAGAAATATAAGACAAACAATCTGAGTTACATTTGCATTTCTCTAACTGTGCAGAACGTAAAATAGATTGTAAAATAAATAAAAAATTCGTAAATTCATATAAAAATGTGCCTATTTTGAGTCTTTCTTCCATTACATTATTTGAATTATTGACAATATTATAAATGAACACATACATTTTCATACAAAACAATTCTAATTCTACATTAGAAGTCTGCTTTTTATTTCTCTTTTCTAATTCTTTACATAACATTTGAAAAGAACATGGTTTTGATTGAATGAAACCAATTTCTTCAGAAAGAGTGAAAAAGGTTTCTAAATAAAAAAAATAATTCAGATTATCATTTTTTTTCAATAAAGGCATGATTTCATTAAAAATTTTAACTAAATGTTGTTTAGACAACTGTAAACAAACAGTCGATATAGCTACAATCATATTTAATATATGTTTAAACCCATCTTCAACAAAATTATTCAATAAATTCATGGTGGGTTTTAAATAATTTAGTATTTCCATAAAAATGTTATACAGTAATTGAGATTTAATATTATTAAATTTTTTATGTTGTTGTTCGAACATACAAATGAAAAAACATCCTTTTTCTAACATATCAATAGAGTCTGTATATACATTAGATGCAAATTTTAATGCTGTTATTGTTAGTTCTTTTATTAAAATTATGTGTTCTTCTGATTTAATTTCATTGGACATTTCTCTGTGCACACAATTATATGTGATAGCAAAAAAAGATTTATATATTTCTTTATAATTGTTTTCATTAATGGAAGCTAAGGGCCATGGATGTACAACAAATTCTGATAGTGATAAAACATAACCAAAGTGACCCTAAAAATAAAAACAGCTATTACTTTTATAGTAAAGCGGTGATTTAATCTAAAATAAATTATAATTATTTAACAAAAATGGAATTTCAATGTAACATCCTAATACAAATAGAGCTATAACTGTATTTAAAGTACATTTTTGTCTGAAAATTAGTTTAAGAATTTAACTAAAATTTTAAATGTTTGTTAAAATACTGAATTAACAGTACTTTTAAAACCATATTCTCAAATTAAATTATATGAAAATTGTTACAGAAATTCATGTTTTTTCATTAACATAATAATAAAATAAGTACTTACAGAATCCAGAAGTCTTTTGTATATATGGAAAATAACACCTAAATATTTTTCTTTATGTTTAGATGAAAAATTTACAACTTTCTTGCAACATGTTATACAGAAATGAATTAAATCTGAAACATTTTCAGTGACAGATTGTGATTTTGTCAAATAATTATTTGTTTCAATTAATAAATTTATATATACAACGCTAGACACATCTTTTGAACTATTTTTAATGCTATATGCAGCATTTCTAAAATTCCCACATTTTACATCATTTCGCCAATTTTTGCTTTCCATATCTAGGAGGATTAGGAAACTAAAAAAATATACATACATTAAATTACATACTTTATTTACATACATAGCCACACACATTATATATATATATATATATATATATATATATATATATATATATATATATATATATATATATAAAAGGCACATATACTTACATATGATTCGTATGTATTTTGTTTAACAAGAAAGATGTTTTAAATCATTTTTAATAAGTTTAATTCTTTTCAAATAATATTTCTTATAACTGTTTTGACATGTTCATTTTATTTGAACTTTCAAAAGTAAAGATTCTACAGGTTCGCCAACTTTGTAAAATTAATTACATTTAAATTTATTATAATGGTTAAAAAAATATAAATAAAGTATTAAAACATAAATTATTATTATTAGAAGGATAAGATGCACACATATACACACACGCATATATATATATATATATATATATGATTCAATTTAGGCTTCCACAGCATTTATTAAAAGGGGGTGTAGAGGTTAAGTAAGAAAAGGAATGTTATTTTTTATTTAGTATTTTAGTTCAGTTCAATAGAAAAATACAATTGAACTAAAATATTGAATGGGGATAACATGCTTTTTAAATTATATATATGTATGTATGGATTTGTATGATGTAAAAAACATTTGAAAATAGTACTGATATTTTTAAAAACAATTATTCACTATTTGTAAATATTCCAGAAATAAATATAATTTTAACCAATCATGAATGTAAATAATACTACATTAAAAAGTTTGCTTGAATATAATAGCAATAAAAAACAACTAATGAATGAGTATTTAAAAGGTATCTGTTTCATTTAAAACCCATATTTCTGTTTTATATATTCTTATCTTATTTTCCTGGGATTTCCGATACGTGAAGATTTATATAATGACAGCTAATTTTTTTTTTGAAATGTGAATATATTTAGAATATTTAAATATTAAATGTATAATGTTTATTTTTCAGAAATGGTTCAAAATATAGTAAGTAATTTTAATAAAAACTGGGAGATTGTTTGATTTTTATTTACTTTCTTTTTAGCACAACAAGAAGACACTTTGTTAACTAATAACTTACATTCAATAAGAAATTCCAATTATGAGACGAATTTATTGTTGGAAATATCTAATAAGAATCGAACTCATTTATTAGAACAAATTGAGGTCTATATTGAAAAGTTTCTATAAACTAGATGTTTTTTCCAGCAAATTAAAATTTTCTGTTATTGCATACTTTTGTTTCATATTTATTAAATACAAGATATTGTATTACAATTGATTGAAAATGCCTTCAACTAAAAAATATAATGATTATTATGTAATAATATACTATTAATATCTTTTTTTACTAATTTAAGGCACTATGTGCAGAAACTGAATGTGTAGAATGGAGTATAACAAAAGCAGAGTTAACAATTTTAAATGAAAGTGAAGCATTCATATTACTTGAAAAGTTATTTGAAAAACATAAGTTAATGTTTAATGAATATTTTAAAAATAAATAAAGAATTAAATGTTTATAGTTATAACGATTTAATTTGGGTCATATCAAAATTAAAGAAAATTCTTGTATGATGTACTTGTTACTAATGACTTTCATGTAAAATAATAAAAGGTTGTTATTAATTATCAATAAAATTATTTGCTACTGTTAATATTTTATTTGTATATATATATATATATATATATATATATATATATATATATATGCGTGTGTATATAAATGTTGAAAGCAATAATTTCCACAATATTTCAAAATATTCAAAATCGTTTAATTAGCACTGTACAAATACTATTTTAAATTCACTGACATTATTTTTTTTATATTTATCAAAATATATATCTATACAGAGTATATAAATTATAAAATTACATAACTGCAATTATACCCACAACCATACACACATATATATATATATATATATATATATATAAATGTGTGTATGTATTCATTTTGCATTGAATGTAAAAAAAACATCTACTTGTAATTTAATATGAATAATGAGTTATTTATCTAATTTTAAAAGCTACTCATATTTATATTATGTTATTGCAGTATATGTCTTTCTAGTTACAAAAATTTAACATGAATATTTACATTTTTTTGAGGCTGGTTCATCATTTTTATTTTCAAAGTTTTCATACAAAGTTAAAATATTTTTTGTATAAGTTCTATTTGCTAATACTTCTTTTTTAAGATGATCGCAATCTGCCTCTAGTTTATTAACTTCTTGTTCCAAAGAATCTTTGTATTCTTTCATTTCATTCATAATAGAAGGTAACAACTGATCTTCTATATTTCCAGTTTCCGGTCTCCTATACAAATTATTTAAATAATACATATTAAATACATTTTGATTTCAATACTTACCACGCATTTGACTTTTGTGAATTTTGTTGAATTATATTATCAAGAATATTTAATTTTGACTGTAAATCTCTCTCTTCACATTCCTTAATCCATGCCTGTTCTAAATTTTTTTGCAGTACTGATGTATATATTGCATAAAGATTTTTTCCTACGTTTTTTTTTTCTTGTACGACTGAAGGTAATTTCATAAGAAATTCATTTTCACTGAAAAAAAACGTTAATGGTCAAACAATTATAAAAAATAACTTTATTAAGAAGTACTGGCCCCAATATGATTTCAAACTATTAATCTTCACTAGTGTATTAATCATACTTTACCTCAAACTTGTAACGATTTCTTTAAAATTATCATTTAATAATGCTGTTAAAATTGTACAACTTCTTTTCAAGTTTTTTCTTTTACCATTAATCACATTTAAATCATTGTTATCTTCTTCCATTTCGTAATATATAACAATATTAATATGAAATTAGGTAAATGTCAAAATTAGTGTAGATAACGAGTAAAAAACAATTAATCTTAAAATTCAAATTATTGGCAGAAACCTTTATATATATATAACCTATTTAACTATCTTCATGCCGTCAATTTTAAAGGTTCTTTTCTAAAATAGTTAAAAATTGATATTATAGTTGTAATATATAAAAGATAGATGGCACTATTATACTCATTTCCAAATAAGAATTTATTTTTGCATGTGTAATTATCCCTACCATTGTCTGATATAGTCATCTGAATATACATATGTGCAGTATTATATATATATATATATATATACACATATATGTATATACATATATACATATATATATATATGTATGTATGTATATATTTCTATAATTTTATATATCTTAATTAAGTAAAAGTAATTGTAATGAAACATTTGTCCAATATTCTGATTAATACTGCCTTAAATATTTTCTTCTTAGCAGGAATAAGTTGTAATTTTATTGAATATCTGTAAGTCATTTCGATGTTGAAATCATTAGCTGCTTAGTATACTTGTTTGTTTATCTAAAGCGCATTTGAAAGAAACTAAAGGGGCTGCTGTTTTCGTTTAGGCGGTCGAATAACCTGAATGAATAATAAGCTGAATTAACCTGATGAAGAATCGATAATTTAAACCAATTAACGTTCTTTAGATTAATATAAAGTTACGATTCCTTGATTTCGGTTATTGGTTTTAGAGTAAGATGAGATAACCGAATCAGAAAAAAAGATTACTGCAAGAATGATTGTAATAATTTCCTCAAATTAATTTAGTTATAATTTTAGAAATAGGGGATTTCGCCAAATAGCATTCTAATGATCTAGTTTTATATTTGATAAGAATATGATTATAGCGGTTCTATAATGTTTGTACACGTTAAATTTTTGAATAATAAACAAATTGTTATTAATGTTTTTAGTTTAACTGAATCATGGTGAAATATAATAAAAGAATAAGTATTTTGAAAAATATTTAAATGTAAATAAAAATAATAATTCCAGTCAATAAAATACAAAGTCGTAAAGTGAAAAAATGAATATTTCATACAAATAAAACGTTATTTATGGACCTGGGTTTGTCATGCCCAAAAATATGATTTCACATTAACGGATGAAATATTTTTTTTGAAATCATATTTATTTCAAATGCAGGATCATCTTATTTCGTAGTCTAAATAAGTTTAAAGACTTTCTATAGAGATTTTGTCAGGGAACACATAAAATTAGAACCATTCTTAATATTGTTTCATTGACTGGATACAAGTGTTTCTCAAAAGTGTATCAACTGATCTTGTAACAAAGGCCATAAAGAGTAAGAGAAATAAATCTAGAGGTCGAAAAAACCAGTAGCCTTTAAAAATTCAAAAAATATATTAAAGTCTACTGAATTAGAATAACACGTATGAAATTTACATTTTAGATGAAGTGTAAATACGAGAGTGTTGTATCAAATACTAATTAGGTATAATGAATGTATAAAATAAAAAATCAGAATTATAATTTGATATTGGCGTGCTAATTTATTTGTGAAATCTGAAATATATTTTTTAATTTTTATCAATTAAGCACGTTGATTTGTATAATTATTATATTTGTGCACGGCGATGAAAATGGAAAAATACTAAAAGAAATTAAATACAATTAAATTTATTTTACTATTTATATTGTCAGCAATAACATACTATAACCATGGTTCTTTAATAATAATAATTTTACATAACTTTAAATACTATAGCTATAAATAACAATATACAATATGAAATTGTACATTTAACAATTATTCACTGTTTTATAAGTTTATTTTATTCAAAACATTAAATATAACTCAACAATAGCACTATCTGTGGTATATAATGAAGAAATTGATGAATGATTTCTATTACAGATCTTATATTGCTACTTACAGTAATGTTTTCTTTTTTTTAAATAAAATATTCACAAATAATTATAGAATTTCTAATTATAAATCTAGAACATTACTGTAACTATAATGATAAGATCAAAGATATTATTATTACAAATAAATAATCTTTTATCACGGTATTTTATTATTAAGTGTTATTCAAGCGAGCTTTCCATTATCATAGAACTAGAAAAATAAAAAATATTTTAGATAATGAAAGATAATTTAATAGTTATTGTAATTATTTGTGACTGAACGTTAGTTCTAAGGAAAAAGTATGACTTTTGAGGTATTAAATTTTAATATACATTGAGTAATCTTAAGATAACAGTATTTTTTTTTAAAAGCTACATAGTTATCCTAGTAAGTAAAGAATAATACTTCATAGATGTTTTTTTTGTATAATATAGCAAGAAAGGTAATAAGTTATCATGCGTTTTTTATTTTTATTATATTTTAGAGTTCTGTTTGTATAGTTTAGTTTCATTTTTTTTTTATCGGCGGGAATTTTATAACACTGTTTAATATATTTCATTTGAATGAATGTAATTTAATATAATTTTCAATTTTCTTATTATTTTAAGTGTCGATTTAATAACAGTGAAAACAGAAAGATATAACTTTGTTTTCCATTTTATATGAAATATTCAAATTTCATAGATTATGATTTTTCTAAATGATGAGGAGCATTTTTATATGTGTCATCATATAAGAACATGCTGTCTTTTTTTGAGATAAACTTATAATAGCCACTAATTCAAAAAAGGCAGCTACTTTTTTAATCGTA
The DNA here is from genome assembly GCA_034766995.1 of Acanthacorydalis orientalis. NCBI lineage: Eukaryota > Metazoa > Arthropoda > Insecta > Megaloptera > Corydalidae > Acanthacorydalis > Acanthacorydalis orientalis. The sequence continues at coordinate 18,807,507 of CM068321.1, read as the reverse complement.
ATTTATATAAATTGTATAAATATGTTTTATTATATTAAAAATTATTTATTATAATTTGGATTTCAATACTTGTCTAATATACTATTTTATAAATATAATTTCTGCTCGTTAAGTAAGCAGTGTAATATAACATTTATATGCCAAAAAAATGTGTTCTTAATTGTTATGATGGTGCAATTTATTTAAAAAAGTAAGATTTTTATGAGTTTGTGATTACACATTTATTTGGACACTATATTTATTAATTTATATATATATATATATATATATATATATATATATATATATATATATATTGTGTTAAAAAAATCGTATTTCAATTAATCAATAGATCAAGAAATTGAGAGATTTTGTAATTAACAATTAAATATAAATGAAAAAAAACCGTATATATATTATTGTCATTATTTATATTTGTCTATAAATTAGAATAAAATATATATAATTATCAACATTTTATAAATTATTAACATTTTCTCATATTCTGTTTGTGTGTGTTTTGTAGTATTTAAAGAAAAATGAGGACATGTATAAAACACATTTGAAACAAATGTGTGATTATTCAGAGTTTTACTTCATATTAATATCTAATATTAAAGTACTCGAAATGAAACTAAAAGGTTGTATGTAAAATACAATAAAAATTATTTAAGATAATTTCGACTGTTAAATTTATTTCTTATTAATGATATATATTGAGACTATTGTTTATTTACACTTTGGAATCTATTTTTAATTTTCGTAATTACAAATAAAATATTTCTAATATTTTTATAAAAGTTAGAAACAAACTTTTGTTCTATTTTTTCACTGAATTATTTTTTAATATAGAAGATATACGCTGATAGTAATTTTTAGTCACAATACTAATATTAGCAATATATATATACATATATATATATATATATATATATATATATATATATATATATATATATATATATATATACAATCGTACGTATTTCTATAAATTTTGATGGTACTATACGATCTATGATTAGAACGAAATACATATTAACCAGTAAAAGAAAATGAAGGTGTTAAAATAATAACTGTTTCTATAAGGTATGGAAGTATTATACACTATTAATATAATATTAAAACAATTCATTACTAAAAAAGTTATGAAATCAAAGTGAATAAACGTATTTTCTTTTGATGATTATCCAGAAATGACTTACTGATGTAATAAAGAAAATAGTTAATGTGCATGCATTTTAAAGATGTTAGTATTAAATTCTCAATATATTTTAGTGTCCAAATGTACAAAAAATGAAATTTTAGATGAAAATACCTAATTAAATGTAACATATAGTTCTAGAAACTTCAAGCCTACATCTCTGATTCACAATTATTAAGCTTGTTACAATGTTTTGTATGTGTGTGTGCCTTTTATTTATATCTACATTTTTAATTGAATAATAATAAAAATTATACACAGACACATATACACGTGTATATGTGTTTGTGTATGTATAAAGTATGATAAACAATGGTATTTCTAATGGAATGTTTTTTATGAGTTATTTTTTACTTTTTTTTTTAAAGAACAATAAGTCCATTAATAGATAAGAGATATTCATGTCACATAGTTTGTTTGGGAAATCAAATACAATTTCGTTGTTTTTGTCATTGATTGGCAATTTAATTATTTACTATTTGTGAAAATATTTTTTTTCAAAATTAACATGTTTGTATCCTGTAAATCATTTATTATAGAAACGATTGAAGAAACACCTATTTTATAAAAGCGATTTTACAATGTGATCAAATTACAATTATAGAAAGACGTTCGCACAATACATGACCGTATGCATATTAATATAACAAACAATGGAAACGATAGTATATGTATATATAAAGATATATGAACGTATCGTCGACATTTTTCTATAATTGTCTGTTAATATAAACATCACAGGTAATTTAAACGAACCATGGGATGTTTTAATATATAATGAGTTTGAGTTTTCAATCTAAATGATATGCATTTTCACAATAAGCTGACGGTTAATGAATGATATGTACCCCACTGAGTATTATGTTCTGGTCAACGCTCTATATCACGATAAATTATTGAATAAATATACAATTTCGAAAACATATATATATATATATATATATATATATATATGTATGTATATATATATGTATATATATATATATATATATATATATATATATATATATATATATATATATATATATATATATATATATATAGAAATAACAGAAAATAAAATGGCAAATATTTGTTTGAATTGAAAATTATAAACATCCGATTATTCTATTTGCTATCAATTTTACCAGAACTGTTAAATGATTTGAGTGTTTTTATGTGATTATATAAGTAATTTTTTTGGATTTTTTTTGTAAATACATATATATATATATATATATATATGCATATACATTTATATGTTTAAATGATGAATTTATATAATGTTAGAAGTTCTGATGATATAATGTTTTATTTTTATGAAAAATATTAAAACATTTCAGTAAAATCATTAACTCTCTTATTATTTTATGACTGAATAATTAGGACTTGTAATGTGTACAAAATGTAATATTTTCATCTAATTTTGGACCATCGTTTCATTTTTATTCATTTTATTTGAATCAATAAAGAAATGTACACAATGAATATTGAAGTATACTGATGCATTTTTGTAATTTTATTTACGCTATTTTTTTATATTTTGTTATCAGTGTATCTAATATATATATATATATATATATATATATATATATATATATATATATATAAATGATTGTAAATGATTACATGTAAATAATTGTATTAATTTGGTTACGAGGTTGTAACTTAAACCTCATCATCATCAGCCTAAATATAACTGAAGACAAAAGTAGTCATAGGCACTGGGTATCTAATAAGATCAAGAACCATACAGACAAGGTTATACGACTCAACAACAGTTTTTATTAGTTTCATGATGATGAAGACCTAATGAGTAAATAAAGTGAATAAAAAGTTTCATATATTCTACTGTTTTGTATTTATTTAATTAAGAATTTATGTACGTATACATAAAATTACAATTTTCAATTGTGCATTAGTATACATCAGTTTATATTAATGATATAATTTTGTAATGATTAATTACAAAATTTACAAAGAGATAAAGACTTTTATGTATAGATGTGGATGTATTTTTTTTATGTATTTATGTAAATGCATATTAATAATCTGTGTACATATTAAGTAAACGAGTTTAATCTTATATAATTCTGAATACTATATATATAAATTACTCTATAACAAAGTGCAATTTTAAAGGCAACTAATGTTTTTCCTGAAATATTTTAATATTAATTTTAATGCAATCTATGTACTTAATTTCAAACAGAGTGAATGAATGATTTCTGTAATATTATATTCATAAGACAATAAAAAAATCTTTTTATATATACGTATGAATTGTATTTACATTATATTTTAGGATAAATTTGTCAACATTGTATTTCAAGATAAAAACTTGTATTATTGAAATTCGTGAAATTAATCAAATTTTAATTATTGAAAATATTTCAACAACCTTACCATACTGTCTATTCACAAATGTACAATAACTATAACTTACTATTTTGTTCTACATTTTTTTTTTATATTCGGGAAGTAATAACTTATTTAAATGTATGTCTATGTCAAACGTAAAGTACACAACATTTTGAAAATTGTTGAATAGTTATTACTGATTCCTTTGACTGTAACATTTTGCAGTTATGTAAATAATCATATCCAATTTTGAAATTTGTTTATAATAATGGTTTAATTTTTGTGTATATATATACTTTCATATTACATTTTTAATATTTATTTGGTTTGAAATTAAACTAGGATTTTTTTTTAAATTGAATAAGTGCCTATTTGCTTTTATAAACTGTAAAAATCGATTATAATCAATAATGTTTTTCTTTTTAAACGTATCATTCATTTTCATTTTGTTATTGCTCTAATTATAAGTTATAATTTTTCATTCCGTTTATATATTTTTTCATTTTATAATATCCCAGTCTTTTCCACCATTATTAACATTTATAAAAATAAGTAAAATAGAGTTAATAGAAACATACTACAACAATTTTTTTTTAATATATAATTTGATGTTAAAACTAAATCCAAATTAATACCTTTCTCGTTTGCAGACGAAAAATACATAGGTTCTATAGTAAAATTATATTTTTTTTTTTGGTGGGATTATTCTTATTACAATGTTATCTTGCAATTACAATTAAATGTTTTCCTTGGGATAGTACTGAAAGTAAATATAACTATTTTAGGTTTGTAATAAACTTTATTTTGTTGAATTAAAGTACGGTAGTCCTCATAATAAATATGTATTATATTTATTTTCAGTTAACAAGCATTTTCAAAAAAACTTTTAATTATTGTTCTTAAAATGAGTTAAATAGTTCATTATTTTAACAAACGTCCGTTATATCAGTAATAATTTATTCAGCTTTTATAAATGTATGTATTTTTCATATTTGAGATTTTGTAAAATAGTTAATTTGAAATTAAATTTTCCAATGTCAATTTTTACTTTGTTTTCTAGCTAAACAGAAATTTTACAGTGTAAAATTTAATAAATTCGTAACAGTTGTCATTAGTGTAAAACAGAAAAAAATATACTATTTTATGTTAAATCTATATTCGACTGATTTTTTCAATCTTTTAACTGTAATTTAATTTTGTTTGCTATTTCGTAACTGATCCCGCTTACATCATAATTTATTAATAATATTGGGTATAAACAATTTAACTTACAACACGTAGGGAAAATAATAAAGGATTTAAAAATCCTATATTAAATAACAATTTGGTATTGGCTACTTAATTTGTTCATGCCATAATGAGTTTAGCTATTATTGTAGTAACTATCAAAAAAAAAGGTTAAAAATAGACTTAAATCTATTATTACATGAAAGTATATTGAAACAACCAGGTGAAAAATAAGAAAAAAAGTACTTAACAGTTTGTAAATTTTATGACAAATATAGTAAAAAATTGGTGTTCATTAATTATTACATTTATATTATGATTTTTTTTTAAGAAAGAAATTCTTAATGCCTATTTTGATAACAGAATTTGAATATTCAAAAATAATACAGGTCGTTGCAATAACCTTCATCTTTTTTCTATATTCTTTAATAATTATTGCTTATCATGGCCAGGAATTCTAATAAATACAATAAATAACGGAAATTCATAAAAAATATGGAAGTCGTTATATTCTTGTGCATACACTTTTTGACATATTTATATGTGGCATCTTACGTTAGCTAATCGCAATTTTATTTTTATACAAATTTTAATCTATTCTATATATTCTACATATCTACATAACGCTACGGCATTTTGTGCTTGCCTCAGTTTAGGCATTTATGCAATTTGCAATTATCATATCTATGATAACATTCATATATATATATATATATATATATATATATATATATATATATATATATATATATGTTTTCTATGTCCACGTATTTTGTGTATAGTTAATGTGTATTTACATTATTTTGAGTTTTTTTGATTAAATCACAGGTTTCATACTGTGATTTATAGTTGTATTTTTGAAATAATTTCATATTAGTCAATAATAGAAAACTGACATACATACATATATATATATATATACATATATATATATATATATATATATATATATATATACATTTGTATGCGTGTAAATATACATACCTTTATTCATGTTTATTTATCCACAGAAACAAGCATTTAACACGTATGTATATAAATATATAAGGTATATATATATACATATATATATATATATATATATATATATATATACACATATACATTTATAAACAACTGCACGTGAATGATGTACATGATGTGTATACATCTTTTTATTTAAAAGTTTCTATAATCAACAATACTTGTAAGGTTTGGATTATGTAATGAGTCCAAAATATTTGGTGTGAAAATGGTTAACAATTTGTGGTTCACTTTACACAGGGCACACTATGATCTCATATTCGAACATGAGTGATACAGCTACAAACACGAAATACAAGAGGAACATAGTGAAACCCAAACCCTTATTCATCTTCCAGCGGAAGCACGCAATAGACATTATGACGAACAGTAGCATCATGAATAAAATGGATATAGAGCACACCATGCCTACGGAGTTCACTTCGACAGGCTTCCCGTAAATTATGCCGTATAACAGCCAAGGCACTGGTAATCTAAAAGAAATAGCTTTGTTATATATATATATATATATATATATATATATATATATATATATATATTGTGCATGTGCTTATGAGTTAACTGATATAAAATATTTGTAATTTGTATTCTAGGGTCTCATATGTCTTCTAAATTACATTATAAAGTAATTCATTTCAAAAATAAAAACTATAGTCATATAATATCCATCTTTACTGTACACAGTGGTGTCTTTCAGATTCATGGGATCCAGGCAAATTTGAATTAGGGGTCCCCATGTACAATGTCGTACTACAGTAATGAATTTATAAAAGATTGATTTGGGTCCCCTCTGCTAGTAAGGCCTTAGTTAATTGTCCTTTGTGTCCATATAACAACGTGAACATTGTAAGAACTGACTTTTTAATTGTGAATGGACACAGAATGAAATGCAGTGCTTACCCAACAGTGACATCGAAGATGTTGCTGCCGACGGAGGACGAAACGGCCATATCACCGAAACCTTTTCTTGCCACAATGACACTTGTAATAAGGTCGGGAATGGACGTACCGGCGGCGAGAAATGTGAGCCCCATAACTTCAGGCGGAATACGTACTGTATCACCTGCTACATTGGCCCACCACACCATCAGGTACGAATAAGCAGCTATCCAAATTATACTTCCAATGAAGGTTACTGGGAAAAATTTTTTTCCTGTCAATGAAAAGAAATTTATTAGTCATTTGTAGTGATTAATGTGAAACTTCGATTATACAACTTCATTTATACAATTTCACATCATTACCTCTGGGTGTTCGGGTGTCTGGTAGAGTTAACCAGAGTGGGAAGACAATCGGCGCCACCAAAATGTATGTTATTCTTTCACGGCCAGTATCTGGCCATCGCATATCTAATGCTTCTGGTGGATTTTCTTCATCGTCTTCAAGGTCTTGGCCACCCATCTAAAGTAAAAGTAAATTTGTTTATTGAATTTCAATTTATATTCGATGAAAAGTACTAAAATAAATACATGTAGAGCTAAATATTCAATCGTAAGTAATTTTGATTTTTAAATCAATTACTTATTTAGCATTAGTGTAGATAAAAAAATTAAAAATGTAATTTTCCTTTAATTAAATTTATAAAGTAACAGTTAGCAACAACATTTAGTGACCTGTTAAAATAAATTCACTTGGAAGTATTAAAAATCATTTCAAGTATATTTTAATATTTTTCCTGTTAGTATGTATGAATTGGTTGAATACAACTATTTATTTTACGTACAAGTATTCAAAAATCAGATTTTTTAAGACTAAAGAAAATAACATTAAGTTTTATTAATTACTCAATAATTTTCAGATTTCCCACGAAATTTAAAAAAGAAATATAATAACTTCTACAAAATATAAATGTCAATATAGTAGAAGGCTTGTTGTATTCATTTTGAATTCATCGAATTAATTATATATGAAGTGTAGCTATCAAATAAATGCACGAATATTAATCACCTTGAAATCATTTCAAAATTGAATATCAGAGTTATCAATTCTTACCGACTCTACATTGTTGTCAGCGAGAGCGTTGACAACACCGTTAGGAATTTCCTGCATTGGAGGCGCCGCAGTTGGTTGATTTGCAGCAGACCCTGCCAGTGCTGTTTCTTTAGCTGTTAGTGATGTAGCAGCACTTATATCTTGCAAATGATTAGCTGTTGAACTTGTTGCAGCACCATTGTGTGGTTTAGTTGCATCCAACAGTACTTTCAATGATGCTATCGCATGTAATTGAGTGGCTTTTTCATCCACTTTTCCTATAAATTGAAATACTTTCAGAACTGTATATTCATGTTAACATTATACTTAAAATGTACAGGTTTTTATTAACATACACAATAGTATCTTGAAAAGTTTTATTTCATATACACATATTAAAATCAATTCGCGAAAAAAAAAGAAAAGATAAAGATAATAATAGATAAAGATGTATAATAATTAAAAGAAATATTTTTGAAAAAGAATGAAAGAATGAGTAGTGTATACTTACAACAGTTTGTAAAACTTATTACGAAAACTATTTTATTTTCTTTTTATACAGCAGAATGTAGGTAAGTCATATACTGAGACTGATATACTGGCAAGTCTTTTTTGAAAATGGTCTTTTTTCTTTTTTATTGATTTGAAATAAGTATTACATACTGAGACTTGTTAAAAAAACTGAAAGAATGTTAGTAGGTTTTGTTGATTTAAATAATATTTGTGTTATTGAGGAAATATATATTAATTGTATGTATATAAATTTAATGTATGTGATGTAGAATGTAAAATTTAAAGAAAGTGATTGTGTAGAAGATTTAAAGCCAATAAAATTTATTTCATTTTCAATGAAAATAAAAAATTATGTAGAAGTTATATATATATATATATATATATATATATATATATATATATATATATATTAGTTAGATTAAATTATTATTGAATTCCTTTCTTCAATTTCTTAACTTATTTCATTTCAGATTTAATTATCAAGGTATTATGAAAATTCTACAAGAGAAAATCCTAGAAAACTATTTTTTATAAAAAGTTATTTGTATATTTTAAAAGAAATGAATGCTTATACTCGTATATTATTATTATTAATATATTTTTTACAAATTTTAATTTATGAACAAAACATAACAAAAATCATGAACAAAACCTTGGTTTTCATATAAATGATTTATTTTTTTTAAAAAAAATTAAATATAATTTTTTTCGGTTAAAATAATAAAAAATTACAACTTTCTTGTTTCTTTGCATTCGATTCACGCTCGAGTTAACAGTATGCGTGACAATATAACAACCTCGAAACTATTCTTGAAAACAGATCAATATTGTGCCACTGGTTGCTGGAGAAACAATCTTTAAGGTAAGACAGTCCATCTTTATTCCTTCGTTCTGTTATTTTTTTTAAAAAAATAATTGCGTATTTTATACTTTTTAAGTAAAAATTATAATATCTGAAGTTCATTCACTGTTTAAAAACTATATCGATTGCTTATTCAAGTTTGGAATATAAGTAGAAGTATTTTTTCCAAATTTAAAATGAAAATATGTATTCTAAAAGTGATTACAGTTTATATATATATTTTATATTTTATATATTTCCTGAACATACACTTTCCACTGGTAAAAAGCAACATCCTGCAAAGAGACGTCACGTGTGCTCAAAAGTAATATAAGAAGTGAAACTACATAGCAATGTAAAAAATGTCAAATATCTTTACATTTACTAAAATGTTTCATACTCTACATGATTATTGAATTATTGTTTAATTTGTTATTTAATTATTCTTTATGAATTTTGGTTATTAGTATTGAATTGTAATATTTAGCAACGTATAAATATTCTTTACTTTGTTAAGTTTACATAAATGGTAAGTTGAAAAATAAGTAGTATTTTTTGTTATATAGAATTTCAATTAATTCGTATATCAAGAGATTCATATTCCTAAAATTATATATACATATATATATATATATATATACATAAATAATTTGTGATAGTATTTGTGGTATGGAAGAATAAATAGAGTATAAATTAACACTTAATTTTTTTTAGATATCATTCATTGTAAAATTGTTGTATCATTAAATGTATTTATACTTAATTTTTTTAAAAAACAAAGTTTTTATTATAATTATAGATAGGCGTTAGGGTTAAATTAATTTTCACGACTGAATAACTATTCAAAATATCAACAACCTTCAGAAAAGCATTTCAATAAAGAAATGTTCGAGTTTTGGGGAATTTATAAAAGGGTTCATTGTTAGAATTCAGTTTGATGTCTATAAGTATTCAATTATTAATTTTATTATTCAAATAGTTAAAAATAAATATTTAATTAAGTTGTATATCTTAGAATATATAACAACTTAATGAAACAAAAAACTGATCTTCTAAGGCATGTACTTCGAATGAAACTTTAAACTTATTTTTCTATTTAATGCACTGACTTTTTAAAACTCGAGCGCTTCCTATTTTATATTTCAATACTAGAAAATAGCTTGTACATAAATAGTATTATTTTGATATTAAGATAAGGGTTCCCGTTCTTTTTTTTATATGAAGTGTATAATCTGTTACAAATCCATTACAGTATGTTACGATCTAAAATAACATACTTTCGTTTATGTGTTTCAGCGACACCGGCTTTTGCAAAAGTATTTCTTTCGCGTACAGAATTAAAGATTTTAATCGTACACGTTCGCTCGCGTGTATGTTACTATACTATGTATGTTAGCACACGTTTTTATAGGTGTATATGTCAAAACGTGTTTTACCCTTTTCATTTTTATTAAATTATAAATGACCAAAAAAAGAATAATGTAGAAAGCGGGGCTACGTTTATTGAGTGCTAAAGATGTCCACTGGGACATATTACGAACTTTTAGTTGAGACTTGAATGTGTATTTTTTTAGAATTCGTATTTTCAAGATGATACCGCTCATAAACAATCAGTTCTCTGTATTGAAAACTAGAAAGTTTACAGTGTATCCTCCGAAATGATTAGAATATATCTTGCAGTTAATGTATGCATTAAATTTATATTTTACTTTCTTTATTTCTAATTAATGACATATTAATGCAATAGAATTGAGTCGCTTATTTCAAAAACTACGTCATGTTTTTTTCAAAATTGTTTTCTGCTTTGTCAAAATTAGATCTTTGGTAGCTTCATATTTAGCATGAAAATTACATTATCCACGTTGTGCTTGGCTGTCGAACCTGGTCATTCCTTTTTGATTAATGACCGCAATTTTGGAGTTATTAAAAAAACTGTATGAAAATAAGGTAAATATATATATATATATATACACACACACATATATATATATATATATATATATATATGCCAAATGATACGTTAATATGGTTACTCAATCCAGAATACAATTGTCAGTAAAAGAAATACAAACTGAGATTTCTGATTTTAAAAATTTTTTGATTGCAATCGTTTTACAAAAAAAAACTATTTATTAACTGAATCTTATGGGAGAGGAGTTCCAAAAGATCAAAAAAACAATTGCTCTTTCAACATACATGAGATTTCAATGCTGTGCTAATAAAGCTGGGATCGTGAAGACTGAAAAATTCACAGACGGTTCATCAAAAAACACATTCCAGCTACTAAAAATATTACAGCTGTGATGTCACTTTCGTCTTCGAACGCATAAGGATCGATAATTTCGATAAAGTATAAAAAATAGACAGTTTAAATCAAGTGAAAGATATAGCACCTTGGAGGAACACATGTGATTTTACAACGAAATATTCAGCTGGCCAACCGGAGAAATGGAAGAAACTCTGCTAGAATCCGATCGTGAAGATGATTATGCACTTTAGTATTAGATTATAAACGAGACACATATTTGTATGCCATAATATAATGTTTTTTTAGTAAAGAATTATAATAAAAAAATCGTTTTTAAATAATTTATCATACATTTAATACTATTCCCTGTAAAAACAACATAATTCAAAATAATTTATGTTGATTTTTTATACATTAAGGTTTCATAGGACAATAACTATTAAGTAACTAACCAACCAATTAAAGGCTTAAAACATTTTTTACAAAGAAAATCTTTAAAAAAATCTTATTATTTTTGTGTTACGCAGTTTTCATTTAATCCTGCAAAATTTAAATTCCGTGACATATGTAGTTTTTGAACTGACCGATTCAATTTGATTATTAAGATAAAAAAAAGTTTTTTTTAAATGTTAGATGAGATTTGTAGTTAAATTTTCTTGTGTTCACTATTGATATTTTTTTTAATAGCATAAAAAGATGATTTAGATGTTGTATAATGGTACTAATCTATGTTAATTGATGATGATGATTCTGGGGTTGATGTAATTATCTTGTTCCTCTTAGATGCTATATAAGTGTTTGATACAATACACTGCATTCATAAATTAATTTTACTTTCACCTAAGAAATCACAGAAATTTTCTAATCAATAATGTTTAGATTTTCTGTATTTTAGCGCTCTAAAGATGATGCCATTGCTATCTAAATGAGCACAGATGATAATTAAAAGTATTAATAATTATTCACTAAATTTTTTTTAATCAGAAAAATTTCTATGTGATGAGAAAAGTCATTTGTAAAAATAAATTTAGTCACAGGGCCAGAACTATATTGGGATAATACTTTGTTTGCATTCATTTTTTCTATTCGTAGTTTTTTTTCTTTCCTCATTAATTTTTCCATTCGGATAAATATTTAATTTTTTTTAATGTTGACATTTGTTACTTTATCTTGTATTTTAATATTCAATACATTTTTTTAAATTATTAATCTTGATAATTGTATTCTTTCATGTTTTATTGGTTAGCAGTGATATTTCTTTAATCGTTTAAATAGATTTTTTTATTGTACTGTTGATTTTTTTTGTAGTTCAGATCTTGTTTAACTTCTTAGATGTTTTTATTATTATCACACATTATTGGGTACTAGTTATTTCATTCTCTATACAGTTACATATATATATATATATATATATATATATATATATATATATATATATATATATATATATTTGGTACTTCGGATAAGTGGAATCTGTAGCTTGCTTTGTTACTGTATTTGTCTTATTTATCTTTAATGCTTGTCAGTTTCTCAGGTTTATAATTTATCATAATTGCCTTAAAAAGAAATTGATACTGATCTTTATAAGGTATCTAGTTACGGAGTTTGACTGTAAAATTTTCAAATGTACTTGTAAGAAATATGTTACATTTACTTTTTATAAATTCACGGAACGTATTTATAAACAGAAAGAGTAAATTTGCGATAAGCACCGCATAAAATTATTAACGAGTGTTAAATACTCGACTGTCACAATATTTTCAAGTAAAAATACCCACATAATAAAGATGTACCTGTTATTTTATTTTTCTTTTTATGTACGAACCGTTCGAAACATTCATACAAAAACCATGTTTAACAATATGGCGTACATGTTTTTTATATATTTTTCATTTAATATTTACATTTAATGTTACGTATATGGCATGTATTATGTACGTGCTGAATAAAAAATTTTTTGTTTTTTCTTCTTTTTTTAAAGTTATGCAAGACATTTACATGTATATCCACTTTTTTATCCCTTTCATGTCGGAATATTCACGACCGAGTTCTATCATTTACTTTACTGGTTTCGTTACAGATTTTCTCATATATTCTTATTCAGAATTCTATGTACTATTGTTCTTTTTCTATTTTACG